>CAIGQV010003909.1:5509305-5546072 GCA_903798115.1 Danio jaintianensis | reverse complement strand
TGTGCAATACTCGAGTGCCAGTCCAATGGGAAGGATGCTGATGGAGGGGACCAAAAATGTCACAGCCAGACTTTCACAATCCAATCAAACCCAGTGGATAAAATCAAGTCATTGTTTCTCTCATGAAATGCATCATGCAGGGATAGTTCACCCTAAAAATGAAAATGTAATCATTCACTCATTTATCACAAACCTGTGTGAGTTTCTTTCTTCTGTTTCTTTCTTCTTCTTCTATTACTTGTTCAGTAATCCGCTGTGTAAAACATATGCTGTACAAGTTAGCGGTTCATTCCGATGTGGCGACCCCTGATGAATAAAGGGACTAAGTCGAAGGAAAATGAATGAATGAATGAATGAATGAATGAATGAATGTCAAACTAAATGTTTTTCAGTTTCTTCAAAAATAAAGAAACTAATAAGTGTTTGGAACCACTTGAAGGTCAGTAATTTTCAATTTTGGGTGAACTATCCCTTTTAAAATTTAGAAATATCAAATGTATGACTTTATAAATTAGGTCCCAGATTACATATTCTGCTTTTTTGACTTTCTAATGATTCTGGGTCAAATGTAAAAAAAAAAAAAAAAAACAGTATTGTTGCCATCAGCATCTCTCCAAACAGCAAACATAAAAAACAGCTATATTTCTGATTCCAGTAAAGCAGATGTCCCAAAAGAAACTGTGTCCAACTTTATCTCTAAAAGAAAAATCCTGGAATCACAGCAACTCCATCTGTGGATCCAGATCCAGGGCAATGCCATTCCTGTCACCGGGATTTGTTCTGTTCTTAGAATGTGTCTGGAAGAGAAACGACGGCATAAACAAGGTTACGGTGAGCTCCAGTTCAACAGCCTGGATTTCACAACTCACTTTCCCCCCTGCCGTAAGTCCTTTTAATGAATCCCCATAAAAGTACAGCTCTTTGTATCTGGATATCTGCATATAATAGCCTCCATCTTGAGCTCTGCCATGGGATACTGTCAGTACTGTTGCTGGAGATAATTCAGAGACACAAAACAACTATTTTGCACGGGCATGACAAGATAAGCAGCCGTGATTAATAGGTATGAGATGTCAGCAACAACAAACGGCTGGTATTCAGAGAGAGAGAGAGAGAGAAAGAAAGATGCAGGCTTGCTGAGAGAAGATGAGAAACAAATGAGACCTTTGTCAGTCTGAACCCAGAGGAGACTTTTAATGACTTCATTTGAATTTCTTATCCAGTCAGTCATCTTAAGTTCAACTAATGCAAAGTTGCAGCAGTGATGTGGCGTGTGTCCTTGCTTTTGCTGCTATAAAATCTCTGCTTAAATGATATTAATGGTTTTATCATAATTTCTATGAATGCCTTTTATTTTAATTTAATTTCAAGTAGATGTTTTGGTAAAGTATACAGTGAAATTTGTATTCTTTTTCAATTATTTGCCAAGTGTTGCTTAATAGAGAGATTTCTAATTTCTAATTCATAATTCTAATAACTCATATCTTTTTTCTTTGCCATGATGACAGTACATCATTTTTCTGCAATGATATTGAAATGTAATTTTAAGTAGGTGTTTTCGTGCATGCCTTAATCCAAATGCCTCCATCTAAAATCTGGATGCTTAAAGTCTGTGTGAAATCAAATTGTGCAATGTTTATTTTGCTAGCGCACATAGTTACACTTTAGATGAATAATTAATCCATGCAACTTAATCAACTGAAATAAAAAGTTTGTTTTGGTAATCTTCAATCAATTTCTGAGCATTTGATTCTGCTTTGGAGTGTTTGTCCTTCTCTGTTGACTTCAGTTTGACAGCTTCAGCTACAGTATTCTTAGTCACGCCCCTCTTACCGTTAGTTTGCTATGAGGGAATGATGCGGAAAAAGAAAGCCCCGCCCCCTTCTCAATATTGCGTTTAAGTTGGAAGTACATCAACATACTGAAATAAAAGTCTCAGCAACTTCCGCTTCACACAGACTTATATATATCCTTTGTTTGATTCATTTTTACAATACAGTGTTCGAAAAAAAAAAAAAAAAAAGATTTATTCTAAATATCTTTTCTGCCATGTTTGATCAGTTTAAAATATCTTTGCTTCATGTACAAATTCATATCCCTAATATACAGCTTAATATTTCATAAAATTTATAATTCTAATAACTGATGTAGATATATATTCAACCCCCACAACCCTGTATTTTACCCTGTCTGCATCTTTTGGCTGAATTTAGGCTGTTGCTGCTTGATCACCACTTAATGAAATCCTAGCTTGATGCTTGACTCAAGCCGTTTTAATAGGCTAAATGATGTCCATCATTAGCCTTGTGAGGATCTTTCTTTGTGAACATGAGCCTGAACACACACAGGTGAAGTCAAGTCAAGTTGTCTAAAATAAAATAAAATAAAATAAAGGTGGCGCGGTGGTGCAGTGGGTAGCGCTGTCACCTCACAGCAAGAAGGCCGCTGGTTCGAGCCTCGGCTGGGTCAGTTGGCATTTCTGTGTGGAGTTTGCATGTTCTCCCCGTGTTCGCTTATGTTTCCTCTGGGTGCTCTGGTTTCCCCCACAGTCCAAACACATGCAGTACAGGTGAATTAGGTAAGCTAAATTGTCCGTAGTGTATGTGTGTGAATGGGAGTGTATGGGTGTTTCCCAGTGATGGGTTGCAGTTGGAAGGGCATCCGCTGCTTAAAACATATGCTGGATAAGTTGGCGGTTCATTCCGCTGTGGCGACCCCTGATTAATAAAGGGACTAAGCCGAAAAGAAAATGAATGAATTAATGAAAATTAAATTAAATTAAATTAATTTAAAGGCTTGTGTTGAAATTGATAATAATGTTTAAAATTAAAATGTGAATTTATATGAAATATTCATACATTTTTTAATACTAAAGCAAAATTGGGGTCAGTGATGTTTTTAATATTTAAGCAGGGAGACAAATGTTACATTTTAAATTGAAGTAATGATGCTGATAATTCAGCTTTGCTATCAAAGGAAAGTTAAGTATTATAATAAAAACATAAAGTAAAATAAAATAAAATATAAAGGAAAATATTAATTTTGAACAAATAGTATCACTATGATTAGACAAAAGTGTTATAACTAAAGAATGTAGAATTTATTCATTTATTTATTTATTTAATTTATTTTGGAATTGTTTGAACTTTTTTTTTGTGGTTATGATTTGCTATTGGTGGATTGCATAAGAGTGACAGGTTGATTCCGCCCTCATGCCAGTAAACACCAATCAGAGAAGAGATGTTGCTGAATAGCAGAGGAAGTTATTTTGATTACAGACCATAAGAAAACATGATTTATTTATTAAAAAAAGTAATGCTGTAATTTAATAAATCATTAGTAATATACACTGCAAAATTCCATTAAAGGTGCAGTGATTGTCTTCAGAAACATTTTTTGTTGTGTTGGTTGAAAGTCTCTTCACATTCCAATAGTAATGATTAAAGTAAATGATCTAAATGTATTTATATGTATTTTATATTCTGGGTAAGGCATAAGACAAAAAAATGTTCATCCAATTGAAAATTGTCAAACCGATAAATCCCATAATTCTGATAAGTAGCCCAAACTGTCTGTCAACAAATGTAGATTTGTACAACTGCGCACCTCTGTTCACGCAGATCCGCCATTTGCGCGTGCATGTGGACACGAGTGACAGCAGTAAAAACAAATGCTGAATCAAACCTTTTTAAAATCCTGAATCAATATTGAAGTTACTTTTGCACACTGGAGGAAGGATGACACCATGGCTGAAGTATTTCTTTTAGACAGGTAATGTTATGTTTTAAAACTCTTTCAGTCATGCAAAGCTGATGTAGATTTTGTTGTTTTACGAATGGATTATATGCACAGAAGTGTTGTTCAGCCACTGAAATTTTCCGGCGAAAGATTGATGTTACTATTTTCAATTTCATAAGGTACCTTTTACAGCACTGATAATGTAGATTTTTATTTAGTTTAATAACAAAACATAAGCAAATAGCGCTATTCCGCCTAGCCTGCTGAGGTGAAGTTGGTTTTATATTCACATTGGTTCATTTTTAAACAATGACAACCTGTGACGCGCTCCCTATATTGTTTACCATGCTACTTTGAATATTCGGTCTGAAATAGCATGCAAGTATGGCTTAGTAATAAGTGTAATTCCTGCACGCCGCCGGCCAACCACTAAGCATACAGTAGTCGCTTTAGGACAAAGTGCATGAGAGAGTGAGACCTGTTGGAGGGGCGTGGTTAAGTATGTTAAACAAACAAACAAGCAAGAAGTGCATTTTTAGATTTTAATTTTAATTACAAGGGCAAACATTTTTTTTTCTTACTGACATGCACAGATGAAATGTTGACCACAAAACAATGTGAGCTAACAAAATCAGTATGGTTAGTTTTGATTTCATATGTACTTTAAATGGGTGGCCAGAGCAAGTTGTAACAAGCACCAGAGTTTTTTGCTGCACATTAAAAGTCCTGCTACTCAATACTATAAGCTTCCCGAAAGGATGGCGTGAGCAAAGAGCTCATTGCCTTATGTTCTCTTTTGGCCTCTTTTACTAACCGAGGCTGGAATCAATTAGCTGTTAACACATTGGCTACTTAACATTAATTGACTGGGTCTGAGATGAGCTGAGTGCTCCTTGATTACTTTTTAAATGCTTGGATGATATTAGACCACATGTCCGGGGGAATCATGCCGATTTTAAACACACAGTCATTACTTTGCCTACTTTCCCCTCCAAATAAATACGATAAAATGATTAATGGCGGGTCTTTTCTCACCGCCGGTCACAGGTGGAGCGCTTACATTTCCCATTGCCCAAGTGGAATCAAAGGGCAATATTTCTAGCCAAATTCTTTTGACTTTAAAGGTGGCCGATCCATCAGAGCGAGCCGGTCTGCTTTTAACCTTGTTACACCGCCTGACCCTGAGACAGCCTATAATTGAACATGAGCTCAAAAAAAAAGTGTGTCATCACAAATAAAATTTGACACGGAGCGCCACAGGTTGCGAAAACCACATTGTAGCACCCAAAGCTGGAGATATGTACCTTTATGCCTCAAATGAGGTCAGCGTAAACCCAGGAACAAGACAAAATCGTTTAGTAGATTCGTCTCGGAGGAGAACAGGTGCACAGCGCTGCAAACTATAGGAATTCTCAGAAGTTTGGAATATATTTATACACACTTTTTTAATGCTCACCAAGGCATTTCTGAAATGATAGTTCATTCCTTCATTCATTCATTCATTTTCCTTCAGCTTAGTCCCTTATTTATCAGCAGTCGCCACAGTGGAATGAACCACCAACTATTCCAGCATATGTTTTATGCAGCTGATGCATTTTCAGCCACAACCCAGTACTGGGAAACACCCATACACACTTTCACATTCACACACGCTCTCATAAACTATGACAGTCTTTGGATTGTGGGGGAAACCCACACAAACACAGGGAGAACATGCAAACTCCACACAGAAATTCCAACTGGCCCAGCTGGGACTCGAATCAGCGACCTTCTTGCTGTGAGGTGACAGTGCTAACCACTGAGCCACCGTGCCGTCTGAAATGGTAATATTGGGAAATAATATTATAATTTCAAATAACCGTGTTCAATTTGAATATGTTTTAAAATGCAATTAATTCCTGTAATGCAAAGCTGAATTTCCAGCATCATTACTCCAGTCCTCGATATCACATTATTAATAGTTCGATATCACATTATAGATTTGAAGTATTGGAATATAGTTAGAAATTACGCTGTTTTAATCTTCTAAGGGCTTATTATGCGGTCCTGTCGCCATCTTGTGGATAGACAACGTCAACCGTCTTTGGTCTGCTCTGTATGGCAGGCTAATGGCCGCCGACGCGCTGTCTCTTAGAAATTATAAATATTTAAAAATAGGCACTATCCTTATAAATAAACTGCATAGTTGCAATCTAAACAACTACATCCTCACCTAAAAAAGCCTCAAACGTACATTATGTTGCCCAACAGCAGTAATATTTGTCAAACTGTAGAGTGTCCTCAGCTTGTCGGTGTATGTGGGCGGAGTAATACACAAGGGTGAAGGGTAGAGAGGAGGGTCGAGTGCTGTTACTGGCAAAATATCGCACGGCTATCGGTCAATCAGATTCAAGAACCAGACAGAACTGTTGTATATATATATTGCAATATATATTGTTATATATATAAGTTGCAATCAGAATTATCAAACCACCTGAATTATTAGCCCCCCTGTTTATTTTTTTTCCCCAATTTCTGTTTAACGGAGAGAAGATTTTGTCAACACATTTCTAAACATAATAGTTTTAATAACTAATTTCTAATAACTGATTTCTTTTATCTTTGCCATGATGACAGTAAATAATATTTTACTAGATATTTTTCAAGACACTTCTATACAGCTTAAAGTGATATTTAAATGCTTAACTAGGTTCATTAGGTTAACTAGGCAGGATAGGGTAATTAGGCAAGTTATTGTATAACGATGGTTTGATCGAAAGAAAAAAAAAAAAAAAAAATATATAAATATATATATAAATATATATATATATATATATATATATATATATATATATAAATATAAAGTTTTATACAAAGTAAGTCTTATTTGTTTTATTTTAGCTAGAATAAAAGCAGTTTTACATTTTTTAATCAACATTTTAAGGTCAAAATTATTAGCCCCTTTAAGCTGTGCTGTAGGGAATACTGTAAAAATGCTCTTGCTCTTACGTTTTTTTTTTTTTTTATGTGAATGGAATAGACGTGTCAAGTAGGGCTCCACCATATTGAAAAAACTGATATCGCGATATTTTATTTTTTTGCCATAAATATTGCGATATGAATATGGTTTTCTGGGGAGTCTTATTCAGGTAGAGAAATTGAATAATAAATCATTTGAATAAGAATATTTTTTTACTTTGTCTCGTTTCTATCATATTCTATAGTTCAAATATCTAAAAATTCTGAAGTTTTATTTTCAACTTCAGAAGAAATGAGTCCAAATTAAGAGCTTTTTCTAAAAACAAGTAAAATTATCTGCCATTATCTGGGGTAAGTAAAAAATATCTTATTTTCGCTTTGAAATGTAGATATTTGGACAACAAACGAGACAAACATTCCAAGTAAGAAAAACATTTATTTATTTTTGCGTAAATTGTATAAATTCCGTGTAAATTCAGTAGTTAAGTACAATTCTGTAGCTCCTGGTGAACTATAATTTAGACTCAACATTGCATATCTTGCGATTTTGACTATTGCGAATATGCACATTGTGTTATCGATGCTGAAACGATATATTGTGTCTAGCTCATCATCTCAAAAGATTTCTTTTTCTTTCTAGTTAACAATCCCCAACAGTTTAATTTATTCTAATGTTGTAGGTCAACATATTTGACATCTTAGGAAGCAGAAAATGACATCTAAATCCGTCAAACAAACAAGGAAAGACGCCACCAAATACTACGCATCTGCGACTCATGGCGAGGTTAGCGTGTTAGCGTTGACTAGTTTATTGGAAGAGCACAGAGTCGATCTCTCTGCTGACTTTAAAACAGTTTTTAAAAATGAAACCTGACCTGGTCCAAGCCGCAGTGTCAGATAATGATCCTCGCATATCATCACTGGAATCTAATGCAAAATGCCCTTGCACACTGTAATAAATGTATTGTTCATTCATGTTAGTAAATACATTAACATTAAATAACACAGCCTTATTGTAAAGTGTAACCGTTTCCTGCAAAACCACGTTCATTTTTAAGAGTGTGCTTATACGTCACCAATATCATCAATGTCACGTATCAGTAAAGACATAATGTCAACATATGCGGTGTGTATACAGCAGGGCAGCGGCGGAATAAATCAAACAAACTAGATGAGTGTAATCCTGCTATTAGCGCATCGCCGGTGACCTTGTTCACAGATGGAGGCCTGCGCTTTCTCTGTCTGTGCTTGTTCTCTTTCCAGGAAACAATCTGTGGTGACGTTGCCAACAGCCAGTGATGAAGTGGGCTATCAGACCCAGTGGGCTTCTAGGCTCGTTTGGAAATATCTTTCTCTGTGTGCTTTTCACTTTCCGGGAGAGGAAGCAGATGCTTGGACACATAATAGTCATGCTATGACAAGCGTGTCTCTATAATGATGCAGGCCAGAAGAATGAGGACAGTGTCCTGGCTGTATCTGTACAGACAAATAGATCTTATATATAAAAATGGTTTATTTATATCATGCAATATAGCACACATTTGATTGTTTACTCAATGTTATATTGCTTTACTCCCACAAAACCGTGATTGAGAGTCAAGCTTTTTTTTTTTTTTTTACATATATTGTTATTATAATTATTAACAATAATATAAATATATAAATATTATAATTTATATATTATAATAATATTATAATCGTAGATAATTTATAGATAATTATAAATTCAAAATTTTAAAGTTACATTTAGTTTGTTGAAGCTAAACCTGAATTCGTTTTTTTTTTTTTTTTTTTTTTTTCATAAAATGCAAAAATAATTTGATTTAATTTAATTTAATTTAACATTTTAATTTAATTTTATTTTATTTTATTGTATTTTATGTGAAACACAGAGAAACATTGGGCTAATTATTTTCAAACAGTTTTAGTATTTGCTAATTAATATTTAAATATTAATTATTTTTAAAGTATTTCGATTTTGCTCAGTGTGGTTGCATTTAGTTGACAGTAATGTTGTAGAATGTAAAATTTAAACTAAAAACTGTTTTATATTTGTGAATTTTAATGTGCTTAAATTTCAGCATCATTACTTCAGTCTCATGATACTTCAGAAATCATTATATATTGTGATTTCTTGCTCAAAATAGTTTCCTACTATTATTAATGTTCATTTATTCATTCATTTTTCTTCAGCTTAGTCCCTGGTTTATCAGAGGTCGCCACCGTAGAATGAACTGCCAATTATCAATATTAAAAACTATTTTTTTGCAGAAACGAGTGCTTTTTTCAGTTATCTTTTAATAGACAGTTAATGTTTGAATGCAAAAGAACTGTATTTGAAATATAATTTCATTATAAAATATAATTTACATAAAATATAATTTATATTTTATTATAAAATATAATTTACATTATAAATATTTTACTGATAAAAGTTTTAGCATTGGTACTTTATAACATGAGGCTGAATAAATGGAGCATTTTTTATACGAACTGTTCGTAATTAAGGTTTGTAGGTTTGCATAACTTTTTTGTACAGATTTTAAATGAAAGAAATGAAAGAAAGAAAGACTTCAAAAAATGATGGTACCGTATGATGCATTGAGATTAACTAACCCTCAGCATACATTTGGTGAAGAAACCCTCACAGACTGTTAATTTTCTTTACTATGAAGCAAAGAATTCTGATGTTTTTTACTTCAAGACCTTCATTCAGCGCACTATTATACAGTGCAAGATTTTCTATGCATTTCCTCTGCCTCCATCGAGCCATGGGATGTAGTAATTGAGCAATTTACGATAAACTATTGGGATGGTTGTCATAACAGAAATAACCAAAAAAATAAATAAATAAAATAAAAAAGTAAACATGACCAACACAAAGCAAATAAGGCTTTCCCCTGCTCGTTTATCTGCCCACGGGTCAATACAATAAGGACACCAGGAAACACCACGGTCGACAATCTCATCACTCACTCCAAACCTCAGAGAGAAACAGAGCATTGAGAGCTGCAATTACCCAGCACTCCGTCTCAATAGGACATCGCCACTTCACCGGACCACACTCGAAATAGAATAAACATTTGATTTGTTTGTTGAACATGACTCTAGTGGTCCTCGCTGTTAAATGGAGCAGCCTGAATGACCTGCGAGACACTGCAGCCAATTTTCCCAGCCCTAGCCTAGATCGGACAATAGATCACTTTTCTCCTGATTAGTTTGGATTCGGAGAGAAGGAACCCGCGGTTTATTGGGCTGCATGCTGTGAGTACACAGAAATTATCAGACACAACGTGTCACAAAAAATAGATAGTATTTTTTCCCCAATGCTATTTAAGGGAATAAAGAAAAAGGCTTATAGTTCTCGCAGATGAAAATGCTGTCATTATTTAGTTGTTGTCGTTCCGAACCCATATGCTGTTAAACTTCTTTTGGAAAGCAGAAAAAAAGTGAATTAAAAAATATTTGAAGCAATAAAAAATAAAAATAACATTAAAAGCAATCACCCAGACAGATGTATAGTAAACATCAACCACCCAAAATACCATAGTAACTGCCTATCATCTTAAAAGACAGCCCTAGCTATAGTCTTGGGCTATCTTAAACACCATAGTGAATGTCAGGAAGACCCTAGCAAGCATACAAAACACTCTAGCAACTGTATTGCAATGCCTTGGCAAATGTGCAGAATGTTCTAGCAACCACTTAGAAACATCAACAACCCAAATAAAAAATATCTACAACACCTTAGCAACCTCAAACCAACACCTTAGCAACTGTATTACAATGCCTTAGCAAATGTGCAGAGTGACAAACTTACCGAATAAATTTCAGCATGCACATCAAAAAAGTCATGTGATGTGCTTCAACAGATCATGTGATAACAAAAATTCAATTTAATTCAATTCAATTCATGTTTATTTATATAGCGCTTTTCACAATGTAGATTGTGTCAAAGCAGCTTAACATAGTTCTAGTAAAGTCCAGATTTCAGAGTTGAAGTTCAGTGTAGTTTAGTTCAGTGTGGTTTAAATTTCACTGCTGAAAGTTCAAACACTGTAGAGCAAATCCACCGAAGCACAGCTCCACAAGTCCCGATCCGAGCAAGCCAGCGGCGACAGTTGCGAGGAAAAAAATTAAAATAAATTGCTGAAAGTGACAGGTACTGTATGTTTGGGTGGACGATGAGATCTGAACATTTTTAAATGTTATATACGAGAAAGAAGTCACGACCATCCTTGATGGAAAACATCAGCAGAACTCACAAATCTTCCAATAAGTGCGAGCGGAGATGATTCTAAAAAGATATGACAAACCGTGGACTATTTTGCGTAACAAAAGCCGTGATGACGTGACTACGTCTACGTCTACGTGTTCTAAGACGCAAGTAAGTAAGTATGCAGCAACTTTTATTTTTCTTTTGATATTTGGTGCCAGTTTATCAGGTGACGATTTTGTTCTCTTGGACTCATTGGATGGAAGCGGTGCTTTACTCTCAAATCCCAAATTTTGCCATGTTTTAGCCAAGACGATGTTTAGACGTCTATTAGATGTCTGTTAATCATAAACTTACTTAGTGGGCTTGTTTCATGTGTGTGGCCCCAACAAAATGTGAGTAAGAGTAAGAATGTGAAGTTAATGCATAAGTAAACAAAAACAGCACACAATTATTTCCAACCCAGGATCATTATGGATACATACCCCTATATACATTTCTGGAAAGCGTGAAATACCTCCCAGGAGGTACATTTTTTGCATTTTTCGTTTTCGTGAATCCACCAGAGGCCACTGTGTACTCAAATTTCTCAACTTTCTCTTGCGAGTGCCATTCGCACCTGCTCTTCTCGTGTAAATCCATCAGAGGCCGCTGTAGACTGACTGACTAACTGACTGACCGATCCCCCCACCCACCGCCTTCCCTAAACCCAACCTGTTTTCAAAAGCACCGACAAAATGCTGTCATACGTACCTCTGGCTACATAATTCGTGCTTATGAAATGTATACGGGGGTACGTAATCACAATTAGCCTGTGTTGATTATTTCTTTCAAAAGACTAGCATATGCGAGAAGTTAACTTGACCCAGCTTCAAACGTATCTATATTCAGTACTGTTGCATGAGACTTACTTGCTTGAGTAGCAGGCCTTTTTTTTTCTTACGCCAATTAAAATGAAAGAATAAAGTTGGACAGTCCTCCGCACTTGTGTTCTGTCTCCCCTCCTTTCCAGTTTTTTATTGTATCCCAGCACTCTTTTCTCTCTCTCTCATTGAGCAGATGAATAAATGAGAAGAAGGAAGAGTGACTTTCTGCTTTCTAATGTGCAAACGCCTCATTTGTGTAATTGTGTCACGCTTGCATTAGCATGGGGCTTCAGGTGCCTAATTGCTCTGCTTTAATACAGCTCGTTTTATTCAAAGCGGTGACCGCTAGTCCTACCAGACTGACCTCTGGGATGTGAGAGAAGATGTCGAAAAAAGAAACTTTCAATGAGTACAAATAGAGAGAGAGAGAGAGAGAGAGAGAGAGAGAGAGAGAGAGAGAGAGATGCCAAGTAGTCTTGTTCAATTTGTCAACTTTGGAGTTCCCTTTTTTTCCCTTATTTTTATTTTTATTTTCTTTGGAGTGATGCTTTACCACCGAGTCAACAATGCGACTCTCTCTGAGTACATATCACTCATATCAGTGCACAGCTGAGAGGATGTGGGTGATAAAGTCAAGGGTGGTTATAGGGGAGAGGATTTCTTGGGCTGAAATGAGCTGCTGCCCGACTCTCTGTGAGCAAAATAAAGAAGCAGTCAAGTGTTTCCTCGAAAAATTGAGTGCTGAGAGAGCAAGAATATGTCAGTTTATCAGAAGGCTAATGAAGCTAATACATGCTCCATTATTTAGACTGCACGACCTGAGGGGCTTTTGTAAAACTAACTGCGAGGACATGAACGAAAAAAGATTAGAATAATTAACATAAATGACTTAATATGCTGAAAGGAAACCTTGCTCAAAATTTTTTTTTTTCACTTTCAGTGCTATAGTGCTATGGCTTTTGCCTTGCAAAATTAATTTTAGGCAGGTGACTGGCAGAACATTTTTTTAAAGTAGTAAAATTATATAAAATAAAATAAAATAAAAGTAATTTAAATAAAAAAAATAATAAATTCAGATAAAATAAATATTATACCAGTAAAATTATTTAAAAAAATAAAGTAAAAATTTGAAAAAAAAATAAATAAATATTATAATAGTAAAATTAATTAGTAAAATAAATCAGGGCATATAAAATAAAATAAAATTTGAAATAAAAAATAAAATAAAATAAATTATATATTATATATTATAATAGTACAATTATATAGTAAAAAAATCTGGGCATATAAAATTTTAAATACAAAAATAAAATATATTTTTTAATAAAAATTTTAAATAAAAAATTAAAATAAAATAGAATAACATTTTATAAAATAAAATTAAATATTACTATTAAATCTTTTTTTCTCAACATTTTTTAACTAGTCACGTAGCCCACATGTCATTTGTCATTTCCCCCCAAACAAAAAAATAAACAAATATATTTCACACAGTTAGAGCCTTCCAACAAATCGATCACTGGTGTTATTTATTTATTTATTTACTTATTTATTTATTTTCTTGGATTCAGAGCATTCTGCTTGCCTAAATAATGATATATTTATGTTATTATTAACCAGTATGGTTGAACTGTTTTTGTTTTTTTTGCCCCTTTCAAAATTCAGACTCATCCCCAACATAAGTTACGTCCGGTACAGTAGGTGTCGATAATACTTTTAATGAGTTAGTCTCCATAAAACAAGAAGAAAGAGAAGAAGAAGGGTTTATCTGGTTAATATACTAACTAGGCAAACCCTGAACTGGTATGTTCAGGACTCCAATTCCTCACTGATGACGTTAGAGAGTGGGTACACTGAAAGCAGAAAGGATATATTGATTGAGATGTTGCAAACATTATTTCGCATTCAGATGATGGGAGTAAAAGTCAAGTTCTGCTGGGTTCCAGCTCATAGTAGAGTAACAGGGAATGAGTTGGCAGATGAGGGCACTAAAGAAGCTACAAGAAAATCAATAATAGACATGGAAGTAAAATATAGTAAAAGTGAGATGAAGGTTTTAATCAAGCGATTTTTAAAAAATAGGTGGCAAAAACAATGGGAGGAAGGAAAAAATGGGAGGTGGTTGTTTAATATACAAAGAAATGTGGATAAAGGAAGAATAACAAGTAGAAGTAGGAGGGAAGAGAGTATAATTTCAAGACATTTGGACATACAGGACTCAACAGTACATTGTACAAAATGAAACAACATCAGACTGGAAAATGTGATTATTGTGGACAAGAAGAAACCGTGGAGCACGTTATTAAGAAATGTCCAAAGTACAAAAGGGAAAGGAAAGTATTTATTTTAAATTTGAAAAGAGTTAAAATGAATTTTAATTTGGTTAAAGTGCTAAAAAACAAGTCAGATGAGGACTGTACAGATTTTTAAATTCTCTTTTTAAAAATGTTTAAATTAGATAAAAGAATTTAGATAGAAGTTGTGAAGGTTTATTTATTTACTTATTTTTTTAAACTTTTCTAAAGATCGGTTGTAAGTGCGATCATGGCCCACACTCCTAACCAGCAGGTGGCGGTAATGCACCTAGAAGTTGTATGCCAACCGCAAATAAAACTCATAAGAAGAAGAAGAAGAAGTAGGCAAACCCTGAGCTTATAGATGAACCAGGCTTTCCCCATGACACTTCATTGTCACATGACATCATGCAGCGGCCATGTTTGGAGGACTGAGAGTGGGTGGGTGAGTTTGTTTGGTTTGGCAATTAGATTTTTAGTTCAAGGCATCCAAAATGATGTGTGGTCTCTGATAAACATGTTTTGTGAGATTGAGTTGGTTTTATATTTGCACATTCAGACATTCCCCTTAATAATACAATTTCAGAAAACATTATTTGCAAATTACAAACAGGGAAATCATATTAGCAGCCAATGACTATCAAAGTACAACATTGTTCACAGTCAGTAAATAGTGCTAATGTTATTTGGAAGTCGTACTTAAATGCGATTTCAGACTGAATATTCAAATTAGCAACATAGGGACTGTTAAAATGAATGAATGTGCGAGTATAAAACCAACTTTACCTCAATTTTAGTGAGTATATGAACTTGTATTTTATTGCTGCACTTGTCGTTAATGAAAACATTTGTTTCTGAGTGGTAAAATTAGAGAAGACTATTAGAAAAGCACATTTATTATACAATCAGATGTGCAATGCAATGTGTTATCATATATTTGCAGTGTGTATTAGTATTTACAGTACACGCATACTGTAAAAATGAAGTGTTTTTTGCTCATAGAAATAATACTGATATTATTTTGATGCAAAATATTCTTAACATTCCTGATAATATTGGAGTGTTCAGTGTCTCGGGGAAAACTTTGTGAAGGACATTATTACTCATAACTTGCAGATCATTATTTAATGGGGTTCATTCAGTGTAAGTTTTGTCAGTCTGAATTAAATCAGTATCGTACTGTATGTGAGCTTTGAATGATTCATTGAGGCATCATGCTCGTAAGAATCGATTGATTGTGAATTAGGCTTCACTGGTTGATCTAATTTTTTTTTTTTTCTTCATTTAAGAACCAACTCTCTGCTTTTACTTAATGTTTGTGATTCAAACTGTTTCTACAGCATGTTTTTGCCTTACTGAAAAGAGCCATATAAAGAGTGATTTGTTCATGAACTGGTCTATGCTGGTTTTGCTTTATATTTTTGATTTACTACAAAAAGGAGTCATTTGTTTGTGAATCAGTGGTTGTAGCATGTTTTGATTTACTAAAAGAGTTTGTGCTTAAACTGGACTATACTGGCTTTGCTGTGTTTTTAATTTGTTGAAAACTTTTTTAGTAAGAGTCTTTTGTGCCTTTGGTGTTTCTGAATTGCTTAAAAAAACTCTCAAAAGAGTCATTTGTTTATAATTCATACTTTCATGTTCACAGCATTTTTTGTCTTAGTATAAGAACTGAATCGTTAGTTATTTGTTGATGAGTTTCTCTATGCTACTGTAGCTTTGCCGTATATTTTTCATTTGCTAAAAATCGAGTCATTGGTTCGTGAATCAGTGGTTGTAGCATGTTTTCTCTTTACTAAAAAGAGCAAGTTCATAAGAGTCATTTGTGCATGAACTGAACTATACTGTCTGTGCTGTGTTTTTTAATTTGTTGAAAACTTTTTAGTAAGAGTCTTTTGTGTCTTTGGTGTTTCTCAATTGCTTAAAAAAAACTCTCAAAAGAGTCATTTGTTTGTAGTTCTGACATGTCCACAGCATGTTTTTGTCTTAGTATATGAACTGACTTGTTATTTGTTGATGAATTCGTCTATACTGTAGCTTTACTGTATATTTTTGATTTGCTAAAAGTAATTAGCATTCAAAAAGGAGTCATTGATTTGTGTATCAGTGGTCGTAGCATGTTTTTGATTTGCTAAAAAGAGCCAGTTCATAAGAGTCATTTGTGCATGAACTGAATTATACTGTCTGTGCTGTGTTTTTAATTTGTTGAAAACTTTTCAGTAAGAGTCTTTTGTGTCTTTGGTGTTTCTCAATTGCTTAAAAAAAACTCTCAAAAGAGTCACTTGTTTCTAGTTCAGACGTTCGTGTCCACAGCATGTTTTTGTCTTAGTATATGAACTGACTTGTTAGTTATTTGTTGATGAATTCGTCTATACTGTAGCTTTGCTGTATATTTTTGATTTGCTAAAAAGTAATTAGCATTCAAAAAGGAGTCATTGGTTTGTGTACCAGTGGTCGTAGCATGTTTTTGATTTACTAAAAAGAGCCAGTTCATAAGAGTTATTTGTGCATGAGCTGAACTATACTGTCTGTGCTGTGTTTTTAATTTGTTGAAAACTTTTTAGTAAGAGTGTGTTGTGTTTTGTGTTTCTGAATTGCTAAAAAAACCTCTCAAAAGAGTCATTTGTTTGTAATTCAGATTTGCGGTTCCACAGCATGTTTTTGTCCCAGTAAAATGAACTGACTCAGTTATTTGTTGATGAATTCGTCTATGCTACTGTTGCTTTGCTGTATATTTTTGATTTGTTAAAAAAGTAATTACATTTAAAAAGAAGTCTTGGGACTTCAAATCAAGTTGAGCATTACTAAAATTTAATTTGTTTGTTTAAATTCTGCCCATATAAATCATTTGCAACCAGCTACCTTAAAAAAATTGAGTAAATCCAATGAATCATTTTTTCTTTTCAGTGTAGACTGGATGAACTGTATGATTTTAAATTAATTTGATTCAACCAATAAGAGTTATGTGAGTTGTATTGCTAGTGCACTAGTCACATAATATTTATTTTTGTCTGCAGTCACTTACAAGTTTCTAATTTTCAAAATGTAAATTTTCTATACCATATATATGTTTTAATTTTGCAGTTTCACACCTATTATTACGCTTGGGCTGTTAGACAAGAGAAAAAAATAAATATAAAATCTGTAAAACTACTATCGAGCTATCAAATATGGAAGAAAGAGCGCTTAACAGCCATGCAAACAGTAAGTACCTCAGGTCTTTTCAAAATCTGAGGCTAATTATCCATTGTTGTTCTCATAATGGCTATTAAAGTCATGTAAAATGATTTTCAAAACCATTTTAATATTGTGTCATTATTTTATTAATATAGAAGCACAACAGCGGCCTGTTTTTCTGTTCATTAGATGTCATGAAAATTCAGCTTTTAGTCAGTGAATGTCAGGGAATTTTATAATTGGGAACCCTGATTTAAAAAAACATAAAATAGGAAATGTCTTCTATAGTTTGTCTATGGTGAAGTCATATTATGTGTCATATATATATATATATATATATATATATATATATTTTTTTTTTTTTTAATTAAGTGATTTCACAAAGAATCTATAAGAGTTACATTGAACCACTGATGTGAATGAAGAACCTATGTTTTTAAGAGTCCTGTAGTGTTGAAAGGCTAGAAATGCCCTGCACCAGGCCATGAGCTCATGCCAATCCTAATCTGTCAATGCTGATGTTTTTAATCTCAGTCGGCGCTCTGCTGGTCATCGGTCAGGATGTTGAAGGAGAGGAGTGTGTTGCGTTGCTTTGTTTTCTCATTAGCAGGCTGAGCTGTTTTTTGTGACAGAAGAGTTGAGCTCCAGGATAGAAGATTTACTCAGACAGAGACAAAAGGGCCTGCCGGTGTTTGATCTTATTGATTTATCTCACAAGCATCTCTGAGATTCTGTATTATACAATGCTGACTGAATGTAAACACACACACACACTCGCACGCGCGCGCGCACACTTAGAGAATGCAAACCAGCAGCACACACAAATACATCCTTGAAGGAATATTTAGAGTTTTCGAGCAAATGTCTTGTATGTTGATGATGACCGATGCATTTCAACTTCATTTAAATCAATGGTCTCAAACTCAATTCCTGGAGGGCCGCAGCTCTGCGTAGTTTAGCTCCAACCACCTCCAACTCACACCAGCTTAATAGTCTCTAGTAGTCTCGAACAACATGATTAGTTGGATCAGCTGTGTTTGATTAGGGTTGGAGCAAAACTGTGAAGAGCTGTGGCCCTCCAGGAATTGAGCTTGAGACCTCTGATTTAAATCACTGTTTCTCAACCACGTTCCTGGAGGACCACCAACACTGCGTGTTTTGGATGTCTCCTTTGCCTGTCACACCCCGGTCTTTCAGTCTCTGCTAATGAGCTGATGATCTGAGAAATGTGCAGAGCTGGTGGTTCTCCAGGAACGTGCTTAAGAAACACTGATTTAAATGCATTGCAGGTGTCCCAACAAGCAATTTTGTGTTTAACAGACATCTAAACATTCAATCAAGCTTATTTGTATAGCACTTTTCACAATAATTATTGTTACGAAGCAGCTTTACAGTCGTGGCCAAAAGTTTTGAGAATGACATAAATATTGGAAATTGGAAAAGTTGCTGCTTAAGTTTTTATAATAGCAATTTGCATATACTCCAGAATGTTATGAAGAGTGATCAGATGAATTGCATAGTCCTTTTTTGCCATAAAAATTAACTTGATCCTGAAAAAACTTTCCACTGCATTTCATTGCTGTCATTAAAGGACCTGCTGAGATAATTTCAGTAATCGTTAACTCTGGTGAGAATGTTGACGAGCACAAGGCTGGAGATCATTATGTCAGGCTGATTGGGTTAGAATGGCAGACTTGACATGTTAAAAGGAGGGTGATGCTTGAAATCATTGTTCTTCCATTGTTAACCATGGTGACCTGCAAAGAAACGCGTGCAGCCGTCATTGCGTTGCATAAAAATGGCTTTACAGACAAGGATATTATGGCTACTAAGATTGCACCTAAATCAACAGTTTGTAGGATCATCAGGAACTTCAAGGAAAGAGGTTCAAGTCTTGTTAAGAAGGCTTCAGGGTGTCAAAGAAAGTCCAGCAAGCACCAGGATTGTCTCCTAAAGAGGATTCAGCTGCGGGATCGGAGTGCCACCAGTGCAGAGCTTGCTGAGGAATGGCAGCAGGCAGGTGTGAGCACATCTGCACGCACAGTGAGGCGAAGACTTTTGGAAGATGGCCTGGTGTCAAGAAGGGCAGCAAAGAAGCCACTTCTCTCCAAAAAAAACATCAGGGACAGATTGATCTTCTGCAAAAAGTATGGCGAATGGACTGCTGAGGACTGGGGCAAAGTCATATTCTCCGATGAAGCCCCTTTCCGATTGTTTGGGGCATCTGGAAAAAGGCTTGTCCGGAGAAGAAAAGGTGAGTGCTACCATCAGTCCTGTGTCATGCCAACAGTAAAGCATCCTGAGACCATTCATGTGTGGAGTTGCTTTTTATCCAAGGGAGTGGGCTCATGAATAAAGAATGGTACCAAAACACCCTCCAACAGCAACTTCTTCCAACAATCCAACAACAGTTTGGTGAAGAACAATGCATTTTCCAGCACGATGGAGCACCGTGCCATAAGGCAAAAGTGATATCTAAGTGGCTCGGGGACCAAAACATTGAAATTTTGGGTCCATGGCCTGGAAACTCCCCAGATCTTAATCCCATTGAGAACTTGTGGTCACTCCTCAAGAGGCAGGTGGACAAACAAAAACCCACTAATTCTGACAAACTCCAAAAAATGATTATGAAAGAATGGGTTGCTATCAGTCAGGATTTGGCCCAGAAGTTGATTGAGAGCATGCCCAGTCGAATTCCAGAGGTCCTGAAAAAGAAGGGCCAACACTGCAAATACTGACTCTTTGCATAAATGTCATGTAATTGTCGATAAAAGCCTTTGAAACATATGAAGTGCTTGTAATTATATTTCAGTACATCACAGAAACAACAGAAACAACTGAAACAACTATCTAAAAGCAGTTTAGCAGCAAACTTTGCGAAAACTAATATTTGTGTCATTCTCAAAACTTTTGGCCACGACTGTACACATTATTACATTATATATATTGCACTCATGATGTGCTCCCAACTTTAAATTTTTTTTAATAAAATAAGGTCAAGAATCTTGGTGTGATACTGGAGCCAGATCTGAGTTTCAGTAGTCATGTCAAAGCAGTAACTAAATCAGCATACTATCATCTCAAAAACATTGCAAGAATTAGATGCTTTGTTTTCAGTGAGGACTTAGAGAAACTTGTTAATGCTTTTATCACCAGCAGGGTGGATTACTGTAATGGACTCCTCACTGGCCTTCCCAAAAAGACAGTCAGACAGTTGCAGCTCATCCAGAACGCTGCTGCCAGGATTCTGACCAGAACCAGTAAATACGAGCACATCACACCTGTCCTCAGGTCTTTACACTGGCTCCCAGTTACATTGAGAATAGATTTTAAAGTATTATTACTTGTCTATAAATCACTAAATGGCCTAGGACCTCAATTCATTACAGATATGCTCACTGAATACAAACCTAACAGATCCCTCAGATCATTAGGATCAAGTAAATTAGAAATTCCAAGAGTTCATTCAAAGCAGGGTGAATCCGCCTTCAGCTACTGTGCCCCACGCTGCTGGAATCAGCTTCCAGAAATGATCAGATGTGCTCCAACATTAGGCACATTCAAATCAAGACTTAAAACACATCTGTTTAGTTGTGCCTTTACCGAATGAGCACTGTGCTACATCCCACAGATCACGCTATTATGTCTTTCTTTTCTTTTTCATTCTTTTAAAACCTGTTTTAACACATTTTAATCTGTTTTTAATAATTTTTATTCTTTGTTGTTTTTATTTTTTTATACTTGTCTCTTTTGTTCATGTTTATGTAAAGCACTTTGAATTGCCATTATTTATGAAATGTGCTATATAAATAAACTTGCCTTGCCATATTTTGAAGTTCAGAGTACCAGTGCTACCTTGTTAATGCATTAAATGTTTACATAAAAGAAAGTTGGCCTTAAAAATGAAAACAAAGGCATAAATGGAAGGCATAAACGTAGCAAATGTTGTGCGTTTTAAAACGAAACATATTAGTCTTAACGGGGCCTTAGTGGTTTAATGTGTGATTAATGCTCTTTGTTTGTTTATTCAGATGGCAAAGTTAGTATCGCCAACAGTACTCTTTCAGTTTTTGAAGACATACAGTCAAAATGAACAAATTTACTAAGTTTATAGTAGTATTACTACAATATTCAAATGGCATTTTAGTTAGATAGCATTCTGCAAAGCTGTTTTTTTATGCACGTAATGAAACTCCTCTTTTTATACAAACCCTTCCCTCTTTTGCCACTTGACACTCCCACCTTAACTAAGCTGGACTCATCAACTTTCCTAACGTTTTTTAAACTAGAGGTGTGAAAACACCCAGCTGACACAGGGGGATTTCATGACCCTTTAATAAAGTTTAGAGTTCGGCTTTTAAAAGATTTTAAAATAAAAACAGTAGTTCTTTGTATGTATTTGCCTTTTGTTTTAGTTTTTTTGATTTTCATGCACAACAAATCTGAAAGATTTTAATTTTTTATGTTTATATTTTTTGCCTTTATCATATGGTGGCCAAGAGAGCTTAACATGCTGCAATTACAAAAAATGCCAGCAGAGTAATAAAAGATCCTCATTGCTTTGACAGCATATGTGTTGCAAATCATCACAATCCAAACACATTAACCCTTATGTACTGTTGGGGATGTTTTCATCCACTCTGGGGTGATTTTAAGTCTTCATTTGGCCATAACCTTTTTTTTGTGTTTCAGCTAGCAGAATGATTTTTGGTGACAAATCTTATTTTGAGAAATTGCTTTGAATAAAAAAAAAAACCTCAACAATACACTCTGAGCAAATTTACTACCCTTTTGTTATGTTTGGGATGAAAACATCCACTGAATTAAACTACTGTAAAAATGCCTCAGATAAATTTTTTTTTTTTTACTTTTTTTGCATAAATCTGTTAATCAACCCCAGTCCTGATATTCATTCATTCATTCATTTTTTTTTCGGCTTAGTCCCTTTATAAATCTGGGGTCGCCACAGCGGAATGAACCGCCAACTTATCCAGCATTTGTTTTACGCAGCGGATGCCCTTCCAGCTGCAACCCATCACTGGGAAACATCCATACACTCTCATTCACACACATACACTACGGACATTTCAGCCTACCCAGTTCACCTATACCACGTTTTTGGACTTTTGGGGGAAACTGGAGCATCCGGAGGAAACCCACGGGAACACGGGAAGAACATGCAAACTCCACACAGAAATGGCAACTGACCCAGCCGGGGCTCGAACCAGCGACCTTCTTGCTGTGAGGCGATTGAAGGATTTTAACTCTTTAATTGCCAAAATGATGTCACTAATTTGGTGAAAAAAACCTCACAAAATGATGTATTTTTAATATAAAAAGAAACTGTGGACTGGATTTTTTTTTGCCTTTTATCAAAGTCTTGAACATGTGAAACAACCATTGTTTTTAATACAATGTTTTTTTTTTATAAATTTTCAAAATTTTCTCCCTAATTTACTGTTGGTGGCTGTTTTTACCCCATTGGCTTCCATTATAACCACATTTTTTTGATTGTAAAACCATGACACCATATAATCATGCATTTTTGATTGTTCGTGGTTTTCCGTGTTGGGAAAAGGTTAAATTTGTCATTTTTGATCATCAGTTGGCACCATTAACCCTTTAGATAGGCCTGTGCAAAAAAAAAAGAAGCTTAGTTTCTTAAAATGTGTGTCTGTGAGTGTGTGAGAGTTACCTTTGCGCACTTACCTTGATGTGTCTGAGAAAATCAAAATATGCATCTCAGCTCTCAGAACTACATGGAGTAAACAAAAACAAAGACTGTGTATTTATGCACCATCAAATGTGGTTATAATGGAAGTCAATGGGGCAAAAACAGCCACCAACAGTAAATTAGGGAGAAAAAATGAAAATCTAACAATGCATCAAAGCCAATGTTGTTACTAATCGTTCACATTTCCAAGACTGTAATAAAAGGTAAAAAAAAAATAAAAAAAACAGTCCACAGCTACTTTTTATATTGAAAATGTCATTTTGTTTGCTTTTTTCCCCCACCAAATTAGTGACATCATTTGTGAACTTGGCAATTGAAGAGTTAAAATCCTGTAATTTTCTAAACAATTTAGTAGTTTTTATCAGGACTGAGGTTGATTAACAGATTTATGCAAAAAAATTTGAAGAAAAATGATTTATCTGATGCATTTCTTTACAGCAATTTAATTCAGTGGATGTTTTCATCCCGAACATAACAAAACGGTAGTAAATTTGAACAGTGTACAAGGGTTAAAAAACGTGCTGCATTTTCTCACAACACGGAACACAAGGGAAATGTTTCAAGGGGACCTAAAAAGATGACGGACCCGGCTGGGATTTGTTTATTGTGCTGTGACTATTGCTCAGTGAAGTTTATGTGATCTTTGGAAAGGTGAGTTTTGAATTTTCAATTGAATTGGATTGAATTTTATTTGACAGATTTTAAACAAATTGTACAAAATACTAGTATCCCATTCATTTTGACATAAAACCATCGAGGATAAAAGGCCTGGGCTTGTTTCCATGGTGGTTCTTGCCGTTAAAAAATTAAGTATGGCAGCAAAGTACAGTTAATGCATAAAACAAACAGTATCTCTACATTTTAAAACGGGAACAAAATTATTCAAAATACATACTATAAAATATTTAAAAAAAAACGGCATCATCCACCATGCAAACTAACTATCATCATCAAACAACCATCTTTTGATCGCTTCTTTGAACCTATTTGCACGTGTTGTGAAAAAATGCAGGCTATTTTGTAATTTGTTTGCGCTGATAAACGCTGAAATAAACGCTGATGTGATTTGAAAGATTACCGTTTTTGATTTCCCCCTCCATATACAGTATTCTTCCATAGGGGGTAATATTTCTTTCAGATTCCTTCCGAATTCATTGCGATGTATCTTTTGAAATGCGACTTGAGCAGATACTGATCTCACAGCTATCACGGCTCTGCTGTTTGTCTTGTTTTCCTCCGCCTGTTATGATGATAACAGAAGCACACCTCTTTCGGCCTCAGGTGAAGTGACACGCTGGTAAACACCTGCGTCCTGGTGGGCCTGATGTGATCAGCGCGTGTGACGCTCAGCTCGTTGGCCTGTAGATAATGGGAATACGCAAAGGTGTAAATGAGCTCTGTGCTCGGCTGACAGGGTCTTTATGGATGGTCGCCCGCCATCGCAGATCCATTTCTGACGGCCATTAGAGTGTCGTCTTGGCAGAGGCCTGCTGACGCTTTGAGGAGATCCAATTTAACATGCCGCACCCGCTCACGTCCCAATAACAGCGACTCTCGTCCTGTGGGTGGCCGTCATATATACTATTGTGCTTACCAGGAGAAGATGCATCTGTGAGGTGGTCTTTTTTTATTTATTTATTTTTTCCTTTTTGTTCAGAGATGAAGTCTCGATTGCAGTTATATAATGACGATATATAAGGACAAGTTCAGTTCAATGTGAAATCAAAATTAAACTACCTGTGGTATCCAATGCCCACTTTTCAAAATCAAATCAATTCTGCAGGAAAAAATTTTGTATTCTAACATTTAAGTGACTGTTAACTACAATTTTAAGTTACAGAAGTTTAATTATTAACTCAAATTAATGAAGTACAATTGATGTTTAAAAGTGTCATTTAAAATAAATGAACAAAAAATAAAAACTGTTGTAAATATTTCATATCATGACAAAAACAAACATTGACTAACTAAAATTGCAAAAGTATTAAAAGTATTATTACCATTGAAAAGTATGAGTGAAAAAATAACGATTAAAAAAATCTAGTCCTATGGAAAAATGTAACATAAATATGTCATATTACAGCTTAATGAATGTTAACGAGATTAGATTTAATAAGACCAAAAAACACAATTATTATAAAAAAAAATCAAGTCCTGCAATTTTGTTTATTTTATTTATTTATTTTTTTATGTTGAAAATATTGTACAGATGTGATATTATGACTTAAAACATTAATTAGAATGTGAATTCATGAAATACAATTGTTAAAATATTATTACCATCAACAAGTATGAGCCAAAAAAAGTGATAAACTAGTCCTACAAATTACGCCTTTAAAATGAATGTTAATGAGACTGTAGATTTAATAAAACAAAATTATTATTTAAAAAAAATTAACTGCAAGACTTGATTTTATTATAAAAAAAAATTATTGTTGAAAATATTGTACAAATGTCAAATTATGACTTAAATTTTAACATTAACTTGAATGTTATTTAAAAAAATTAAACTGCTAAAATATCATTTTGGAAAGGTGTCGGTAAAAAAAGATAATAATAAAATAAATAAATATATATATTTTTAGATAGATAAATAGATAGATAGATAGTCCTATGAAAAATGTTGAAAATCCTGTAAGAATGTCATATTACACCTTTAAAATGAATGTTAATGAGACAATAAAATTTATACAACACAATTGCTATTCAAAACAAATTAAAGTCAAGTCCTGCAGTTCATTTTTTATGTTAAAAATATTGCACAAATGTCAAATTGTGACTTACAAATAAACATTAACTAGAATGGGAATAAAAAAAAAAGCAAAACGAACAAGTCCAACAGAAAATGTTGAAAATCCTGTAAAAATGCATGTTACGCCTTTAAAATTAATGTTGGCGAGACTAGATTAATTGAATCAAATTAATAAAATACAACATCATTCAAAAGTATCTGTGAAAAAAGTCACGCAGTAAAAAAACAAATCATGTTGAAAATACTGTCAAATTGTCATATGACTTAAATGTTAACTAGACTTTGGATAAACAAAATAAAGCAGCTAAAATATAATTGCTATTCATCATATGTCAGTAAAAAATTTTTATCAATAAACAGCTCTATTCATCAAGAACAATTTTAATTAAAAGTCTAGAAATCAAAGGTGTCTTTCATAATCGAACAAATGTTTTTTTATTTATTTATTTTTTTTTTCATCAGAGAATCCTGAAAAATAAATGCATTTAAACATTGATAATAATAAAAATCATTATTAATCATACAGCACCAGTAATAATAACTTAATAATAAGTCATAACAGAGCAACACATCAGCATATTTGAATGATTGCTGAAGGATGAGACTATAAAGAGACTGGAGTAATAACTAAAATACCACCTCAACCAAACAATAAAACAGTAAATTAATAAAATCAGGATTAGGATAACCTGCTTTTGAGCAAATTAATCCGTCATCATTCAGAAAGCTTTTTTTTTTCGGCTACTAATACAATCATGAGGGCCATCAGATTCTCAGGTCACTGTGCACTGGTGCAAAAAAAAGAAAAGAAAAGATAAAACTAATGAATAAATCTAAGATGTGATTTTTTTTTTTTTTTTTTTTTGGAGTGGACGTAAAATACATATGAATATTAGGCAGGTTGTATCCTTGCCATCTTATAAAAGCCTGGGCAAAAAAGGACCGAAAATAATGTAATTTGTGATCTTGGATTTAATTTTGTCATTCTCTCTCTTTCTCCCTGTCCTCTTTTTTTGATGTCTGTTAATATTAGCAAGCGTTATCTTCAGTAATGTGATAAAGATGTCATCTCCGTTGGGACAGAGACGATTTTTTGGAGTTTTCACCAAAAACATGGCATTCCGCATGTTGTTTTGGTATGGACAGGGCAGCTTATTTTACATACAGTATGTGGTGATTTGGTGTTACAGTAGGTGTCATGGAACGATGGGGTCTCAGATTTTATTAGAAAAGCTAAAAATTGCTTGTTTTTAGAATTATATACACTACCTGGCAAACGTCTTGTCGCCTATCCAAGCTTTAGAAACAACAAATAATAACTTGACTTCTAGTTGATCATTTGGTATCAGAAGTGGCTTATATGAAAGGCAAAGGCCTCTAGATTACGCTTATTTTACCAAAATAAAATATGATCATGCCTTGATTTTTAATTATTTAATTAAGACAGAAAGGTCAGACTTTGCTTAGACAAAAGTCTTGTCACTTAACAGAAATAATGAACTGTATAGAATATAAAGTCATGGTGCAGTGGAAAAATAATTAGTATTGTGTATGACTCCCATGAGCTTGGAGGACTGCATCCATACATCTCTGCAATGACTCAAATAACTTATTAATAAAGTCATCTGGAATGGCAAAGAAAGCGTTCTTGCAGGACTCCCAGAGTTCATCAAGATTCTTTGGATTCATTTTCAATGCCTCCTCCTTCATCTTACCCCAGACATGCTCAATAATGTTCATGTCTGGTGACTGGGCTGGCCAATCCTGGAGCACCTTGACCTTCTTTGCTTTCAGGAACTTTGATGTTGAGGCTGAAGTATGAGAAGGAGCGCTATCCTGCTGAAGAATTTGCCCTCTCCTGTGGTTTGTAATGTTATGGGCAGCACAAATGTCTTGATACCTCAGGCTGTTGATGTTGCCATCCACTCTCGCGATCTCTCACACGGCCCCATACTGAATGTAACCCCAAACCATGATTTTTCCTTCACCAAACTTGACTGATTTGAGCAAGGAATTTTCCACAGTATTTCCTATAATCTTTTTTCTTCTGGAGAAAGTCTTTTTTTTTTTTTTTTTTTTTTTTTTTTTTTGACTAGAATAAAAGCAGTTTTAAACTTTTTCAAAAACCATATTAAGGTCAATATTTTAGCCCCTTTAAGTAATATATATTTTTTGATCTTCTACAGAACAAACCATCATTATACAATGATTTGCCTAATTACCCTAACTTGCCTAATTAACCTAGTTAAGCCTTTAAATGTCACTTTAAGCTGAATACTAGTAAAAATATCTAGTAAAATATTATGTACTGTCATCATGGCAAAGATAAAATAATCAGTTATTAGAAATGAGTTATTAAAAATCATATCACATAAAATACACTGTAAAAAATGCTGCTTGGTTCCACACAATCCCTCCATCTCGTTTCAATGCAAATCATTACAATTTTAAGTTGATTAAATAAAAAAATAAAATAAAACGTTGTCCCTAAAAAAGCTTTAAGAACTCTGTTGTTTCAGTTCATTTTAAATAAGTTGTTTGAACAAGCAGCAAACATATTTTTTTGAGTAACTTTTTATTATTATTATTTTTTTTAAATACCATAAAATCAGTTTTGAAAAAGCACAGTGCACTTCAACGCTTAGTTCTGGAAGCTACATGCATATTAGACAGTCTTATAGCTTCAGGGAGAAAGGACTTGCTATAATGACATATATAATATTATTACAACTCAGAGGACCGGTGTCTTGCATATTTTAGTTCCAACCCCAATTAAACACACCTGCGTTTAATTTAACACAGGTGAGTTGAAGGAAGTTGGAGCTAAACTATGCAGGACAGCGACCCTCCAGGACTGAGTTTGGACACCCTTGCTATAATGCTTTTTTAAACAGTTGTGATAAGTATCAAATATATATTTTTATCCATGACAGAAACATTAAATTGATGCTAATTTAATGGTATAAAAATCAAATTAACGACTATATATATATATATTTGATTTAAATAAGACTTTTATTCTTACCTTGCTGATTTAAAGTGATGTTCAACTATATAGGCTATATATTTTAGATCTAAATTTGGAAAACACTACATTTGAAAAATCTAAGTTTTTTAAATTATTATTATTATTATTATTATTATTATTATTATTATTATTATTATTATTATTATTTATCTTTTAAAGTTTTATATATAATATTTTAAACTTAATTACTTAATTTGTCCTCCTCATCTCCCCTCAGTCCCCCCTGACCTGTATAGCTCATTATGCAGGTCTTTGTCTTCTCAGGTGTGAATCACTGCATTAGTAACTTTTTATTTTATTTTTAAATACCATAAAATAACAATTAAGATCAGTTTTGAAAAAGCACAGTACACTTCAATGCTCAGTTGTGGGAGCTACATGCATATTCGTACAGCTTTAGGGAGAAAGGACTTGCTGTAATGGTTCTTTAAACATCTTGACTCACGCAATCTATTGCAGTGGTTGCTTCTCAGATTGTCTCATAATATTCCAGTGGCCTAAATTTCAGAACACACCTTATGCGTTTTAATATTTTAATCTATAAACATTTGATAAGTATCCTAATCTGCTTTGCGTCTACATGAATAAGTATGAAAATGTGAACGCATAAACTTAAAAGACAAATTGTGTTGTTCTTAGTTGAGATGCTCTGATTTCTATATGTAGTTTTTTATATATAGTTAGTTATTTTCTGTAAATTATCATTTGTGTTGAAAATAATTTTGAAGTTGTTGTTGTTGTTATTATTATTATTATTATTATTATTATTATTATGTGAAAATGGTGATTATTATTAAAATTAGTAGTAACAACAATTATTATTGTTGTTGTTGTTATTGATATCATTATTATTATTGTTGTTGTGTTTAAAATGAATACTGTTACTTTCAGTTTTCTGTTCATCTGAGAATCCAGTAAATATAATTGTCAGTTTCTCTAAAATAATATGAAGCGAAAAAATTGATTTAGGCATTGATTATAGGAACCATTGTTTATGATTTACACAAGAAAAACAAAGTGACATTGAAGACTTGAGTAAAATACAAACAATATTACCTGCTTACCAACATTGTGCTAAATAGTTAAATGTTAAGCAATGACACTACTACACCTAATCTGGTATTCATAATTTTGCTTCAAAAATGATGATGATGAGGCCACAAACTCTTAATGCACAGAGTCATATTCTTAATTAGTGCAATGGTCATATTACTTCTTTAAAAAATGCTGTATATTATATACTTGGATATCACTTTTTATAGTGTATATATAGTTTTATACAACAGTTCTGTCTGGTTCTCAAATCTGATCGGCCCGTGATAACAGCACTCATACAGCCTCTTCACCTTTCTGTATTATTCCGCCCACATAGAGTGACAGCAGATAAATAAACTCACTACAGTTTGACAAATATTGCAGCTGTTGGACAACATAATGTACTTTTGAGGCTTTTTTAGGTGAGGATGTAGTTGTTTAGATTGCAACTATGCAGTTTATTTACAAGGGTAGTGCCTATTTTAAATATTTATAATTTCGGAGATACAGCGCATTTGCGGCCATCCGCCTGTCATACTAAGCAGAGCAAAGACGGTTGACATTCCGCCACAAGATGGCGACAGAGACCGCATAATAAGTCCTTAGGGTAGAAAAACTCAACGTAAATTTTAAACCACAGCTGATCAAATAATTATAAAACAGGTAAGTGACATTCTAAATCGATCTCTCTCTTTTGTATTTTGTAGTGCTGTCATCATTTTAGATATTACATAAGAGAATCATTCAAATACTAGTTCTAAAGTGACGTTGGTGAATGAGCAACAGTTTCTGCTGTTCTGACGCTCAGCTGCAGATGTGAATGAATGGCGGAACAAAGTAGTTCCTTTTACTGAAGTGTTTGATTTTCCTTTTTATATACACGATTATGCCGTTGATCTGTTGTATAAACGCAATATCACACTGGTGGGGAGCACTAAGGCACTCTGCTTGCGGCCTCAAGCCAACGCATGCCTCCCACCAGTGCTGATATTCAGCCATATCGTACTGCTACTTGTGTGATATTGCTCATATATATAGTTAATGGTACAACAGTTTACTTTGTGTACACTTGATATCTGCAGAGCACACCCATACACAACACTTAGCTTTTTCTGCTTTTGATTCTAATTGTAATGTAATAATGTGCACTTTTTTTTTGTAAAGCTGCTTTGGAACGATGATTAAATGTTGAAATGTTCTTTTGACGTGCAGCAGAGTTTTGGCGGTGACATCACCAGAATCAGTCTTAGGAGAGGAAGAGAGAGCCGACATGCTGTTCACTTCACGTTCACTGTCGAGCACCGAGAGTGGAAAAAGCACATGCATATTTTATGAATGTCAGCACTTATTTAGGATCAGATTAAGAAGGGAAAGGCAGGATGGAGGAACGGAATGTTGAGCAGGAGACACTGGAAATGCAGCGTAACTAGAAATGTACATTTGTTGAAGTAAAAGTAAGTTTGTGGAAAACTTCCCACCATGATTCATTCATTAATTCATTTTCCTTCAGCTTAGTCTTTGATTATCAGAGGTCACCACAGCGGAATAAACTGGTAATTATTCCAGCATATGTTTTACGCAGCGAATGCCCTTCCAGTACTGGGAAACACCTATACACTCTCGCATGTGTACACACACACTCATACACTACGGCCAATTTTAGTTTCTCCAATTAACTTATAACGCATGTCTTTGGACTGTGGGGGAAACCGGAGCACCCGGAGAAAACCCACACCAACACGGGGAGAACATGCAAACTCCACACAGAAATGCCAACTGACCCAGCCGGGACTTGAACCAGCGACCTTCTTGCTGTGAGGCGACAGTGCTAACCACTGAGGAACATTTTGGAACATCTGAATTCACTGATTTTGGAGGAGTGTCCCAAAAGTTTTGGAAATATTTGCTGTATCCGAAAATCGTCCCCTATACCCTCATTCGCTATTCCCTACATTAGTCCACTAATATAGTACACTTGAAGGGGTGATTGAAACAAGGCAGTGAATTTTGAAGGGATGCTGTTCTCGTTTGTGCTTTGTTTCTTGATAAATCCCTCAGACGGATTAGATTTTCAACTTCTTTATCAGACCCTGTGACACTCAGCGAGCTGTCTATTAGTAAGACTTTTGATTTTTGTCATAAACACAAATGTTACTTTAATTAAATAAAATTTAATTTTGAAACTATACAACAATAGGATTGCACATCTAGTGGTCAGATATGGAAATTAATTAGCCGCTCAAACTGTCACAGTGCATTGTGGGTATTTTGTAGCTGTTGAGTGAACATGGGTTGTACACTCGTTATTGCTGTGCATTGTGGGATTAATTGAGTTCATTTCATAACATCCACTATGGTTGCAGACACCACTAGAAATGGCCCTTTGCTCAAATAGTGCACTTTATGAATGTATAGGGGCGATTTTGAAAACAGCCATAGATATATTTATGAAACCCTCATATAGTTTCATGATTGTTAGATTAATGTTCGAAACAAATGTGCAGTGGCAGGCGACACGCCTCACAGCAAGAAGGTTGCTGGTTCGAGCCCCGGCTGGGTCAGTTGGTGTTTCTGTGTGGAGTTTGCATGTTCTCCCCGTGTTGGCGTGGGTTTCCTCTGGGTGCTCCAGTTTCCCCTACAGTCCAAAGACATGGAGTATAGGTGAATTGAATAAACTAAATTGGCTATAGTATATGTGTGTGGGTGAGTGTGTATGGGGTTTTCCGAGTACTGGATTGCAGCTGGAAGGACATCCGTTGTGTAAAACATATGCTGCATAAGTTGGCGGTTCATTCCACTGTGGTGACCCCTGATAAATAAAGGGACTTAGCCGAAGGAAAATGAATGAATGAATGAACAAATGTTCAGTAAGCCTTTTAAAGGCACTTTTGATCAATTCAAATTAGTTAAGTACAATTGACATTCAAAAGTGAAATAAATGAACAAAAAATAAAAACGGTTGTAAAAATGTCATTATGATAAAAACGAACATTAACTAGAATGTGAATTCATAAAATAAAATTGCTAAAATATAATTACCATTGAAAAGTATAAGTGAAAAAAAATGATAAAAAAATCTAGTCCTACGAAAAAAGTTGAAAGGTTCTTTTTTTAAATGTCATATTACGCCTTTAAAATGAATGTTAATGAGACTGCAGATTTAATCAAATAACTAATAAACTAATAAAACACAATTATTATAAAAAAATAAAATTAAGTCCTGCAGTTCATTTTTTAATGTTGAAAATATTGTACAAATGTCAAATTATGACTTAAAATTTAACATTAACTCGAATGTGAATTCCAAAAATAAAATTGTTCAATTATAATTACCATGGAAAGGTATCAGTGAACACAAAATCTGTCTAGTTCTATGGAAAATGTTGACAATCCTGTAAAAAATTGTTTTACTTTTGGTCAATGTAATGCATTCTTAATGAATAAAAATATATATATTTTTAGTGTAGATTAACAAAGTGGTGAGTAGATCAATGCTCCTATTAAACCTGACATAGACCGGACTAGGAGGCCATAAGACCAGAAAACTAGTTTATATTATTTTCTTCCCCCTCCAAACAACAAACATGGAAAACACAAGGACTAAAAGTACAAAAATGTATCCCCTATTTCTCCTTCGTTCTCTTGTGATGGATCGCCTCAGTTGTTTTTTGTTTTTCCCCAGTCTAAAATTCAATGATGGAGTTGGAGTCAGTCTACGATGTGAAGGTGGGTTTGATTCTCCCTCATACAGTACCTCCTTCACTCGAATGCATTTCTATCCAGCTCTGGGTATGTTTGGAGGTCTCCAGCAATCTCTCTTTCTTTTATAGTCCTCCTCCTCCATCTCCTTCCCTGTGTAGAACTCCTATTGGTTCTCTCTCTCTCTGGAACTCTCTCGTCTTTTCCCAAACGGGATTATTTACTTCAGATTCCAGCCGAATTTCTCTCATCGCCGCAGGACTGCCTGGAGCCACATAACAATCAAAGCAGGATCATCCTCTTCTCGCAACCCCCAGAGAGATCCAGAGAGAATATGGAGAGATGGATCTGAGGTCATGGCTTTGCTGTACTTCAGCTGTAGGGGAATAAAGGTCACAAACAGAGATGTTGGGGCGCACAAAATATTAGTAAAAATCTGTCATCATTTACTCGCCCTCATGTCAGCGCAAACCTGTATGACTTTTTAGTCTCCTGTGAAAACAAAAGGTGAATTTTTGAAGAATGTCCTGTAATGAACACCAATGAGGACTAGGGTAGTCAAGATCCATAATGATTCAAAAAGCACTATAAAAGTATATAAAATCTGTACACTATTATGAAAAGTGGTCCTATTATGCTAATTAAAAATTTTGGGCTCCTACAATAGGTTTGAAGGGGCGACTCGGTGGCTCAGTGGTTAGCCCTGTCGTCTCACAGCAAGAAGGTTGCTGGTTCGAGTCCCGACTGGGTCAGTTGGCATTTCTGTGTGGAGTTTGCATGTTCTCCCTGTGTTGGCGTGGGTTTCCTCCGGGTGCTCCGGTTTCCCCCACAGTCCAAAGACATGCGCTATAGGTGAATTTGAATAAACTAAATTGGCCGTAGTGTATGTGTGTGAATGAGTGTGTATGGATGTTTCCCAGTACTGGGTTGCGACTGGAAGGGCATCTGCTGTGTAAAACATATGCTGGATAAGTTGGTGGTTCATTCTGCTGTGGCGACTCTTGATGAATTAAGGGACCATGCCGAAGGAAAATGAATGAATGAATGAATGAATGAATGAATGAATGAATAGGTTTGAATCCATACTTATTTTTTTTATAATAAAAATTGCAGCATCGACAGTGCTAACCACTGAGCCACCGTGTCACCCCATTGGCTGATTAAGTTTATAGTAATTAATATTGAACATGAATAAATGAGCAATGCACAACTGAGTGTAAAAGTGCATGCATAAACCTAATAAATAAACAGAATAAAATTAAGAGATGGTTCATAAATGCATTATCTCTGTGTAGAAATCCTCAGTGAAACCATTTCAGAACAGTAGGGTTGTTCAGCATTAAGGTATGGTAGAAGTGCTAGTGTACCATCTTTTATTTTGTTTATTTATGCATGGTTGAGCTCTAGAAAGTTGATAGAGATGCTTTGACCACTTCTCAGATTTTTAAAAAGGCGAGACGCACAAATAACCATTCATTCATTTTCTTTTCGGCTTAGTCCCTTTATTAATCAGGGGTCACCACAGCGGAATGAACCGCCAACTTATCCAGCATATGTTTTACGCAGCGGATACCCTTCCAGCTGCAACCCATCACTGGGAAACATCCACACACACTCATTCACATACATACATACACTACGGACAATTTAGCCTACCCAATTCACCTATATTGCATGTCTTTGGACTGTGGGGGAAACCGGAGCACACGGAGGAAACCCACGTGAACACGGGGAGAACATGCAAACTCCACACAGAAATGCCAACTGACCTAGTCGGGAATTTCAGCATAAAACAATATGGCTCTAATAGGACTGTTAATATGTGTGTAGAAATATTAAACAACCATTTTTTAGAGTTTAGTTGGTTAAGCTATAGAAAATCAGCAATCAGATTTGAAAAACAAAATGGCGGGAAGTAAAGAAACTTCAACAAAGAACCATTCAGCATTTACAAAAAATAAATAAATAAAATGCTGCTTGTTAAAATTGATTATTTAAAATGAGCTGAAACGACACAATTCTTTAGATTTTTTTGAGACAACTTAATTGTTTTATATTCAATCCACTTAATTGTTAATAGTTAACTTAATCAATTTGTGTTGGTACTACATGAATAAATTATGTGGAACTGCATTTTTTACAGTGTAAGGTTCTTCAGTATATGTTTCTACAACATTTAAATAACACATTTTTAAGTGTAATTGTAGTGGGCTTTTGTTCAGAATCTGCATTCATCAACACTGAAACTCGATTCAACACCTCATTGAGATTCACCTTGCATTAGCTGTCACCTCATTTCAATTAGCATGTGGGGTGCTGTACTGAGTACACAAATAAATGTTTTATTCATCATTAACAAGTCAGTGTTATGTAAGCGGAATTAGGTTTGCCATGAATGATTAATAAGCCGGAACATTTAGTCTGTTTAAATACAGCTTATCAGCTAAGGACAGTAGGAGCTGTTAAAGTGTTACAAGTAGTTAAAACACTCTTTAAATTATAATTGCTCCCTCTAAAAAAAAGTTATATTTTAAGGTTTGGTCTTGGCAGTATTTTATTTATTTATTTTTTTTCTGAAATAATGTAGACACAGATCATTAAATAATTTTTTTCATTCTTTTGATCTTTCATGACATGAAGGCTGAATTTAGTCCAAATCAAGCTCATTAGACTGAATTTAAATGAAAAGAAAATTAGTGAAAACAATAATGTAAAATAGTTTTTTTTTTTTTTTTTTTTTTTTTTTTTACAAAATATTTTTAAATGTAATTTTTTTTCAATGATGCAAATTCTATTTTTACTGTTATATATATATATATTTTTTTTTTTTTTTTTTAATAAATAAAACTAATAAGCATTATTTGAATATAATATGAATAAATAAAACAACTATGTTTTAATAGTTATATAAATTATTAAAGTTGTAACGAACTGCATTTATTTGAAATATAATTGTTTTGCTACATTTATGCATATATTTACCATCATTTTTCTAGCTCCAATGCATTTGACCTGAATAAAGGTATTGCTGTCCTTTAAATATTTATTTGTAATTTACATACTATATCATAAAGAAATTGTATAGATCCCAAAATTTTGAACTCATTTTCTTTTACATTTCTTTTTTAATCAGTTCAAAGCCAACTGGTTGACTAGGTAACATCCATCCCATATCCATCTATCCATCCCATATCCATCCATATCCATATCCATCCATCCCATATCCATGTTCAATCCATCCTATATTCAATCCATCCATCCCATGTCCAT
>CAIGQV010003909.1:5497842-5509295 GCA_903798115.1 Danio jaintianensis | reverse complement strand
ATGTCCAATCCATCCCATGTCTAATCCATCCCATATCCAATCCATCCATCCCATGTCCAATCCATTCCATAGCCAATCCATCCCACAGAGGGAATTTTCAAGTATTAAAATATATAAATAATTAATGATACTTTTTATATCTTTCTCAGTACACAAAATCTTATATATTTACTACATTACCTCAAAGTTGGCTTTAAACTATCATTTTCTCTCCTCTTGTGTAAGGGTCTGTCCAAAAAAAAAGTTTTGCTCAGCACACAAAAATCAGAGGAAGCTTTAACCCTCGATTTCAGCAACCAGTTATTTTCATTACTCTAATCCTCTTCCCGATAAACCTTTATTTAAACACTATAATTACCAGATGTCACAGCCTAGCAGTTGACGTCCTAAATGCTAGGTTTATCATCACCCTTTTTGTTCTCATAGAAAAGTTTTGTTTGGGATACGAGCGGTACGTGCCGATGGGAATGAATCTGATCTTCATTACACACACACACACAAAAAAGCTCTTTATGGATACCGTGACCTTGAGAGAGGGTTTAACATCAGATGCTGTTTAACTCACTTAACCTCATATTGAAGGCCGGGGATCTTTCACCTGTCAAAGCTGATGTGTCATAAAAGCGCTGCAATTCGCTCTCTGTGAATCAATCTGAAAGGGCAGACGAATCTTCACAGACACCCGGTGACAATGCTTCACACAGAGAGAGAGAGAGAGAGAGACGGAGGGCCACAGAGATTTCCTTGCAGATCGGGACTGAAAGAAAGAAAGAAAGAAAAGAGAGGTTATATGAGAGAAGCAGATTAGAGAGTGAGGGAGAAAAAAGAGAAATGAATTAAAGATGACAGTGAATCATCTATGAGGATTTGAGGGTAGAATCGTGTATGAGTAGAGTTGAGAGGAAAAGGCCTCTGTCAGTAAGGCTAATGTCCCTGAACGCCACAGAAATGAGTGAGCGCACACACACACAGACTAGCTGAAGAACGTCCACTGTTCACACACACGCTGGTTTCTCAATTGCAATCTCTCATTCTGTTTATTTCAGCCCGTGTTCTCTTGTTCTCAGTCTTCTCAGCTTTACACTGGTGAGTGGGCTTTACAAACCACCTGTAAACACACTCTTCTTTCCATATGCTCCGGACACTTTACTTAAAACTCCAATTTACAAGGACTCAATAAGGGAAACTATGTTTACTTGTGAATGTACCACAAATCATGTTTTGTTCAATTTTAAATACCTTTTTTAGCACAATATCTTGCACTGTATTGTTCTGTCTGATGTAAAAGTACTTGTATAGTACTTGTTTTTTGGATTATTATTATTATTATTATTATTATTATTTACTCAAAAGTGGTTGATCTGAATTAGATGCCCATAATATATTAATAATTATATTGTGTGTGTATATAATATAATACTTTTGAAAACAAAACAAATACTTATTTAAAGCAAAACTAATACTTTTATTTTACAAGGACACATTAAATATATCCTTGTAATGTAACTGTAAAATGTGTAGTTCACACACACATGCACGCACACACACACAGAGACTGACACATACAGTTTGTACACACACGCTTAATCCATTGAAAATCAGATAATGATGCAGGAATAAATTACAATTAAACTATAAAGCAATTGCTTTAAATTGTAATAACATTATAAAATATTGCTGTTTTGGGCGTCACAGTGGCGCAGTGGGTAGCACGTTCGCCTCACAGCAAGAAGGTCGCTGGTTCGAGCCTCGGCTGGGTCAGTTGGCGTTTCTGTGTGGAGTTTGCATCTTCTCCCCGTGTTCGCGTGGGTTTCCTCCGGGTGCTCTGGTTTCCCCCACAAGTCCAAAAACATGTGGTATAGGTGAATTGGGTAGGATAAATTGTCTGTAGTGTATGAGTGTGTGTATGGATGTTTCCCAGTGATAAGGTTGCAGCTGGAAGGGCATCCGCTGCGTAAAACATATGCTGGATAAGTTGGCGGTTCATTCTGCTGTGGCGACCCCAGATTAATAAAGGGACTAAGCCGAAAAGAAAATGAATGAATGAATATTGCTGTTTTACATTGTTTACATTCAGACAAATTAAGTGTTGGTGAGCCTTAAAAATGTGAAATAAATTAGTTCTTACAATATTGTTTTATGAACAGCATTAAATTTAACCATGCATATTAAAATAGCTATCAACATGTCAAATTTAACTTGATTTCATTAAAATGATTCTCTTCTATGACAATAGTTGAACATCATTCTGGTTTCTGTTTTCACTTAATAATTATATTAATAAATTACTTGTTCTCCTAAGACATTCAATTAAAATGATTAACCTTTACATTTTGAACAGACACATGACCTTTTTCAACCAATTTAAATCGACCTGGCTCATTCATAGATTAATAAGCCTGTTCTGGTCAATATATCTGCTTGTTTTGCTGCTTATTTACAGTAATTATAAAACATAATGGCCCAAACAAATGAGCTGAAGTAGCCGTTTTTATGAGTCACGAGTGTTCCAATAACATCTCAATGAAGTTTCTACTCAAAATACCCAATTGATCATTTATAAACCCAGGCTCATTATGGATATGTACCTCTGTTTACATTTCTGGAGAGCGCAAAATACAACCCAGGAGGTACTTTTTTTTTTGCAGTTTTTGTTTTTACGAATCCACCAGAGGCCGCTGTGTATGCTTTTTGCAATCTCAAATTTATCTCGTGAGTGCCATTCACGCCTACTCTTCTCGCGTAAATCCACCAGAGGCCGCTGTTAACTGACTGACTGACCGATCAACCCACCCACCCCCTTCCCTATACCCAACCAATAGGGTTTTCAAAAGCAATCTAGAAAAAGAAAATCTGCATGATTTTTACCACGTTTTCAGATCTTACCACGTTCTCACTCTGTTATTTACTTATTTATTTAATTTTTTGCCTTTTGTTTTAGTTTTACCTGCTTTCTGGAACCGTTCTTCGTCGGACTCGAACCCCATCGTCGTGGTCAACTCCTCTCTGCATCTCAAGTTCGCTGATGTACACGGCGAGCCACTGGGCAAACTAGTAACAGTGGAAAAGCCATCCACACGGAGGTAAGCGGTCAGCTAGTAGTGCGAAAAAGAAACAGAAGCCATCGGCGATGTCATTCCATGCCCCGTAGCGTTTGTTTTAAAGACGAAATGCAGCCATACGTAGCTCTAGCTACATAATTTGTGCTCTCCAGAAATGTATACGGTGGTATGAATGCACAATGAGCCTGTGTTGTCATTTATAATACTTGCTGTAAATACCCATTTGTGGGGTAGAAGCAAAAACACACTGTTTATATCTGGAAAAAGTGGTGGTGAACAGCAGCTTCTTTGCATTTAAAGAGAGAAATGCAAATTAGCTGCTGTTCCCCACCCTTTTTTAAAAGAAGGAGCTTTACAGCTTGTGTCTCAGTTACTTTGTGGTCACTCCAAACATGTTTGGTATTGTCAAATTTGCAGATCTTTTTCATGCTCAAACTGCAACATTATAAACAAGTTTAATTTCCTTTAACTATATGCACTGTAAAAAAATCTTACTGCCTTAAAAGGGTGGTCCACAGTGTATTTTTAAGGCTTGGTTGTGTTTATAAGATGCAAAGCAATGTGTGCTCATGCTTCACTTGTAGAAAATCACGTTATTTTTTTCATAAATCTTATTTTGATTATATACAGCTACTCAGCTAACATGAAAACGGCAATCATATTTCCTAGTTCCTCTGAAAGGCCCGCCCTCAAGAGGCTCTGATTGGTCAGCTAACATAATGTGCTGTGATTCATGGATTGGCTCCACGTCACCACGTCACGCTCCTACAAGCACACGCTGTGTAAACAGTAGCTGAATCAGACAGTAAATGAAGAGGACACAGCTGAACCTCATGCCTGCTCTCTAAAATAAAATCAAGACAAGTGTCTTTCACGTATATTCGGAATAAGCATGTGTAAGTAATATGAAACGTCCACATATCTTTTGCGAGTTTGTTATTTGAGATGTACTGTAGAACGCACGGAAAGCGGCCTCATAGAGAGACACTGCAGCGCTGGTGAAGATTGTGGCTGTTTACAGCGGTTTGACTGATAAATATGAATTTGTAGCTAAATTGTTAACGGTGCCAAACAGCATTTCCCCTTGTTTACATCCTTGTTTACATCATCGCTACAACATACCGTTAATGCTAAACACTGTGCATGTAATTGATCAATTTTAACAAATAAAAATACTTACAGGTTGTGGTTCACAATCCACAGCTTCGTCGGTTTTTTAGCCAAATCCAGCACTGAACTGGGAGAGATTCTGGAAGCTCTCCTTTGTCAAATGCTAGCTATATATATTTTTATTATTCTCTGGAACATAATTACTTCTCTCTTTGTGTCGTGTCCTATGGAAGCCCACATACAGAAACAGAACAAGCTCTGTGAAAATAGCAGCGTTTCGATGGCATTTTAGCTTTCTCTGCTATAACATTACAGCACCTCTGACCACACCCCGTTGCTGCACGGGATGTATGCGCGTGGTGAATGCACGTCACCTGAAGCATTTATGATCTTGTTAACCCAGATGTATTTTTTTGTAGTCCCCAAATTCGTTTGATGTAGGCTTTGCTGAGCTAACTCTGTAAAAGCCAATGTCTCCCTTTGCATTGAACTTTGAGCGTCTTACATTCAGAGATGTTGTTTATGTTCACACAGCTACATTAACTAAAGTTTAAAATATGATATCGTAGTGGACCACCTCTTTAAATTTAGTTAAATCAAATAAAAAAATTTCTAGTCAACTCAACTTACATCAGTCAAACTGAAGTTAAACCTTGTATAACAAAGAAAAAGATTTGAAACCTGATTAACTTATTAAAATAAGTTCAAGTAACATAAAAACATTTGTTGTGATGATTTTTTGTCCTATCAGACAGATGTGTTTTGGGTTGTATGTCAGTGGTTTGTGGTTATTTTGTGGCAAATAAAATCAAATCTTCGTCTTTTGTTAGCTCTAAACTACAGTGAAGGAGTGAAGTGAAGCAGTGAAGGCCAAGCAGTTTAGCAATAAAATGTACCGTCATGTACCAGAATGCCAGAACCATGGTGATCTTTTTACTTTCAAAAATTTCAAACACGTTTCCACATGCATTTCTTTCTCTTTTTAAGGCTGACTTTTATACGCTCTGTAAACTGAGCAGGACTGTGATTGGAAAAGCCTGGGTTACAGTGCAGTTATTAGGCCATGCATGCTGATAAACTGTAATGGTGCGAAGTCATTGTTGTGTGTTTGCTGGTATTGTTTGTGTGAGAGAGGCTGTGTGCTCTAGACAGAAATACAGGACAGTAAAGCATCCGTTAGGAGACAGAGGGATTCATGAGGCTGTCGTGGCCTATATTCAAGATTTACAGCTTGGGCTCTGTTGCACACGGCAGTGGAAGGGAACGCAGGGACACTGGTTCAAAGTAAATCCTACACCCAATATTTATTATTATTATTTTTTTTTTTTTTCTTTCACTGTGGGATGCAGTCTTGGTAGGCAGCAAGGCATTTTAATAAGTTTTGAAACCATTTTCACTCAAAAGTTGCTTGTGAAATGTGTTGACAATTACCAAAAAACTTGAAGTATAACCAATTACAGTTAGTAGAATGTGCAGTCGCCATTAACAAACCCATAACTACACTTCCTGACAAAAGTCAAATTTTAGAAACAACAAATAATAACTTGACTTGTAGTTGATCATTTGGTATCAGAAGTGGCTTGTATGAAAGGCAAAGGCCTCTAGATTACGCTTATTATACCAAAATAAAAAAATGCAAGCAGCGATGAAAGGGACCTCGCACCCGGGCTCACCGCCGCCCGGTGGCCTTAGGATGACAGAGAACAGCGGACAGTAATATTTTAGCCGATATATATTAAAACACCTGAGAAAATCACTGATTTATGCCAAACTTCCTTCTGTCAGCAAGTGGCGCTATGGCTGTGACTCAATATTGGCATGTAGATGTCTTCAGGAGAGGAATTTTATCAACCATGTGAAGTTTCAGGCAGATCAGACATTGTTTGGCTGAGTTATAAGTGTTTCCCCCTCCATGGCGAAGCATCACACTTTCTCAGTCCGCCACGGACACGCCCTTCTGCGAAAACTCTAGATCTTCACAATTTAACATCACAAAGGCCTTTGGACTAAACTAATGGAACATGGATTCGATGTGATAAAATTTGTAGGAGGAGTTTGTTACACCGTAAAACAAGTAACTTCCTGTTGCCAGCAGGTGGCGCTATAACTGTATCTGGATATTGGCATGTAAATGTGTTCAGGTCAGGACTGTTATCAAACATATGGATTTTGAAGCACATAAGACAATGTATGCCTGAGTTATAACAACTTCCTGTTTCGTGGCGAAGCGTCAAAGTTTGTGAGGCCGCCACGGACACGCCCTTCGACGACAACTCTAGATCTTCGCAATTTAACATCGCCAAGGCCTTTAGATGACAATACCCAATTTTGGTGATGAAATCCCTAGGAGGAGTTCGTTAAAGTACGACGCCTGGAAATGGCAAAAACTGCACTTTTTCGGCAGAGGAAGTTAAAAATATCCGACTTCCTGTTGGGTTTGAGATTTTGCTCCAAGAGACTTTTTTGTAGGTTTTGGCATGTTTAATGTGTGTGCCGATTTTCGTACGTGTGCGTGAAACGTAGCTCGGGGGCCAGTCCGTCAATTGTGCATAGGTGGCGCTGTCGAGTCATTTTGCCACACCCACACCCACACCCAAATTTTCGCCACTTCTGGGGCGTGTGCAAAGTTTCAAGAGTTTTCGTGCATGTTTAGACCCTCAAAAAGGCGATTCATTCCGGAGAAGAAGAAGAAGAAGAAGAAGAAGAAGAAGAAGAATAAACGGAGCAATTCCAATAGGGCCTATGCACCGTTCGGTGCTCGGTCCCTAAATATGATCTTGCCTTGATTTTTAATTATTTAATTAGGACAGTAAGGTCTGACTTTGCTTAGACAAAAGTCTTGACTCAAATAACTTATTAATTAAGTCAACTGGAGTGGCAAAGAAAGCTTTCTTGCAGGACTCCAGAGTTCATCAAGATTCTTTGGATTCATCTTCAATGCCTCCTCCTCCATCTTACCCCAGACATGCACAATAATGTTCATGTCTGGTGACTGGACTGGCCAATCCTGGAGCACCTTGACCTTCTTTGCTTTCAGGAACTTTGATGTGGAGGCTGAAGTATGAGAAGAAGTGCTATCCTGCTGAAGAATTTGCCCTCTCCTGTGGTTTGTAATGTAATGGGCAGCACAAATGTTTTGATACCTCAGGCTGTTGATGTTGCCATCCACTCTGCAGATCTCTCGCACGCCCCCATACTGAAAGTAACCCCAAACTTGGCTGATTTCTGTGAGAATCTTGGGTCCATGCGGGTTCCAATAGGCCTTCTGCAGTATTTGTGACGATCTGTCACTTTTCCGAATGACCAATTAGAAGTCAAGTTATTATTTGTTGCTTTTACAACTGGGATTGACGACAAGACTTTTGTCAGGTAGTGTATGCCTTGAACCTCTAAATAAACTTCTAATCTGCAGCATATTAATAGTTATTAAAGTAGTAGTTTAGGTTTAGATATTAGGTAGGATCAGGGATGTAGATTTACTTACTCTTCCCATAGAAGTCAAGGGCAAATATTGTTAAACTTAGTGCTAATAACAACAATGTAGTAAGCTAGTCTCCAAAATACATTACTGAAATATATACTAACGTTTAATGAATGAGTACCCGTATCTAACAAATAAGAACTAGTATCTAAAGAATAAGTAAAAAAAAAAAAAAAAAGTACTAGTCCCTAAAGAATAAGTAGTAGCTGAAGAGTGAATACAGGAAAACATAGTAGCCATTATGGGTTACCTTAGTATTATGGCTAATTGTAATTTGCTCAGACAAACATATTATAGAACACAAACACTGTATTGCCCAGAATATAAAATGATATATTAAATATTTTGTATGAGTTGTGGAGTATTACATTAATCATCGCTCAGTTCATATGATTTCATTTGCATGTTTTTTTTTAAAGGGATGTGTAAGCCCAAAACCCTATTGGGATTAAACCATAATTGGGAGATGAGCAAATCATACTAAACATGTATGGGTGAGATTGTATAAATTAATATGAAGTTGCCACTAAATCAAAAAAGTGATGAATTGCCGTGGGATTTTGATTCCGTGAAGAAACGTTCACATCCATACCATTTTATTTTTTTATAGTCTGAAAAAAAAAGAATAACAAAGAAACTTTTGTGAAATAAAAATATATAAATATATATGGATGTTAATGTTTCTTCATGGACTCAAAATCATTTTTTTATTTTTTTTATTTAGTGCCAACTTCATATTAATTTATATAATCTCATCCGTACATTTTTAGTGTGATTTAGACTAATAGGCTAAGCTATTTTTGGTTCTTCCTGCCAACTTTAACAGTATTAAGTCCATGTTTATTATAATACCACTATTGTAAATAATATTATTTATGCTTTTTAATTGCATTATGGGACCTTAAACTTTCTTTTACCCTGTGACTTTTATTGACATTTCATTGATATATTGTCTGGATTGGTGTTGTATATTATGGTACAACAACTTGTAATAAACTGCCAGTACATATTTTGTTATTTTAAAGACATATTTCTCTAGATATTAACTACTAACATGTCAAAAGAGATCACTTTGCTAAACTGTACAGTTACATTTTCAACATCAAAAGTCAACAGAACAGAGATCAAGCTCCCATAATGCAACTCGCAACCATAAATAAATGGAAAACTCTTGTGAATCACAAAATATGGAAACTTTTCATTAATAGATTTTTTTACAGTGTATAATAGCAGAATCAGGTACATGATCTTCACCTGAATTATTCATTTGAATGTCCCATCGGTTGTTTTGTAGGCTGCATTGGCCTATATTCCAGATTTACAGGCCAGACTTCTTCTTCTTCTTCTCCTTCATCCTTTCCTGACAGCAGCCCCCTCTCGTCTCCATCCTCCCGCTTATCTTTTATCACTAAAGAAGCACTTCAGCTGTATTTCATTACACTTCTTTTAGATCATTTCCTCCCCTCTCTCTCTCTCTCTCTCTCTCTCTTCCAACACCCCCTTCCCTCTAATTCCCACTTCAATCCCAGCATGCTCTCCGCTCTGCCACCTCCTCACCCGAGGGTCCCGTAAAGCAGACCGTGACACACTCTGGTGATTTGGATAACAAATAACCTTGGAGAGCCGGCCGGATGGGGAACACGGCTTTACCAGAGGCACGGACAGGTGTGACAATGGCCCAGCGTGCAACAGGAGGAGCAGGGAGATATATTTAGCCTCTGATCTCTCCGGTGGCCGGCGTTTGGTGGTATTAGGTGTGCATTGGTCGGACCCTAAGCTATCGATGTCTGCCAGTGCTGACGGTCTGTAAAAAAATAGAGAGTTATCGTTTATCGGCTGGCTGATTTTGGGCCAGTCAGCAAGTTTATTTTGTTCATGGTGTCTGGACTGCAAATTAAAAGTCTTTTGATATAGGGTTATTTCTGAAAAGTATTATGGTAGGCATTACACTGTAAAAAAATATTGGTAAATTAGCAGTTTTCCGTATTTTGTGATTCATGTTTTTATTTATGCTTTTAAATAGCATTTTCTTGATCTTGATTCATCCTCCAACAACTTTTAACCTTGAAAAGTTTGAAAAAGTGACTTTTATGAACATTTTTAATAGTTTAAAGTGATATGTCGTCTGGGTTGGTGTTGTATATTATGCTACAAAAACCTTGTAATAAACTGCCAGTATATTTTCTGCTATTTTACAGACCTATTTCTCCACTTATATTATTTTAAACTACTAAAATGTCAATGAAAGTCACTTTGTTAAACTGGAGAGTTGAATTTTCAACATCAGTCGACAGTCGACAGAGCTGAGATCAAGGTCCCATAATGCAATTTACAAACGTAAATAAATAGAAAACACTTGTGAATCACAAAATACGGAAACCGTTCATTAACAGATATTTTTTACAATGTATGTTGAGTGTTTAATGGATTTTAAAAAAACTTTTAGATATATTTAGACTCTGATCTCTCCGGTGGCGGGCGTTTGGTGGTATTAGGTGTGCATTGGTCAGACCCTAAGCTATCGGTCTCTGTCGGTGCTGACAGTCCTTAAAAAAAATGGAGAGTTATCGTTTATCAGCTGGCTGATTTGGGGCCAGTCAGCAAGTTAATTTTGTTCATGGTGTCTGGATTGCAAATTAAAAGAGTCTTTTAATATGGGGTTATTTCTGAATCTGCATTACACTGTAAAAAAATTATCCATAAATTAGCAGTTTTCCATATTTTATAATTAGTGTTTTTAATTTTACATTTTCCCTGTTTATTTATGCTTTTGAATTGCATTATCTTGATTTTGATTCATCCTCCAACAACTTTTAACCTAGAAAAGTTGTAAAAAGTTACTTTTATGAACGTCTTTAGTAGTTCAAAGTGATATGTCGTCTGGGTTGGTGTTGTATAATACACTACAAAAACCTTGTAATAAACTGCCAGTACATTTTCTGTTCTTTTACAGACTCATTTCTCCACTTATATTATTTTAAACTAAAATGTCAATAAGTCACTTTGTTAAACTGGAGAGTTGAATTTTCAACATCAATAATCAACGGAGCAGAGATTAAGGTCCCATAATGCAATTTACAACCATAAATTGGAAACACTTGTGAATCACAAAATACGGAAACCGTTCATTAACAGATATTTTTTACAGTGTATATTGAGTGTTTAATGGCTTTTTAAAAAAAAACTTTTAGATATATTTAGACTCTGATTTCTTCGGTGGCCGGCGTGGTATTAGGTGTGCATTGGTCAGACCCTAAGGCTATGTGTCCAGCGGATTCAAGTGTTGTCAGTCGATTGAATGGGCGTTATCAGTGGATATCAGCTGATAGATATGGGCCAGTAGGGGTCTACTGCGCCTACTGTTCCTACATGCACATGGTTAATCTGCTGTTCTCGCGTAAATCCAGCAGAGGCCGCTCCGATTGACCTGCCCTCCTCCTTCCCTAAACCCAACGGTCATTATTTTTTTCAAAAGCAGCGATTGACCTGCCCTCCTCCTTCCCTAAACCCAACCGTCTGTTTTTAAAAAAGCAATAAAAACAAATAATTAACTTTTGTCTTAGCTGCTTTCTGAAACCTTTTTTCGGCGGATTCGAACCCAGTCATCGCTGTCAACTCCGCTCCATGTCTCAAGTCTGCTGACGTACATGGTGAGCCACTGGAGAAACTGATAACAGCCGAAAATCCATTCATATGGAGGTAAGCGTGTATACCGCCACGCGTGATTTTTTTATGAAATTATACTATTTCCCGTTAATTGTATTTTATTAACGCCTACCCCAACCCTAAACCCAACCGTC
>CAIGQV010003909.1:5454908-5470619 GCA_903798115.1 Danio jaintianensis | reverse complement strand
TTCCAATCTGTTGTTTTTCATTTGTTTCTTTTGTATTTTCTGTCTTTTGTTTTTCAATCTGTTGTCTTTCATTTGTTTGTTTCGTATTTTCTGTCTTTTGCGTTGCTACCTGTTGTCTTTCATTTGTTTGTTTCGTACTTTCTGTCTTTTGTTTTCTTGTCTGTTGTCTTTCATGTGTTTGGCATTTTCTTTCTTTTGTTTTTTCTCTGTTGTTTTTTATTTGTTTGTTTTGTATTTTCTGTCTCTTGTTTTCCTATCTGTTGTCTGTTCATTCTTTTTTGTTGTCTGCTGTGTGTCTTTCATGCTGTCTATCATCATTGTGTTTTGTCTTTTTATTTATAATTTTTTTTGTTATTGTTTGTTCATTCTGCCTTGTTCACTTGCTTTTTTTTTTCTTTCAATCATTTGTTTATTCTGTCTGTCCTTCTATGTCCTTCTTTAATATTTTCCCCCTTCATCTTTTGCTTTATATATTGCTCATTCATTGTCTGTTATTTCGTCTATGGATTGTTCTGTCTTTCATCTTTATGTCTTTCTATCTGTTCATTCACCCATTTTTTCCCAATGATATGTAATATTTGTTCTCCTAGACAAACCAGGCTTTTGTTAATATGCATTAGCCAAAAATACACTGTATGGGTCAAAATACATTTTTAAAAAAAAATCTTTTTGCCTAAATTATTAGAATATTAAGTAAAGATCATATTCCATGAACACATTTTGTAAATTTCCTACTGTAAATATATCAAAACTTAATTTCTGGTTAGTAATGTGTTATTGCTAAGCACTTCACTTAGACAACTTTAAGGGTGATTTTCTCAATATTTAGATTTTTTTTTAACCCTAAATGTTGTTCAGATATATCTCAGCCAGATATCGTCCAACCCATCATTGTCCAACATACATCAATGGAAAGAGTATTCATTCAGCTTTCAAGTGATGTATAAATCTGTACATAAGTGTACATAAAAATGTGTTCAGGGTTTTCTTACTTTTATTTTTATTTTGAGTTGCGGTGCAGTTAATTTAAAATGTATTGACTGAGTGGTTGTGTTCAATTTGAATGCATTTTCATAAAAATAAAAAAAATCAAACCCCCATTATTGGATTTTTGTTTCTGTTCCAAACCGCATAGATCAGTTTCTTAAACAAAAGTGTCCTCGGGTTAAAACTAATAACAAAACGATAGTAAAGTCTTCTCTCATTCTTACAACCTAACCCAGACACAGCATCCGCAACAATTCGTTTAAAACAATAAAGTTGTGGATGCCATAAATGCAGCGACGCGGGTTCACTGTATTACCTCCCTCGGTTGTCATCGACTGCCCTGATGGCGGATGATAAAAAATTCTTTCATTTTCTGGGCTATTGTAGGCCAGGGGACAATTCTTACATTAATAACATCCAAGGCGATTGTGTCCGGGCTGAATTTTGCACACGGGGTGAACTAAAAACCTTTTATGTCCGCATATTGGAGCCAAAAGCGTTCCTAGCAGATATTTATTATGTGGCTTTTCCCTGGATATCAGGCCAAATGGTGCACTTCAGTTACAAACGCATGCTTTCTCTGTTTTAAAAGCATTTTTTTCTTTCTTACAAGCACATTCCAATCAATTCCCTTTTTGATATTGTGATTTTTATAGTTGAGTGTAAAATCCTGCTGGTTTGTTTTACTGAAAGGTATTGATTTTTTGTTTTTCATCAGTATATAAAACACAACTAGAGTAAGTGGAGCAACACAACCATCTTGTGGGCTTTATATAAAAAAAGTCTGCTGATCAATGGAAGGTTTAACCAATCAAAACATGCTGCACGCGTGGAAGGTTTTTCAGAAAATGTACAGTGACACTGTAAGCAGATGTAAGAGGAGGAATAAACACTCAGGAACGGGGATGCTCCGAGATAAAGATCCACAGATGATGCAAGAACAATGTAAGACAGTGATACACGGAAATACAGAGAGCGTAAACACAAACACACTGCGATCTTTCCCCCACGTGACTGATAGAACGGCTTATTACTTTTGGGACAAACTTTAGGGTAGTCTGTTGTGTTTGTCTGGTCCCATAATAATTTAAATTAACAGTAAAATCAAAAGTTGCCCCACAAACATGCAAACTTTACTCCCGTTGAGGGACATGTTGTTTAGTTTGCTTGCCATCCTTTAAACTTTATTTGAAGTAAGGAAATGCTTGTGTGCATTGGTAAATAAATGTGAACGATGCATTATATATTTATTTATGCGCCACACATTACTGCAGTGTGATGTTTGTAACCTGTAGTGCATCACATTAGCATTGCCAAAGTCATGGGTTTGATTCTCAAGGGAATTAACTTGAGTGTGTGTGTGTGTTGTTTGGATATTGTTTAAAAAGTGAATGTGTTGATTTCAGTGCAGTTGATTTCAGTTTTCTGATGTCATTCAAAATGTTTGCATATTCACTGCATACATTATTTTTTATATATTATATTATACTATATTTATTGCTCTGAGGTGTTGACAATGCCGTTTAATGCAAGAGATGCAACTGTTGTTGTATTTAGATTTTGTACATTAGTGGTTTTTAGTATTATTTATATACTGTTACTTCATTTTTGGGGTGGCACGGTGGCTCAGTGGATAGCACTGTCACCTTACAGCAAGAAGGTCGCTGGTTCGAGTCCCGGTTGTGTCAGTTGGCATTTCTGTGTGGAGTTTGCATGTTCTCCCCGTGTTTGTGTGAGTTTCCTCCAGGTGCTCCAGTTTCCCCCACAGTCCAAAGACATGCGCTATAGGTGAATTGAATAAGCTAAATTGTCCGTAGTGTATGAGTGTGTATGAGTGTGTATGGATGTTTCCTAGTACTGGGGTGAAGCTGGAAGGGCATCCGCTGCGTAAAACATATGCTGGATAAGTTGGCGGTTCATTCCTCTGTGGTGACCCCTGATGAATTAAGGGACTAGGCCAAAGGAAAATGAATTTTACTTCATTTTTAACAAAACAATTTTTCTATTTAGTTTTAGTAATTGACTTGCAGGTTTGTTACATTAAGAGCCCCTATTATGCATTAAAAAAGGTCATGTTTGGGTTTTGGGGGTCTCCATCAACATGCTGATATGCATGCAAGGTCAAAAACACTTTTATTGCCTAATAATATGCATTTATTTTTAATTATCCCAACAACTCCCATATGATTTGTTCAGCAATTCATTTTTTTCCAACCCCTCCTTTGCGTGATGCTAATCTGCGGTGATTGGTCCAATGACCTAGTCTGTTTGGTCGACTGCGTTCAGCATGAGACGGAAAGAAACACCCACCACAGCTTATCAACATTGCTGAAGAAAGAAGCAAAATATAATACTGTAAATAATTTACATTGTAAATAATGTAAAATATATAATACATATGGGTGACACGGTGGCGCAGTGGGTACAAGGTCACTGATTCGAGCCTCGGCTGGGTCAGTTGGCATTTCTGTGTGAAGTTTGCATGTTCTCCCCGTGTTCGGGTGGGTTTCCTCCGGGTGCTCCGCTTTCCCCCACAAGTCAGTGTCAATTGTCAGTAGTAGTGCATGTGTGTGAATGAGAGTGTATGGGTGTTTCCCAGTGATGGGTTGCAGCTGGAAGGGCATCCGCTGCATAAAACATATGCTGGATAAGTTGGAGGTTCATTCCGCTGTGGCGACCCCTGATTAATAAAGGGACTAAGCCGAAAATAAAATAAATGAATGAATATAATACATACAATTTTTTTTTATAAAATATAATAAAGTAACATGAACAATGAACAATTTGACTGCAGGGCTAATAATTTTGTCTTCAAATCTAAAAAAAAATTTCTTTCTTCATTTTGACAGTGAGGAAGATTTTTTATTCTCTAAAAGTATTCTCTGAAAGTGTGCAGCAGTTGATATCCTCTAAGAGTGTGCAGCAAACATGCAAGCATGTGAACTAAAGATACTGTGGTATGTGTGTGTGTGCGTGTGCGTGTGCGTGTGCGTGTGTAATGAGCAGCCTGCAGAAGAGCAGGTGCAACAATGAGAAGCTAGAGAATAACTGATGAGAAGCTATGATATAAAATAACTGAATATGTAAAGCACTGATTATATGTGTAAAATACCCAAATGAAGCTAGATATGTGTAAGAGGCATTCAGGAGAATGATTAACATATATTAATAAGTTAATATACCATCATGACAATGTATGTAAACCCAAATAACTATACTAGAATAATTTAGCAAAGGCAACACTGGAATGTAGACCTGAGCTATCAGAGCCTATAATAACAGGACCACCTAAACATTGACTTAAAATGAGTTAAAATGAGAACACCTAGAGGTGGGGTGGAGAAACTGTATAAAATGTATAAAGAACATAAAACACTTCAGATGGTCTAGGGGAGACTTCAGGTTGTCCTAAAGGGCTGTTTTCAGACATCTTGGCTTTATTATGTTTGTATAAAGTCTATTTTCCTGTATTCAAAACCTCCCGTCTGATCGTCGTTAATTAATGAAAAGGCCGGCAACTTTGACAACAGTTTCTACAACAAACAGTAACCATAAACTTTCAAAAAAATCATCTACATTTTTGCTTTTATTATAATAAAGATTATGTATTAATGTTTTAGTTAATAGAAACACGTTGCATTACTTGCATGAAACTACTTACATTCATTGAATTAAAGTTAGGTCTTTTTATCATGCCTTTTATTTTAAACTTTACTTTTTGCTTCACTCACAAGTGTACATTTTATGTCATTTTAAAGCCATGATTGTACAATGTATTTTTTTGTTTTAATCACATTAGAACATATTACTTAATGATTTTAAAGTGAAAAACAAAATGCAGAAACATTTACTTGCATCACTGTGGGACATTTTCTTAATCCTCAAATGTTTGTACATTCTTCCCTCTTGCTCTTCTCCACAATCCACCGCTGTTCACTGATGAGCAGATGTTTGTTCTCTCTGTCTGTCAATCACATGAACCCTCAGCGTAAATCTGCCGATGTGAGAGTGACGTCTTTTTCACTGGTAATCGCACTGGTTTAACACTTTCTCAGTCTCTTTCTCCTTCCTGTGCTTTCTCTCTCTTTCTCTAAGCCCTTTTACTAACATCTGCTGATCTGTGGTTCATCTACATACCAGATCAAACACACAGATTCACACACACACACACACACACACACGCACGCACGCACGCACGCACGCACGCACGCACGCACGCACGCACGCACGCACGCACGCACGCACGCACGCACGCACGCACGCACGCACACGCACACACACGCACACACACACTTATGACTTTACACACTCATTAGACCATCTAACATTACCATAACCAGGCTTCTGTCACTCACACTTCTGTCCTCATAAGACGTTGCCAGGCTTTCATTGGTCTGATGATATTCACATTATAAAGCAGATATTTGCATGTGTTATATATATATGTGTTGTAGGCCATTTCATGCAGAAACTTTTTTTTTTTTTTTTTTTTTTACTTGTTCAAATGGTTATTTTGGTGGAGTGGTTAAGATTGTTTGTGAACAGGCTGTTGGTGGTTTAATCCAATTTTTTTATGTCAATGTTGTCAAAATATTCCCTGTTCTTATGCTGTAGACATAATTAATACTGTATTATGCATATCAGGCTAGTAGTTGACGATGTCACTAAAACACAAGTTGGCGCACATATAGGCCTGGGGTTTTTTTTTTTTGTATGTGGGTTACTCAGGGGGCCTCACGGTGGCACGGTGGGTAGCACGTTCGTCTCAGCAAGAAGGTCGCTGGTTCGAGCTCCGGTTTCCCCCACAAGTCCAAAGACGTGGTATAGGTGAATTGGGTAAGCTAAATTGTCCGTAGTGTATGTGTGTGAATGAGTGTGTGTGGATGTTTCCCAGTGATGGGTTGCAGTTGGAAGGCCATCCGCTGCGTAAAACATATATGCTGGATGAGTTGGCGGTTCGTTCTGCTGTGGCGACCACAGATTAATAAAGGGACTAAGCCGAAAAGAAAATGAATGAATGAATGGATTACTCAGTTAGCTGTATTTGATTGATGATTTGACAAAATCCAGGATAGTTTCGTTCTTCAATACTCACCCAGTCGTCATAGCAACAGGTCTGTAAGCTCAAAACTGCTTGGAAGCTGCTTATTTCGTATATAACAGGATTAGATTGTGTCATTTCGAGTGAAGGTGTATACCAACTGCTGATATTTTCAGTTTAGTTTGCACCAATTCTAGGTTTTAGGTACTATGAAGGTACATCAGTTCAGCTCGGAAACAATGGAAACATTGGAAACAAATGTTGATTAAAGTAGAGCTGGTTCCTGACCCTAACCATAACCATAAAATCCAAAATTGGTGCAAACTAAACTGAAACTTAACTGGCTAGCCAGCTAATCCAGCATCATGTACAGGCCCCTGATTTTAACACCTGTGGTTTCAGGCCATCACAATTATGTTGTTTATTTCAACAAAATTTGATTTCAAATCTGGTCTGGGTCTTGACTCATCATGCCTTGGTCTTAATCTTGTCTGGTCACAAAACAATCTGGTATTGGTCTTAACTTTTTCTCGAATTAGATAATCTTGAGTATTTTACTATTTTTACTATTGTTTGTGTTTTCTGTCAAGACAAATGTCTCTTTGCTTACGTACACACTACTGTTCTAATTTTCATATTTATTATATATTTAGCAAGTGATAAAGACACGGACTTGAGACTGGAGTAAGGATGCAAAAAATTCAGCTGTGTATCACTAATTAAGCAACCTGTTCAAATGGAAAACATAAATTATCTATCTATCTTATGTTTCAACAATCTTTTAAATATCCGTCCGTCCGTCCGTCCACACGTCCTTCCGTCCATCCACCAATCCGTCCATCCATAATACTTTTCCGTTTATCCGTCCATAATACCTTTCCATCCATCCACACATCCATCCGTCCATAATACCTTTCCATCCATCCACACATCCATCCGTCCATACATCCACACATCCATCCGTCCATACATCCACACATCCATCCGTCTATAATACCTTTCCATCCATCCATACATTCACACATCCATCCGTCCATACATCCACACATCCATCCATACATCCACACATCCATCCGTCCATAATACCTTTCCATCCATACATACATCCACACATCCATCCGTCCATAATACCTTTCCATCCACCTATATATACATCTTTGCTTCCTTCCTTCCTTCAACAAACTTTTAAATATCAATCCATCATTACTCAAACACTTCCCATGTTAAGCCATCTATAAACAGGATTGGTTACCGAGCCGTGTGTGGTGTTTAACCCCAGAACTGTGTCTCATTTGGAGGTCTCTCTTCTGTCTGTCCCCACTGTGGCCTTTGCTGGGAGATTCACGCCCACTGCCGCTTTCACAGCATCTAAACTTCACGCAGCGCTGCTCTCAGGCTAATGAATGTAATATGTCTTGCATTAATAATGTACCTCTGAGTTATTTTCAGCTGCTTGGGGTTAATTATCTGCTTGTTAAAGTTGCATAAGAGTTTGATTAAGCACAATAACAGATAAATAATCTTTCCCTCTCTCCATCCCCTCTCATTACTGGTGTCGCACGCTTGGCTTATTGCTTACTGAGATTTCAGATAGCATGTGCTGACTTCAGTGTGTGTACATCATAGTTACGCACACATACAGTGAGGCTGATTTTATAGTTGATGTGAATCTGAGCATGATTCCTCCCAGCAGGATACATTTCACAATGTTTATTGGGCCATAGAGGCTAGGTACTATATATTGATGTGATACATCAATCAAATGGCTAATGATGCAGCATATGAATGCTAAATATAACTTTTTTCTTTCAACACATTTTTAAACATAACAGTTTTAATAACTAATTTATGATAACCAATTTATTGTCTTTGCCATGATGACATTAAATACAAGTTTATTCGTTGTTTTTCAAGATACTAGTATTCAGCTTACAGTGCAATTTCAAGGCTTAAGTAGGTAAATTAGGTTAACTAGGCCAGTTAGGATAAATAAATAAATAAATAAATAAATAAATAAATAAATAAATAATTCTTAAGGGGGTGATAATGTTGTGCATTTTATTTTATGTTATTATGATTTATTTTAAGTAGCCAAGCAAACACTGCTGGGCAATAATTAAAAAAATAAAGTTACTTTGTGTATCATCACCTTAATGCTAACAGCAGTAAACTGTGTGTTCTTCAGTATGTCTACAGTATATGTAATGGCTACAAAAGGAGAACATTTCCAGTGAGCTTCAGTTCTGTGTGTGAAAATGGCTTGCTGATGTCAGAGGTCAGACTGGTTCTGCTGATAGAAAGTCAACAAATACTCTCCAAAATTGGACAATGGAAGATTGGAAGAGGCTATCTGGTCTAACGAAACTTGATTTCTTCTGTGACCTTTGAATTGTAGGGTCAGAATTTTGGCATAGGCAACATGAAAGAATGGCTCCATTCTGTCCCATATCAACAGTTCAAACTACTGGTGGTGTGCTGGAAATGCTATTACTGTAGCTCACTTTGGGCTCTTTATTACCAACTGAACCTTGTTTAAACACCACAGTCTACCTGAATATTGTTGCTTCATCCCATTATAACCACAACAAACTCATCTTGTGATGGAGGGTAATACACCACAAAGCTCAAATCATCTCAAACTGGTTTCTTGAACATGACAATAAGATCAATAAGGATGTGCAGCTGACAGAGTATTTTTATCACATCTCTTAATCCCAGAGAATTGTTTCTAGAACCTTGTTGAATCAATGGTATATAAAACCGAAGGCATTTCTGAAGGCAAAAATGTGGTCCAACAAGGTACTAACCATGAATTTTCTAAGAACAATACACACAGATGCCTTTTCTGTGCCTGTAGAACGTCTAGCTGAAATTTAAATAACACAGACTCATCCGGGTATTTCGAATAATCTTGACTGTCAGTGAATACGTTTACATCCTAATTTATGTTTGTTTGTCATGCCGCTGTATTGGCACCATCTTGTGATGGAATAATATGTAGGTTAGTGTATGCTCCATTCAGCCATTTTTGTTTCTGTCAGCTTTTCCTTTAATTTAAGAATTAATAAACTATTAACTATTAACTAAACTATTAACTAATAAACTATTATGGCTCAAAATAATATTTTTTACGTTTTGTGGCAAGTAGCCATGTAATAAGTTGGGTAATAGGGCTTTATCTCTGATAAAAAATGCCTGGATCTACTTTATCTCTTACATATAAAATATGTATACCTAACATACAAATTATATACAGTATTGCATTTATGTAAAGTTCTGAATCCTTTGTTTCACACTCTTCGTAAGTGTTTAATATATGTGTGTAAGTTTCAGTTTGATCATATATCATCCTAAAGCGTGTTCAACTGAAACGCTGGCTATGGTGGATTTCTTTTAAAAAGTTGATGGATGAAGTTGGGGTCAGACTTAACAAACTTTATGATTTAGGGTGGACAGTATGCACATTGAGGTGCAGGCACTGTTACAGTATAAACATTAATACACACATAAATATGTTTACAGTATATACAGTTGAAGTCAGAATTATTAGACCTCCTGAATTATTAAACTCCCTGTATATTTTTCTCCCAATTTCTGTTTAATGGAAAAGTTTTTTTTCAACACATTTCTAAACATAATAGTTTTAATAACTAATTTCTTATAACGGATTTCTTTTATCTTTGCCATGATGACAGTACATAATATTTTACTAGATTTTTTTTCAAGATACTAGTATTCTGTTTAAAGTGACATTTAACGACTTAGTTAATTAGGCAAGTTAGGGTAATTAGGCAAGTCATTGTACAGTATAACAATGGTTTGTTCTTTAGACAATCTGGGGAAAAAATATTGATTAAGTGGACTAATAATATTGACCTTAAAATGTTTTTTTTTTTAAAAATGTAAACTGTTATTATTCTAGCCAAAATAAGACTTTAACCAGAAGAAAAAATATTATAGGAAATATTGTGAAAAATTCCTTGCTCTGTTAAACATCAATTGGTAAATATTTAAAAAAGAAAAAAGAAATCACAGGAGGGCTAATAATTTTGACTTCAACTGTACATGTATATGTGTGCATACATAATAAATGTACACAGTACAAGCACATACATTATGCAAATATAAATTTTATTTTGTACCCCATTAGCACAAATTTTTATATTTTGTATAGAGTGCGTCTATATCTCTCCTCTGGTGAAGCTTTAGTGCCTGTAATCTGAGTTTACGCTGAACTGATATGTTGTGCTATCTTCACCTGTGTGACCTGCACTTCATTACTGCGAGTGTATTTTACTCAATCACACACACTCTCTGCGGACTGACTCTCCTGCTAGCTGTCAAACACTTTATCTTCAAACAGGTTTAATCCCACTTTAATACTGACTGAGTCATGATAAAATAACTCGTATAGAGAGAAATCCTTTTAGCCAAGGGCAGCCTTTTGTAGCGGGTGGGCTAAACATTTAGGAAGGATCTCAGGAACAGATCTAATCCTCAGGTGACTCTCTCTCTCTCTCTCTCTCTCTCTCTCTCTCTCTCTCTCTCTCTCGTCTCACCTTCAGCCGGAATGGACTGTGAATTGGTGTAGTAATTACATGTGTGATTATTAAATTGGGTACTAGTGTGTGTGTGTGTATATATACACACACAGTATTAAAAAAAAAAAAAAAAAAGGAATAATAATAAATCCAATGGTTTATACATTTTTAAAGTGAAAAAAAAAGTCTGTAAATGATGATATTTTTTGTGATTTGTTTTAGTTTTAATATTTTTTTTGTATAATAAAGAACATTGTGCAGCCAGTGACTCGATACAGAAATCAATCAATCAGTCAGTCAATCAATCGATCAATCAATCAATCGATCAATCGATCAATCAATCAATCAATCAATCAAATAAAATGGGTTTATATTACAGTAAGGGAAAAAAAATATATGCACAATTTAAGTACATAAAAAATAAATAAATAATACATAGTGTATTGTAGCGAATTAAGCTCAAAATATTATTATGAATATTATGAATATTAATAATTAATAATAAGCAGTTATTATTTAATTATGAATATTTGTATTGACTTTATTGTTAATGGTATTTGAACTAAAATTGCATTAAATTGAACTGCTCGTCTGTTGGAGTCTACAATTTATTTGTCTATTAATTCAAAGATCAAGTAATTTCCTGGTCTGATCAGCATTCCAGCGAAGGTTTGAGTTGAAGTTGTCCAGAATAGAGACTTGGCTTAATGCTGATAATCTCTGAAGAGTGAGAAGGCCGAAGCCTGGCCTCAGCTTGGGTGAGGCCCATGGGCCTAGGTCACATTTTGACTGGTGACCGACTGAAGAGTTGAAGAAGAGGGTTCAAGAGGAGTAAGGGTCAGAGTGTAAAGAGGCAAAGAGTAAAAGAGCAGCAAGAGAGTACGTAATAGGGTGTGAACTGGTTGTTCATTTCCTTAAATAGGATTGCTGATGTCAGGGGTTGAGTTAGCCAATGGGATGTTGCCTTCTAGCCTGTTTTATTGCTCTTTGTTTAAGACTTGTGATTTACATATGCTTGGTGAGTAGTGGTCATAGAGAAGTGTTAAAGATTTTATAATCTCAACATGTGTTACAAGTACCAAAATACATACGGTTGTTCTCTAAACCACATTAGCTGTGTGTACATACCAAACACTTCTGTGATGTTGTTTAAGTTGTTAAGAAATACTTCTAAGGGTTTTAGTACAAAGCTATACCACCAGTAAATCATCAATAAACACTATTTAGCACAGACATAGCAGTCTACTTATGTCACAAAGAACATGAACATACACACACGACAACATTGCATAAATTCTAGAATATAGAAATAGCTATAAAAAACATGTCCAGTTCTTTTCACGTGTAAGTGTGAAAGCCTTTGAGGCTCGCATATCAAGATTGTTACCATGGTACCTCAGTGCTTAGGTATGTGACTTGTGACCTCCCGGTGGGGTGATTTTGTGGGTTCCTGAGGCTGCTTAAAAAGTTTGTGACACTGAAATGTGTTTGATCTTCCTCCATTCGTTACAGTATATATTGCTGTGGAGAAATAAATTAATTGTAAAAAAAAAATGCAAAAAAAACAAACATTTTAATTAAAGTAATACATGTATGAATATTAATACAATACATATTAATAAATATGTACTCAACAAAGCAGTGAATAAATAAATAAATTTAGTATGCAGAAATATTTCTTAACTCTTTATAATTCTAAGCTCCAGATTGTTCAAAGTGAAATTGTCATCTCTACACTGAAAACAAATGATTTAATTGGTATTTGATGATTATAATGAGTTGGTTGTCATTTCTATTGTTTACATATGATACATCATTATGTGCGATAGCGATTGTTTTTTTTTTAAGAATAATGCAAAATAGTTATCTGAATAAGCACGGTGGCGCAGTGGGTAGCACAATCGCCTCACAGCAAGAAGGTCGCTGGTTCGAGCCTTGGCTGGGTCAGTTGGCAATTCTGTGTGGAGTTTGCATGTTCTTCCTGCGTTTGCATGGCTTTCCTCTGGGTGCTCCGGTTTCCCCCCACAAGTCCAAAGACATGCGGTATAGGTGAATTGGGTAAGCTAAATTGTCTGTAGTGTATGTGTGTGAATGAGTGTGTATGGATGTTTCCCAGTGATGGGTTGCAGCTAGAAGGATAAAACATATGCTGGATAAGTTGGCGGTTCATTCCGCTGTGGCGACCCCAGATTAATAAAGGGACTAAGCCGAAAAGAAAATGAATCAATGAATAAGTTATCTGAATAGCAAGAAAAAGATGTTTGATAAATATTTTACCATTTGCCGTTTTCTCCCTAAAGTTTTCACAGTACGCGCTGTATGTTTATCTTATGCCTACTGCTTCAAAACAGACTTAATTGTTTGTGCCAATAAGGCAGAACACAAAGGTAACATTTGTCTGCCAAAGGATCCCAACATTAGAAATAATTTAGCATAACGCTGCAGATAAATCCAAGAAGTCAAACACACGTTTGTTTGTATAAACATGATTTGAATTCAGGCGATGTTGGACAGCTTGGCTCTTAAATGTGTAAAGTAGTCTCTGCTTCGACGGCCTGTAATTATGCAGGGATGCTCGTGGGTGACACAAACTTAACACCCAACAATTACCAATCAGTCTGCTGAATGTGCGAGCTCATGTGGATAATGACAGCAGAGCGGTGAACTGTGATTGGAAGGTGGGCACTCGCTCGCTTGCTCAGTCTCTCTCTTGCTCTCCTCAAGTACAACTTTTGAAATTAATCTGAAAAAAAAAACATCAGTATGTTTGAAATGGCACACTCATACTATTTCTTAAGTATGTAGTATGTATACTCAATAGGACCACCTCAAAACATGCAACTCTGAGTGTGCCTCGGACAGGTGAGTGGGCTTGACAAACCACCTGTAGAAACACTCTTCTCTCTCTAAAAAAAAGAAACACTCCCCCCTTCTATTTAATTCTGTGAGCACAAACAGTTCCTTTGTATAATTAGCACTTCTTGTGTGTATTGCCTCTTCTTGTTAAATCGCTGAATGCCTCCTGAGTTGTAAGTCACTTTGGACAAATGCGTCTACTAAATGTAAATGAATGAATTTCCTGTACACATTTAATGCATGACTACGTTAGCCAAAATTCACATCACAACAACGCAGACTTTTTTATAGAAGATTTTATATTATTTTTATTTTGTGGTCATGGTAGTTTATGACCATATTGTCAGAATATTTCAGAGTTATGAGACCTTAATATTTCCTTCAACAGTGTTTGATGTTAAAAAGTGAAAAAAAAGTCACTTTTATTGACATTTGTACCAGTTTGAAGTGATTTATTATCAGTAATTGGGGTTGTAAATTACAGTACAAAAAGCTGGTATGCTCTGCCAGTACTATATATATATATATATATAATATTACACACTCACCGGCCACTTTATTAGGTACACCTGTCCAACTGCTCGTTAATGCAGATTTCTATTCAGCCAATCACATGTCAGCAACTCAATGCATTTAGGCATGTAGACATGGTCAAGACGATCTGCTGCTGTTCAAACTGAGCATCAGAATGGGGAAGAAAGATAAAACTTTCACTTTGAACGTGGCATGGTTGTTGGTGCCAGACGGGCTGGTGTGAGTATTTCAGAAACTGCTGATCTACTGGGATTTTCACGCACAACCATCTCTAGGGTTTACAGAGAATGGTCCGGAAAAGAGAAAATATACAGTGAGTGACAGTTCTGTGGGCGCAAATGCCTTGTTGATGCCAGAGGTCAGAGGAGAATGACCAGACTGGTTCCAGCTGATAGAAAGGCAACAGTAACTCTAATAACCACTCATTACAACCGAGGTATGCAGAAGAGCATCCCTGAACGCACAACACGTCAAACCTTGAGGTGGATGGGCTACAGCAGCAGAAGATCACACCAGGGGCCACTCCCGTCATCTAAGAACAGGAAACTGAGGCTACAATTTACACAGGCTCACCAAAATTGGACAATAGAAGATTGGAAAAACGTTCAACGTTAAAAATCACTTTATTAAACTGCAGAGTTGAATTTTCAACATCAAAAGTCAACAGAAAACAATCTCCTGTAATGCAATTCATAAATTCATATTCATAAGTAAACTTTGAGCACCCGTGAATCACAAAATATGGAAATTGTTAATTAACAGATTTTCTTTGTACTGTATGTACTGTGCTTTGAGTGTACAGTGTGCAATCATTCCGTTTAATATCTGAAATACCTGGAATACTTTAGCCTACTACACCATACTATTTCTTTAGTATGCATTGTGCTATTATCTTGCTACTTCAGGTCACATTTGTAAATGTCAAGGAAAGGATGACGCAATTAAAGTTAAAAACTGGTATGTAAAATCATTTTACATCAAATGCAGTATACTTTAGTGGAAGCAGCTGTCGTTTAGCTCTATAAACCTGTTTAGCATTCATGTAGCATACTACTATCTGAGATCTTGAAATACCGCATATGATAGTACATCATGCAGTATGCATAGTCCTTGTCGTTTTTGACTCTTTCATTTACATCTCATCACTGTGTGTGTGTGTGTGCGTGTGTGTGTGTTTTCTCTTTTTTATGGATGTCTGATGTGCATATTGAAGTTCAAATGCAATACATCCTTTTGCAGTCTGCTTTAATAATGGTGTCTCCTATCAAGATGACAGTACAAAACACTACTTGCATTATCCTGACCTCCAACACTCCAAATGAAGAGCAAGAAAGTGATAAAAGGCATCCGCCGGAGGAATAGCCCACCTCCTAGATGATTATAAGCCATTTGAGGACAGGCCTAATCCTATTGTGCTCCAGATAATCACAGATTTATAGGGAGCAATCGAGTATGAGGTTATGCGCTGTATTGTGTGTTTCTGGAGATCATAATCCCTGATTGAACAGTCTTTGATGTGTCTGCGGTAAATGAAGCCTACTGCACCTGTACGGAGGAGGGTAATCCTTCCTGCTGGAGGAAACCATTTATGATTAATACTGTAAGCTGGAGTGTGTGTGTGTGTGTGTGTGTGTGTGTGTGTGTGTGTGTGTGTGTGTGTGTGTGTGTGTGTGTGTGTGTGTGTGTGTGTGTGTGTGTGTGTGTGTGTGTGTGTGTGTGTGTGTGTGTGTGTGTGTGTGTCTGTCTGTCTGT
>CAIGQV010003909.1:5441096-5454508 GCA_903798115.1 Danio jaintianensis | reverse complement strand
TGTGTGTGTGTGTGTGTGTGTGTGTGTGTGTGTGTGTGTGTGTGTGTTTGTTTGTTTGTTTGTTTGTTTGTTTGTTTGTTTGTGTGTGGGGCTGGGGGAGAACACATAACCAACCAGTGATGATGATTGGTGTGTCTGTGAATGACCAACGACCAGGAATGAGAACGATGGCAAATCCAACAAGTTCAACGGTAGTGTTTGCAAACTGAAAATATAAGCACTACTTTTCCCTCGTTGAGGTGAAAGGCAAGAATGTATATATATCGTGCAACTTATGCCAAGAAAAACAGAGTCTCTCTGCGGTAAGTAATTCTAATCTAATGAAGCACCTCACGTCGTCACATGCCACCACAAAATTAGTGGCTATGCAGGTGATAACGTGAGCTCTGCTACCAAAGGAGGAGACGGAGCCACGACATCAAAGCAAATAAAACTTAATGTTTCTCCACCGCAAACACTTATTACTCAGACAGAATTAAACACAATAATATCTAGATATATAGTTGAGGACATGCTGCCGTTGTCTCTCACATTGTCCCACAACAACATTAAAATATTGTAGATTAGTGTACAATGCTCTATATTTATTTTATAGTCATTTGACAAATTATATATTTTTTAAGTAACGCAATAGTTACTTTCTCTTGTAATTAGTTACTTTTATAATTATGTAACTCAGTTACTATTTGTGAGAAGTAACTAGTAACTATAATTACTCTTTTAAAGGAACGTGCCCAACACTGGTTATAACCCTAAAATCACCCCGAAACCCATTAATCTGTTATTTCTGAGTAGTTTCACTGTCATCAATTAATGAGCAGAAACAATCAGTAATACAATAAGAAAAGTAAATTACAATATAGGATAAATAAAATGGAAAGAAAAATGTGCTTAAGAAAAAACACTTTAGCCTGTTCAAAAAATATCAAATCACATATCAAATTATAATAATTATCATATATCATTATACTCATTAATTTCTAATTAAACTTATTATTGAGGATTCTGGGGTTCAAATTTCATATGATGTATTTTGTTGCTTTAATAGTTTTTAAAAATTATAATAATAGTGTATTTTATTACTATATTATAATATTCATTCATTCATTTTCTTTTCGGCTTAGTCCCTTTATTAATCTGGGGTCGCCACAGCGGAATGAACCGCCAACTTATCCAGCATATGTTTTACGCAGCGGATGCCCTTCCAGCTGCAACCCAGTACTGGGAAACATCCATACACTCTCATTCACACACATACACTATGGACAATTTAGCCTACCTAATTCACCTATACCGCATGTCTTTGGACTTGTGGGGGAAACCGGAGCACCCGGAGGAAACCCATGCGAACACGGGGAGAACATTCAAACTCCACACAGAAATGCCAACTGACCCAGCCGAGGCTCAAACCAGCGACCTTCTTGCTGTGAGGTGAACGTGCTACCACTGCGCCACCGTGCAGCCCCATATTATACTATAATAAAATTAAAAAATATTACAAATTATGTCTCTTAATTTGCAGATTAGGTAACTATGGAAACTGTGATAGTTGTTTAATCCACACTTACGTTCTACCCAGAAAATTATTCATTCATTCATTCATTTTCCTTCGGCTTAGTCCCCCCATTTATCAGGGGTCACCACAGCGGAATGAACCGCCAACTTATCGAGCATATGTTTTACGCAGCAGATGCCAAAACACCCTTACACTCTTGCCTTCACACACATACACTACGGTCAATTTAGCTTATTCAATTCACCTATAGCGCATGTTTTTGGACTGTGGGGGAAACCGGAGCACCCGGAGGAAAAGCGAACACGGGGAGAACATGCAAACTCCACACAGAAACACCAACTGACCCAGCCGGGCTCAAACCAGCAACCTTCTTGCTGTGAGGCAACAGTGCTAACCACTGAGCCACCGCGCCACCCCCAGTAAGTGTTAAAAGAATAAAAATAAAATGTATATATCTGAGGTAATATTCTCCACACTGGCTCATAGTCATAGTGTTATGATTCAAAGTGTTTTTATAAAGTGAAAGATGAGGTTAATGATCATCAAATCACTCAGCAAATGCTGTCTGTGGAATGTGCAGTGAAAGCAGAACATTCCGACTATAAAACAATCAAGAGCACGTCATATATAGAGAATGACATTTCTCTCTGTTATTGCTGTAACAAAGCATGTCTGTGTTTCATTAGTCATGGAACCCCTCTGTTCATTCTTAATCACATACAACACATTTTAGATGAATTACTAATTTTAATAAAAATAGGCCTTTTATTCCTCTAGTGAACTTTCGATTCAGAAGCTTGAATATGTATGAGCACTTATCAATGCAGAAATCAAGTTTCCGGCATTTTAAATCAGTCTATATAATATGAGGAGGACTGGAAGAAAAGAGAAAAAGGGGGGTGGGGGAAAGTGCAATAATCATACATATTTCTCTATAATGCATCTCATTAGTGGGGTCTGGACTTTTTGACCTCAGTGGCTCTGTTTCAAAACCTGCTGAGCTGATTAAAAATGGGCAGCATTTTTGAACTCACCCTAAAGTCTGATATGAAATGTAGGCTCTAAAAGTCCTGATAATTACTTTTTAGATGACTTTGGTAGACCTAGATAATGTATTTTAATTCTTAACAGAATCAACTTTTTAGCTCAAAGGAATATTTTGTCTTCCATTTGATAAAGTTTTTTCCTTTTAGGATTGTATTTTGAAGAATTTTGGCAGCTGAACAGTTAGCTATTGTATATGATCTATCTGTCTGTCTGTCGGTCGTTCAATCGTTCCATCCATCCATCATTCTGTCCGTCCATCGGTTTGTCCGTCTATCTATCCATCCGTCCATCTATCCATATGTCCATCGTTCCATCCAACCATCGTTCCATCCATCCATCCATCCGTCCATCCATCCATCCATCCATTATTCCATCCAACCATCCAACCATCCATCCATCCATTCGTCCCTCTGTCCAACCATCCGTCCGTTGTTCCGTCCGACCGTTGTTCCATCCGTCAGTCCATAAATCCATCGTTCTATCCATCTATCATTCCATTGTTTCATCGTTCTATCCATCGTTCCATCCATCCATCATTCCATCCATCCATCCACTTTATTTATTTATTTTTGTACTAAAGAGGTCAGTGGTTACCACTGTTTGATTACCCAAATATCTAAAAATATATTTTTATGTGTTCAGCAGAATAAGAAAAAAGTGTTCAGGTTTGAAATGTATACACCGTAAATTGATAATATCATACATCTCTCAAAGATATTTGAAACTCTTTTTTGAATGACTACAAATACATTTTGTCACTCATAACTTCAGAAAAAAAGCACAGACATGAATCTTTGTAGATCACACGTGTCTTTGTTCGTACAAGCTGCCAGCGGGAGTACACTTAAAAAGGCTGCGTGTCTAAACATTAAGTATACTCTGCGCTTGCATCATATGCATGATTCAAACACTTCTGCTATATGCATACAGTATGCATGCAGTATAAATGATATATTATGAAGCAGAATAAATGGATTAATATTTCATATTAAAATACTCCAATAATATTTGCCTTTAAAAAATAATTTCACAGTGTATCAGCATGCACTATAAAAAAATTGCATCATAAAAAAGTCATGACAACCATGTTTTATTTTATGTAACTTTAACTTAATTTAGAAAGTTAATAAGGTTTCAACTTTTTTTTTTTTTTAAGTTAAACTAATTTAAACTTGATTTAAGTCAGTTTAATTGATGCAAGTTAAAATTACTTGCAAAATTAAATTGGTTCAACTTTTTAAAAATTAAGTGAGCAACATATTTCTTAATGTGGTAATGACTGATTGTAGTGAATCTTATTTGCAATTTATTTTTTGAGTTTTGTCAAATCAGTCACTTTTGGCATTTCCAGTTCCATTATGACTTATAAAATAACTTCCAGGCCAGCAGACAGGAAGCAAAACAGGTTTTTGAACAGAGCCAGTGAGAGCAGAATGCTGATTATCCAGAAACGTCCTCTGTGGAGACTCCTGCTCTTCCACTCCATAAACACAGGACAGAAGTTACACCGTAGCCAAACATAAAACCCTTGAAACCAGGTGGTCCATTCCTCTTCGAGGAAACCAAGCCAGGTCTGAAATGTTGGAGCAGTCTACTGGGGAAAGACCTGTCATTGTAGGGGTCACCGATTCATTTGCAGTTTGGAACAATCTGTGAACTGAAGAGAGTACCATTGAGTCAGATTTGCAATACCAGATCCTCTCAAGGGTCAAGGTTTGACTGGTTAGCACGTTCTAGATAGCCCCGGCTGCTTAAGGCTGGACACTACACTATATTTAAAGGGCAAACACATCTTTCTCTGCTGATTTTCAAGTTTTCTGACTATATAATATGTAGTCTATACCAATCAATAAAAAAAAAGTCTCTTAAAGGATAATTCATCCAAAAATTAAAATGTACGTATCTATAGTCATTGACTTCCACCTAAATTGATATTTTTTCCTGCTGTGGATGTTAATGGCTACCGAAGTATACCATAACATTCTTCAAAATAACCTCTTTTTTGTTCAGCTGCTTTGGAAAAAGTAAATGATGAGTGACTTTTATTTATGGGTGAACTATTCTAGATTACCAAGTGAAACAACATTTGTTTGGCTCATTTAAAAGTGCACATTTCAGGCTTTATGCAGGCATGTCTCTCATGAATGTGAGGCAAATATTTGCGGAGATTCAGCTGTTTTTTTTTCTGACGCGTTTGCCAGTCATGTTAACAAAAGAGTCAGAAAGAGAAAGCACTCACTCTCTGTTTTACTCATTTTACAAAAACATATTGTTTTGTTGTAATTATGAACATATACAAATAAAAATATACCCTTTGCAGTTTTCAAATATGTGTCTGTCTTATCAATATGATAAAAAAATGACAGAGTATTTTATGAATCAATGTGCAGAAACACGTTTGCCGACCCCAGGGAGTTAAAAGTTTATTTCACTTCCAGAATAAAAATACAATTCTGATAATTTACTCACCCCTTTGTCATTATTATTATGATGTTAACACATTAATTATTGCCGACAATAATTGTATTGCATGTTTTTATTATTATTTTTTATTTCAATTCATTTCAATTCATGTTTATTTATATAGCGCTTTTCACAATGTAGATTGTGTCAAAGCAGCTTAACATAGTTCTAGTAAAGTCCAGATTAAAGTTCAAGTTCAGTTTAGTTTAGTTCAGTGTGGTTTAAATTTCAAAAGTGCATTGTTCACTGTCTCTGAATACACATACAGACAAACAATGGGTCACAGGAGGGGTGGGATGTTGAATAGTACTGGGTTGGGATGAAGCATCTCAAACAACTCAACCAATGAGAACATTTGGAATGTGCCTAATGCTGGCTTCACACTAAATGCGGAGCTTTTCTAGCCATCTAGCTTACTCATGGAATCTTTTTCATTTCAAGCTTATAGACCCTTTTCACATTTCCGGGTTTCTCAGTTGTGGAAGTCATTATAGTTTGGTAAACTTAGAGTGCAGCTAAAGTACAACAAATATTTTTTTCCCATTTGCTGAAATAATAAAAACTTCATGGTTGTGTTATCAAGACCTTATTCTCACACAATCAAGAAAAAAAATTGTGTGAGAATAATAACGGCACCCAGAAGAGAAAACAAAGTCAAATTTACTGTCCTGCTCATAGACGCTGCATTAGAAACACCTCATACAATCAGTAATTCGTTTTTTGTCATTTTATGCAGAGATGATTCATTCATTCATTTTCTTTTCGGCTTAGTCCCTTCATTATTTAGGGGTCGCCACAGCGGAACGAACGGCCAACTTATCCAGCATATATTTTACGCAGCGGATGCCCTTCCAGCCGCAACCCAGCACTGGGAAACACCTCTTTCACACACATACACTACGGCCAATTTAGCTCATTCAATTCACCTGTACCGCATGTCTTTGGACTGTGGGGGAAACCGGAGCACCCGGAGGAAACCCACGCGAACAAGGGGAGAACATGCAAACTCCACACAGAAATGCCAACTGACCTAGCCGGGGCTCAAACCAGCGACCTTCTTGCTGTAAGGCGATTGTGCTACCCACTGTGCCACCGTGATGCCTGCAGAGATGATATAATACATAAATACATATAAATGTACATAAGTTTTTTAAAAATCTAAATATTAAAAACTTATGACCATTAAACACGTCATAACAGTCTTGTGAAAAGGGTCCATTTTCCACTCGAGTTGAATTAATTGAACGTAAATAGCATGGAATGCGTGATACTTTGGCAGCAAATGTGTAAAAAAAAGACACGTTTCATGCAAATTGCACACCTTCGCGGCAAGCACATTGTGCATTCCGCGTCATTTGCCTATATTCACGAGGTTTGCATTGATTTTGTGTGTAATCTACTCATGCAGATATTTAAATTTGCTTTATGTGTGAACCCAGCATATTATAGCTACATATGCTGCAGGCAGTGGCGTTGTGCAAATCAGTGAATTAGCATTCTGAAGTGAAGAGTTCCCTGTGTTCAGTTTAGCAGAGATTAGTCAACACTGTAGGGATCCAATAATTCTGAACACAGAATTGTTAAATTGCACAACTGACTCATCTACCGCATTAGTTATCTGAGAGCAGTGTGGTGCAAGGACAGGAACTGAGAACCACTGATGTAATATTAACTTTAAATGCCCTGTCAGTGGAAAATAGCTTTGGTTTTAGATTTAATTTGATTACATTAGTTGATTACATTAGATTTGCAAGTTATTTGTAACTGTTAATATACTGTTATAATAAACACCTCAGCTGTTTAAAGTGTCATTGCACTCTTTTCGTATACCAGAACTTTTCAAATAAAAGCCCGCAATACACTACCTTTGAATTCAATGCTTAATTTTGCAGATAGGAATGTGATTGAACACAATTAGTTGGAGAAAAATCATACAATTAATTGTGATTTTACAAAAAATAATTGTTGCTTAGCACTAATACTAATACATGTATTCAAAAATGGCTGATGTGCTTTGATCATGTAATTCCATTGTTCAGATTTGTTGCCATTTTTTAGTATTTATTAGTTTTGTAATCACACCCCTGTTTGTTATTGGTTAATCATGTCGAGTGTATTTATACTCCTTAGTTTTGGTTGTTCTTTGTCTGGTCTTAATCGTCATTATTATGGTCATTCTGTTCAGCATTTGTTTGAAAGATACGCAACACCTTATAGCATAGATCTCAAACTCGATTCCTGGAGGGCCACAGCTCTGCACAGTTTTACTCCAACCCTAATCAAACACAGCTGATTCAACTAATCAAGGTGTTCAAGACTACTAGAGACTATTACAGAGGTGGGAGTTGGAGGTGGTTGGAGCTAAACTATGCAGCGCTGCGGCCCTCCATGAATTGAGTTTGAGACCATTGCCTTATAGGTTGCTCCATAGGTAATATGTACACAAAAGGTGCCACTTTACAAAAAAAGTGTCTATATAGGCTGATATATTTATCTCATAATAAGTATCTGTGCATCAGTAGTGCTAACTGTAAGTATAGGAGCTATAATCATCATGACATTTACTATAGCAACAGAGTGACACTGACTAGAGTGACATTGATTGTGCTGATATTGTGTGTTTTTTGCAGCACACTGTGGTTTGATATCAGAATAACCGTGATGTATTAGAGCCGTGACAGCTACCACGGAGGGAGGAATAGTTACAGTGATTTTGACAGCGTCTCAAGATAATAACAGTACTAAAGATAACTGTGATGACAGTCAGTAGAAGTGCGAAGCAAACCAGCTTAACTCAAGAGCAGTGGAGCATAGAACACGCAATCAGATATAATTATATATATATATATATATTTATAAAAACTCTCTCTCTCTCTCTCTCTAAGCATCGTAGTGGCACTCTGAATATGAAAGCTTTAGCACAAGGTATGCAATATTATAATGCTGCATTTTAAAGTGTGCCTGTTATGTTTAATCATTCCTCATTTTTTTTTGGAGGTCTTCTGCAGTGCATGTACAACTGCGGTATTCCAAGGTCAAAGAGAAAACATGTAAATTTTGTAAATAATATTTAATACAACATTAGTTATTTTACTTTAGTATCTGGAATGGTTGGTCAAGGATCTGGTTTCTCTAAAGAAAGTATACTCTTCTCTGATTGGTCAGATGGAACCATTATGATTGGTTTAATGATTATAGTGCATATCAGAAACCAAATGACAATTACCATATTTGAATTTCAGCTTTTTTCAGAACTTTTATACACAGTAATGTAATTAAAAGTATTAAAGTGATGTCATTCGTTTTGCCGTATCAATTTAAGTTGGATTTGCTTTCACAACACAGAAACATTGTCTTGTTAACAACACAAACTTAACTCTTTCAGGGTTTCATGTACAGCTACAGGGCCAGAGGCTCATCATATATGCTATTCATTAAAAAGAAAGAATACTGTAGACTATAGTATTATGCAAACCTGTCTAGAAGAAAGAATGGAATTACTGAAGACTTGTTTCATGCAGTTCAGAATAGCATTTATCTTTTAGGAGACAATAACACTATTTGCACTTCACATTTTTACATTTATATTATCCATGACATGAAATATAAATATAGCATAATATAAGATATTGGCTGAATGGCAAGAAAAAAGTCAGTACCAAATATTGGGGGAAAAATTAACATATAAGATGAATGTCAATTGTATTTTTTTCTTGTTTCATGTTTAAAGTCGGTTAGTTCAGCTGGTATCAGGATGTCGAAATGACTGTTTGGCTAAAAATGGAGCAATAAAAGTGCTGATTAAATATAATTTTTGTAATCATTGGAATTATTTACATTTTCCAAACTGACCACTTCACTAAAACGAATAAAACTATTCAGTTGTTCAGATAAGTTTTATTTTTATTTATTTAAATTTTTATATATATATATATATATATATATATATATTTTTATTCATTCATTCATTCATGCATTTTTTTTGTTCCAGTTGCCTTTGGCTATATCATTTTAATTAGCTTTCAGTTAGCTGTAGCTAAAAGATGTTTAATGATAGTGGGCAATATACAAGGATTTTTATGCATTTATTATTATTTTTGTGACAGTGTGTGAACAGCCTATAACAAAGCAAGACCTTCATGGATTTATTATGAATGTCTTTAGATGGATTTAAATTGTTTTGCTGGGAAAATCCCAAAAATGTGAAATGTATCTATATGCTTACAATAGTGTACGTATCCATACTCACACATAAAACAAATGCGTATAATGTAAAGTGTAACACTGAAAGAGCCTTTCTACTCTGTATCAAACAAAGAAAAGGATTCATTTAAACTATAGTGTTAAACAGCAGCAAGCAATTCTCTATGGGAGAATTCTTTTACCCAGACATTTAACAATACAGTATATTTAACTGCATTTTGACACCTTCTGTAGGTTTTCCCCCTGAGTCCTGGTTAATTTATGGACATTATAGCACTAATCAAAGACAAAATGTTAGCGTAAAAGAAGAAGCAGACTGAAAACTAATAGAAGCGACACCCTGACATCTCTCTAACCTGTCTTAATGAATATCACTCTAATCAAATTTAAATATACAGAGTGCCAGTGGAGATGCTAATTAGCATACAAATACAATTGTTTTGATAATGAGGTTTGCGAGACGAGCAAGGGTAAAAAAAAAAAAACTATTTGCAAAATGAAATACATGACTGCTGTTCATTTATTTGTCTAGTTTTGTTTGCACGAGGGTTTCAGGATGATGGAGTCTAAGCACAATTCACTGAGCTGTTGTTTGTGTTTGAACGTGTTCTGAGTGCACTGTGACATTTCTCGAAAATAACATTCAGCCTTCATTTGCTTCCTTCGTATAATGGAAATCATGTCTTGAAGTGACATTTTAATTTGTCGTCATGTATGATACTAAATATAAATCGGAGCACAATTTGTAGAACGCTTTTGCATTTTCAGTCTTGTCAAACTAATAATAAGCTAATAAGCGCACTCTTAAACAGAGCTAATAGTCAGAATGTGTGTCTGCTACATTGTGAAAACCACTTTAAATGCTGCCAGATGCAATTAAAGCTTTTATCCAAGAGACAAAATGGATCCGATTGCTAAACAGTTCATTGAGATGTAAATGAAAGGCCATATAACTGCATTTCTAGCATTTGTTAGACGTAAATGATGAATATTAAAAGTTTTGTATTGTTTTGAAAATATCATTAGTAGTGAAAGCACCTTTTGTAGATGTGTTTTTATTTATTTTTCTAATTGAATAGCGCATATTTAATTTACAGGCTGAAAAATCATCTTGTTTTTTTTGTACACTTGTTTTTTCTTTTAATTTTCCTCTCACCAAGGAAATGGCATACTTGTATTTGATTAAAAATGTATATTAATTAATGAATAGTTAGTATAATCAACTTTATATATACAGAGCTCAACATATATGAGTACACCCCTCACAAGTCTCTCATTTAAATTTATATTTTCTATAGGAAGCTTTACAATATTATATTTGTGCATATACATTAGATTAGTCAGTGCTGAAGCCAAATCTGGAGCTAATCTATCAAAATAACTGATGATAACGGCCCAAAATTAGTACACACAAATTTATGTTGGGGAAAAATATTAAATAAAATTTTCAAAAAGGGCAAAATTCAAAAGAAACAAAAAAAAATTATAGAATTTTGTAGGTTGTAATTTTTTTCTCCATTATTTCGCATGAATTTAAATGTATTATTTTTCTATTTCTGAAGATGTTTGGTGACTAAAATATTATTGAAAATAAAAAATATCCGTTTAATAAATCTGTTTTGTTCAAATTCAATTCAATTCATGTTTATTTATATAGCGCGTTTCACAATATAGATTGTGTCAAAGCAGCTTAACATAGAAGTTCTAGTAAAGTCCAGATTTCAGAGTTGAAGTTCAGTGTAGTTTAGTTCAGTGTGGTTTAAATTTCACTGCTGAAAGTTCAAACACTGTAGAGCAAATGCACCGAAGCGCAGCTCCACGAGTCCCGATCCGAGCAAGCCAGCGGCGACAGTGGGGAGGAAACAAAAAACTTCACCAATTGACGAAGTGAAGGAAAAAAAAAAACCTCGAAAGAAACCAGGCTCTGTTGGGCACGATCATTTTTCATCTGGCCAAACTTCCTGTTCAGAGCTGCAGTCTAGGCGCCGGAGACTGGAGAAGCTGGACGTCCATCGTGGAGAAGCTGCAGGATCAATGTGGGGACTCGTTTATCACAGTGGTCATTCAGGAATCAGTCTCATGCACTCCATTTCTCCATGACGACCACAGCATCAGCTCGGGATACGACCTGGTCCAGGATTATGGATACCTTGGGATAATCTCTTCACAGGTCTTGGATCGCATCAATGGGGCTGCATAGTCTCTAGGGACCTCGGAATGAGTATCCCCAGGTGGAAATAGAGAATAAAGAAAATAATTAGCGTAGCTGCTGTTCATAGTGTATTTAAACAAGATGCAAAAATGGAGTGTTATAGATGAAAATAGCAGTTAAATAAACAAACATAGAAACAAACATGTAGACCATATGAGAGTTTCTAACACAATGTCTGGTGTATTGAGGAGTGTGTCCTACAGGTGATGTCGAGCCAGCTCACCTGCGTGGAGCACATTCATGCATGATACCGTTATGCGATGCATTGAGTGTATGCTTTACTAAAAAGATAGGTCTTTAATCTAGTTTTGAACTGAGAGAGTGTGTCTGAGCCTCGGACATTATCAGGAAGGCTATTCCAGAGTTTAGGAGCCATAAATGAGAAGGCTCGACCACCTTTACTCGACTTTGCTATTCTAGGTACTACCAGCAGCCCTGAGTTTTGAGATCTTAAAGAGCGAGTTGGATTGTAGCGAGACAGAAGGTTGGTTAGATAAACAATTTATTTTAAAAATGGTGTGCACTCATTTATGATGAGCTCTATAATCAGATTATATAGTTATACAGCTATTCAGAAGCTTAGAAATTAAATGATCATATCTATAACCATTTGATTTATAATATGATCAAAATTATACATGTCATTATAGTAAATGCTTCAACAGGCTGACATTATACATTAACTATGTTGTATTTATTATTACAAATGAAGCATGTAAGATATCATCAAGTCATTATACCGCCAGCACACTTTCATATCAGATATCAGTTGACTTTGATATGTTGCACCATTTACCCAGTACTGGGTTGCAGCTGGAAGGGCATCAGCTGTGTAAAACATATGCTGGATAAGTTGGTGGTTCATTCTGCTGTGGCGACCCCTGATAAATAAGGGACTAAGCCGAAGGAAAATGAATGAATGAACGTTGCATGTCACACATAGGCCATTATCAAGTTATTTAAAGTTTGAATAGAGAGTCGTTTTGGAAGTAATACCTATAAAATAATAATAATGTTAATAATAATAATTATTATTATTATAAATGTTTATTACTTGGTTTTTGGAAGAGTTGAAATATAGTTGATCGTTTAGCCAAATAAAGCGCTTTTATTAAATGGTATCAATTAATAGTTTATTTTTATTTTCTGTATTTATTTATGTATTTTTTGTTTGTGCAATCCCTTCTCTGAATTATTGTGAGAATCTTTTTTTATGCATGGATAAAACTATGCTGTTACTGCATTCAGCTCAGGTATAATCTTTGGTCTCTTTTTCCTACTACCATGTTCAGTGCTCAAACCCACACACACCTACAACACACACACACACAATCACACACTCCAGAGCTCATAACCGCAGTATAATCCCTCCTCATATATGTGCTTCTGAAGTGAAGTGAGCAATTACAATGAGCCGCTGACCTGAGAGATCATTAATCCCAACATTAATGATTCCATTATGAAGCTGTAGGGACGAGAACAGAGCGCAGGCCTTCAGCATCATGCAGCATTCGCTATATTTGCAGACTTAACCTTAATCATTGCTTGAAGAAAACTAATTGCCATCCAGTCACATCTTCTGACTGGTGGCCTGTATTAAACGCACTATACTGCTAAAACTTTAGGGACATCTGCCTTTACATGCACATGAACTTTAATGACGTCCTAATCTTAATTATTGGGGTTTAATATGGAGTTGGTCCACCATATTCAGCTATAAGTGCTTTAACTAGTTGTAGTTAAATTGAAACCAGGGTGCCTATAGGTGCATGCCTGTCCCAAATTTTGGCAATATATGTAATGAAAATGTACTACAGATGTGTTGGTTGGTTGGTCGGTTGGATGGTTGATTTGTTGGTTGGTTGGTTTGTTGTTTGGTTGGTTTATCGGTTGGTCGGCTGGTTGGTTGGTTCATCGGTTGCTTGGTTGGTTGGTTGGTTGGTTGGTTGGTTGGTTGGTTGGTTGGTTGGT
>CAIGQV010003909.1:5420628-5437545 GCA_903798115.1 Danio jaintianensis | reverse complement strand
GATAGATAGATAGATAGATAGATAGATAGATAGATAGATAGATAGATGGATGGATGGATGGATGGATGGATGGATGGATGGATGGATGGATGGATGGATGGATGGATGGATGGATGGATGGATGGATGGATGGATGGATGAAACTGTCTTCATAACAAGCTTATTGATATTTCTTATATACTTTCAGTACATGGACAATTAAGAACTGGACATTTTTTTAGCTTCCTCTTTTTTTTTTTGCAGTATGAAAACAGAAGAAGGGCATATGACTAGAGGAACACCAGGATAAATCCTGACAGTAAATTATTAATTATTAACACCCACAACACTAGAATCAAATCATTACTCTTTTGCAATTTAAAAAAAATCTTGTGTAACATTACAAATGTTACTTTTGCTTATTTCAACGCAACCTTGCTGAATAGAAAAATCCTTCTGACCCCAAATGTTTAAAATCTAGTGTATATAAGGTGTAAACAATACACAAACAAACATGAATCTTATGTGTGTATATACAAATGCTTATATATGCATTATGCAGTGCTCAGCATAAATGAGTAAACCCCCTTTTAAAAATGAATATTTTTTTATTCATTTATTAATGAATATAGACAACATGTTGGTGCCTTTAAACAAAACCGTTTTATTAAACTTATATCTATTAAAATAGAAGTTTAGTAATCTAACAATACAAAGATAATGTTTAAAATCAAATATGTTTTTGCAAAACAAAACAAAAAATCTATTTTCTATGTTTCTCTTGATAATTTTTTTTTTTTTATCTGTTCATTAATTTTATTTAATATTGTCCCCCAATATACTGATGTGGGTGTACTCATTTTTTTAATTGTGATCTTAAGTTTTTGTTTTGTTTTCTTAGATTAGTTCCAGTTTTCGCTTTGGTAATGACTAATCTAATGTATATGCACAAATACAGTTGAAGTCAAAATTATTCGCCCTCCTGTGAATTCTTCAAATATTTCCCAAATCATGTTTGACAGAGCAATAATTTTTTCCACAGTATTTCCTATATTTTTTCTTCTGAAGAAAGTCTTATTTGTTTTGTTTCGGCTAGAATAAAAGCAGTTTTTATTTTTTTTTAAAGCATTTTAATGTCAATATTATTAGCCCCCTTAAGCAAGATTTTTTTTTTTCCGATTGTCTACAGAACAAACCATTGTTTTGCAATGACTTGCCTAATTACCCTAACTTGCCTAATTAACCTAGTTAAGCCTTTAAATTGCACTAAAAGCTGAATACTAGTATCTTGAAAAATATTTAGTAAACAGTATGTACTGTCATCATGGCAAAGATAAAAGTAATCAGTTATTAGAAATTAGTTATTAAAACTATTATGTTTAGAAATGTGTTGAAAAATATATTCTCTCCGTTAAACAGAAATTGGGGAAACAAATGGGGGCTAATAATTCAGGAGGGCTAATAATTCTGACTTCAACTGTATATCATTGTACAGCATCCTATAAAAAATATTAATTTAAAAAAGAGACATCTGTGAGGAGTGTACTCATTTATGCTGAGCACTATACACTCTCAGAAGGTACAAAATTGTACCTTTTAGGGTACAAGTGGCCCGTCACAGGGGTGGTACCCTAAAGGGTACAAAATTGTACCTTATACATTTGTACCCCGAAGGAACAAAACTGTAGACACTAAAGGTACAAAAATGTACCTTATAGCATTTTCAGGGTACTGAACCAGGCATTTTGATCCTTTGGTGACTGCATGCACAAATAAATAAATAAAATATTTTGGTTTATAGATGCCCATTTTTATTTAGAAATGTAGAAATATTTCATTACAACTCACAACTGAATGTGTCAAGAAATAAAATTACACAGCAAGTATAAAGCAGTCATTTAAAACAGTAAAAAGAACGATTTAGATAACAAGTAAAAAATTGTTCACTCACTGTACAGTAAATAATCTAATACAAAGACCACAAGAATACTGTTTAAGATCTATAAACACATAACACAGGCTGAATCAAGTACTGCACTTTATAAAGTCCAAAGTATTTGTCTTTAGCCAGAATACTCAGTCATAATAAATAATGTGTCATCAACATTTTCTCTGTATTTCAGAACGAAGGCGAAAGGTTTCTCTATAAATTGCTTCAACAGTGCAGAAAACCAAAAATATCAGTAGCCTCTTCCTCAGCATCAGTAGATTGCTCCTCAACTTCCTCAAGTGGAGTTGTAATTTGTTGTAACACAATATGTTTATGCTTTTGGTAAACATGACATGTAAAGCACTCATATGTTCTTTGATAGTCATTAGGACCACAAGTTATTTACAAATTTGCATCATGCATGAATGAGAGCAGTGTGCTGGATTAATTTGATTATGTGTGATTATTATCCAAGAGCATTTAGGGAAACAAAAAAGAGGTTGATTACTCTGGTAACTGGAGTAGGTAGAGGCTTGTCACCATCCACAGTTCATTCAAAACATTCCGCTGCAGAAACATCAAGGTGTTCTTCAAATGAGATGGATATGTCAAAAATTTATATTCATCCACACCATTGGCCTGGGCATTCGCAATCCCATCAACTCTGAAGACTGCCGTGACTCGTCTTGTTAACAGTTGTCCAGTCGGTGGTCTCCTCCTGTACTTGAACTGTTGGATGTGGTGAAGATGGTTCACTGTAAATGACAAGGCATTAATTACATTAATATCAGTCACTCCGTCACTGATAAAGAGAAAATCAACATGCATAGAAAGTAAAATAATTCATATTCACTGATTTCTAAAAAAAGTATAACAGTTAAAAGGACTAATATAAATTTCATTCATTCATTTTCTTTTCGGCTTTTATTAATCTGGGGTCACCACAGTGGAATGAACCGCCAACTTATCCAGAATATCTTTTACGCAGCGGATTCCCTTCCAGCCGCAACCCATCACTTGTAAACATCCATACACACAAACTCATACACTACGGACAATTTAGCTTACCCAATTCACTTATAGCGCATGTCTTTGGACTTGTGGAGGAAACCCACGCGAACACGGGGAGAAAATGCAAACTCCACACAGAAATGCCAACTGACCCAGCCGAGGCTCGAACCAGCGACCTTCTTGCTGTGAGGCGACAGCGCTACCCACTGCGCCACCCTAAAATAAATTAAATAATTATAAAATGCATTTATCACAGCATATACAAAACAGAAAACAACATACGCACCTGAGCACAACAATATTGAAGTTTCTCGCTGAACAAGGCTGGCAACATGAGAAGGGCTGCTGTAAAATCAATTCCTGCAAAATAAGATGTGACATACAAACAAATATGAAGGAATCCATCCAAAGCTAGAATTTAATAAGATTAATCAAGTGGAGAAAGTTTAGGAGTCTTTTAAAAAGAGTCAGGTCCTTAGCATTCTTCTTTAGTTGAGCTCTCATCTTTAGATGAATACCAAGAAAATATTTGTAAACATATGGGTGTACATTTATTGTTGTTTGTAAGTAAAAACCTACAAATTTAAAATTGTATGTAAGCCATTAAAATCTTTGTGTAGAAAATGAGAAATACTTACATCTTGTACTGAGCCATGCTTTCATATGACATTCAAATATTTTTTTTTGGTCTGATGCGGTTGTATTCTTTTGTTCCAACTTGCCCTGAAAGTCAAATGGAAACTTCAGGAAAGCAAAAAAGAGAAAGTAATAATTATTTATTTATTTTTAGGTATTTATAAAATAGTTAAAATACTGTAAGGTACCAGTTCCAGAACAGATAAGACAAATTATTACATTAAAGAACAAAGCATTACTTAAAACGTCGATTTATACACCGTGGTACATTAATAATTATACATTAAAGTAAGCATAAACAATAGTGAAGCACCAAAAATTCTGGACATGTTAGGGTGAGACCATAGATATACTAGATGTCGCCTGGCCTATTGTTGTCTATTGGAAGGAATGCGTCAATAGAGCCGCCATTTTAGTACAGGGTAGCGCTCCTTTGAAATGAATGCAGGACCAAGGTGCAGTGGAGAACTGTGGCCATCCAGAGCCAGAGATATACACATATATACATATATCTATGATCGGGAATTTTCCCCCGTGGTCAGTACGCAAAAAAAATGTTAAAAAAATTTAATTACGAAAATTATAATTTTACATCACTTTTCTACATCGATGGATAAGTGACCGCACGGGCATTGCCGATAAAGAATGTGTGTTTGTGTGCATGAAAATGTATTATCCTCCCTCCCTCTTAAATTTTATCTAATCCGTGTCCTGAAACACACCCCCTCTCCTGCTTTCACTTCTCATTCTAACGGAGGGAGCGATTCGTTTGTGAATGAATCTCCGTTATGAACGACTCGTTCACTTAGCCGACAATAATACAAGTTTCTAGCAGCGCAGCGTCTCGTTGTCATATTTCTTTTTCATTGTTTGCTTATTTTACTCAATAAAACTAGCATAAGCCTAGAATTCAGTGCAAGTTGATGCTACTTTGCCTTGTGATCAGTGCAGTAAGAGACAGTATTATCATCAATAACGTTACTTGTTGAGCACAAACGTTTGTAACATGTAAAAAACGAAATCTTACCTATGAAATGTTCTGCCTTTGTGCTTTGTTTTCTTTGTTTGCTCGTTACTACACCCGTAAGCAGCGCTAAAGTCCAGCATCTTCACATTGGCACACTGTCTTGACTAGTGCGGTTGAATGATGTTTGTCCTGGGAGCCCTGTACAAATATGGCGGCGCTATTGACGCATGCTGAGGGTCCGTATGCGATATCTAGTGTATATATCTATGGGGTGAGACTGTTTGTGGACCCTCCCCATCACTAATGTAGACGCTGAAACGAAGATATGTACAAACATACACACGCCACGTTTATAACTACCCCCGTTTACATAATCGCTTGCTTTGAGAATTTTCTTCACAAAATGGTGGTGTATATAACCATGGAACAACTAATGCTTTTGGCAACCCTCAGTGGTATAAAATAACATTTCCGCGGTCAATTCAAAATGCAGCATTACAGCAAAGGCTAGAAAATGGCCTCAAAATACAAAACAGTATCGATAACTACAAATTCCAGTATTGCGGTTATATTCAGTAGTGGCAACACTTATTAATAAAGCAATAAGATATGAGGCGCGAATACGTTAAGTGAATGAGGCGATAAAGGGTGTTTTTACACCGAGAAAACGCTTGAAACTAACAGCATATAGTTACTCACCTTCTATATGTCCCTCTCCTCTTCAGTGACTTCGATACCATATTGTATTAACTCCTTTAATAAACTGTAGACATCTTAGCCAACTCCATACTGCAGGCCAACGTACACCAACCATAGACACCAAGCAGTCTGACCGGAGCACTTTTTCGCGGTCTTAAAGCGGGGGAATGCCGAGAGTCAGACAAAATCAACAGAACACTGCTTCACATGTAAAAATAAGATTGACAATATATTTTTTATATTTACCTGAGAAGTGTGGACTCCAAAATAGACTTTTCCTTGAAAATCGTGTGAAGTTCTGTGTAAGCAGCCAGCATACTCGACCGCCTTAGTAACGAACTCAACAACGTCTCAACAAGCCACATTTTCTTAAAGAGACAGCAACAACACCACCTGAATGATTGCCACTCTGCATGGTCCTTATTCTAAATCTCATTTAGGGTTTTAAACAATTAGTTATGCAAAAGGTCGGTATTTACGTTTCTAATGATTAAAATTACATTCAATTATACATTAAATTATAATTTTTTTTGAGGAAAATTTTAATTCGAAAACATTAAATAAATAAATAAATAATAATTACAATATTTAATTCAATGAATTTATTAACTTTATATTTGTAAATTATGTATTTTAGTATTAATGTTTAGTATTAATACATTGAAATTAGTTTTATATATAGTGTCTTGATTTTATCATGAGCTGAGGGTGCAATTTTGTTCCTAGGGGAAAAAAATATATAATTGTACCATTAAAGGTGCTAAATTGGTCCTTTTAGGGTACAATTTTGTACCCAAATGGGCTATAAAAGGTAAAAAAGTGTACCTTTCAAATCTAAATCTGAACGTTTGTACCTTTTATAGCCCATTTGGGTACAAAATTGTACCCTAAAGGACCAATTTGGGACATTTAAGGTACAATTATATATTTTGTTCCCTCTAGGAACAAAATTGTACCCTCACTGTACCTGTTTTTCTGACAGTGTACAGTACATATACATCAGTAATTCAGTATACCTGTGAAGGCCACATCAGAGCTGGACTATTGATTGAAAGGAGGCGCACTGTCTGTGTCTCCCGGTGTTTTTCTGCATATGAGTGTCTCTGCTCATTCAGAAGAGGGCCGAGGATCACCTTGTCAGTCACACACTCGCTGTAATTGAAGCGCTGCTGTTCAAGGCAAATTTTAAATTAGCTTCATAACACTCGCCGTCGCCTCCGTGTTTATTTGCGAATGCTGCTGAGGGTAGAAACTCCACAGCGTTGCAGTCACAATGCGCTCTGCATGCACAATAACAGCACGATGAACTGTGAAAAGTCTGCATCACATACAGCGTTATAAATCGCTCGTCACTGTCAAGAGTCAAGTTTATTTTAAATTCAGCTCCCCTGGAGAGTTATTTTAAATTAACTTCAGGTAACTTCGAAAAGAACAGCATAATCAAAAAGTCAGACTATATATATTATGCTAGGTTTCTTGCCTGACAGATTTACAGTATATAATAATGTTTGTTTGATATATTTTTATTTAGATTGTGCTTTTTCTTTTCTTTTTCACCTAAGGATATTTACTTAAACTTCTGTTTAACGGAGAGACTATTTTTTCAACACATTTCTAAACAAAATAGTTTTGATAATTCATTTCTAATAACTGATTTCTTTTATCTTTGCCTTGATGACAGTACATACTGTTTGACTAGGAATTTTTCAAGATACTAGTATTTAGCTTAAAGTGACTTTTAAAGGCTTAACTGGGATTATTAGATTAACTAGGCAAGTTAGGGTAATTAGGTAAATGATTGTAAAATGATGGTTGGTTCTGTAGACAATTGAAAAAAAATATTGTTTAAGGGGGCTAATAATATTAAATAAAAAATGACCTTAAATAAAAAATTAAAAACTGCTTTTATTCTAGCTGAAATAAAACAAATAAGACTTTCTCCAGAAGAAAAAAAATATAGGAAATATTGTGAAAAATTCCATCCTCTCTTAAACATCATTTGGGAAATATTTAAAAAAGTAAAGAAAATTCACAGGAGGGCTAATAATTTTTACTTACTTACTTTTTATTTATTTATTTAAATTTTATTTAATTTTATTTAATTTTATTTATTTTTGCATATTCAAGACACTTTTAACTTTTCTTATATCTCTGGTGTTATTTGAAATAATATTTAATTAATTAATAATTAATCAACAACTCAGATTAAAATATTCCATGGTGGATTTTTGTCTAGAAACCTCAACTTTGCAAAAAGCAATGCCATTTTATTTAATTTTGTAGTTTTTAATTCACACTGTCACTTTCCTCCTATATTGTTTTTATATTTTTATCATTTTATCTTACATTCTCTTTTTCTCATATACTACAGTACAATGTGTGTGGAAGCAGCACATTCGTCACGTTTTTTTGAATTGGAATATGAGTCACTCAGACATCCACAATACTAGCTGTGCGGCCCGTTACCGAAAGATCCTACAAGAAAACTAGCCTGCAAATCCTCCAATATTGCTTGAGCTTTATATTCTTACACTCACAGAAACCCAAGCAAAGCTTTCTCTGAATCACCCACTGAAACTCAGCCAATAGAGCTGTAAAGCTGAGGTCTGGGACTGTTTTAGAAAAGAAGCGCCCTTTACCCTCATGAACAGACAAGAGATTTCCACCAAAACAAACAAATGGATAAACAGGCTTAGGTTCCTCCTGGAATGAGAATCTAGTGGCTGTCACCTTAGCTCTGCGGAGAAAAGCTAGAGACCTGAAATCCTGCAGCGGCGGAGAGTCGATGCTGGAGATCAATAGCCACAAACTGATGCCTATTACTATGCTTCTTAATAGGCCAGTATTTGTGCTTCTGGTTATAACTGAGACCTAAAGTTATTACAGTTTTGTGTTTTAAATGAGCTTGATTTCTGTTTTGTTTTAGTCAAGTTTATTGATTTATAATTCACATTTGAAAACACCACACTGTAAAGAATCTGTTGATTTAACAGTTTCCATATTTTAGTTTTTTCTGTTTATTTATTTGTGAATTGCATTATGAGATGTTGATCTCTGCTCTGTTGACTTTTGACGTTGAAAATTCAACTCTAAAGTGACTTTTATTGACATTTTAGTTTGAAATAATATTATGTATAAGAAATAATACATGGAGAAATAAGTATGTAAAATAACAGAAAATGTACTGGCAGTTCATTACTAGGTTTTTGTACCATAATATACAACACCAACCCAGACAATATATCACTTTAAAGGGCACCTAGTTTACCCCTTTTTCCAGATTTAATATAAGTCTTTTGTGTCTCCAGAATGTGTCTGTAAAGTTTCGGCTCAAAACACCCATCAGATTATTTATTATACCTTTCAAAAGTTTGTAATTTTTAGCTCTGAGCATCTTGTAGCTGTTTTGGTGGACTGTGCCTTTAATGCTAGTCCTCCCCGCCCACCGTTCCCACGTGCCTGTCAGTGTGCCTCAGTCTCCGCCCTCGGCTGCCTCAGATAACAGACAGACATGAAGGAAGCAGATCTCACGTAACGTTTGTGAGAAATACTACAGTAAGAACTTTCCCAATGATTATTTGATGTATTTGTTGTGGAGTTGCAACGATGAGTCACACACAATGTCGTTACAGTTCACGCACTCACACGCACACACACACACACACACACAGACAGCGCGCGTTTAACTTTGCACTGTTTTTCAAATGTGACAGGATGCACATTAATATCCACTGCTGTCTGGATATCCGTTATGTTAATGTACAAAATAAACCTGATTTAACGTCCACAACCCGGGATTGAAGTGTCTTCTTTTATAAATGTACTGACACGCGGCTGTGGTGATAAAGTAAAGCTGAAGTAAATCGCTGTTATTAATTACAAACAAACTGTTTTAAAAACATCAAACACTCTTGATCACATTTGATGTTGATTGATGATCACAGCGAACTGAACAGATCTTTTATTCCCAGTTGCTTTGCGCACGTCCTGTCTTGTTGATATGATTATACGCGTTACTACGGAGACATGTTATTACACAGCTGTCAATCAATTCAGTGGGCGGGGAAACCGCACTCCTACGTCAAGTTGCGGTTGGCCTCAAAATGGGAGGGATTTGGATGCTATTTTAACGTCAGGAAATTAAAAAAAGAGACTTATTGGCTTTATATCACCACAATATGACTGTGGAGACACTATACCTACACACAGTTCTGTACAAACAGCTTAGAAAAGATGATTTTCATCATAGGTGCCCTTTAAACTATTAAAAATGTTAATAAAAGTCACTTTTTTCTAACTTTTCAAGGTTAAAAGTTGTTGGAAGAAAGATAAAACGTGGAAAAATAAAAACATGAATAACAAAATACGGAAAGCTGCTAATTTATGGATATGTACCAGACCGATGATAAGATTGAATAAAAGAAGCTTAACAACCTAACAACGCATAACTACTAGATAGGACAGTACACACTAAAGGAGCACTGCTCTTTTTTTTGGAAATAGTCTCATTTTACAACTCCCTTATAGAGTTGAACAGTTGAGTTTTATCATTCTTTTTATCCATTCATACTAAATCTCCAGGTCTGGTTGGAGCACTTTTAGCTTAGCTTAGCACAAGTCATTAAATCAGATTAGACCATTAGCATCTCACTCAAAATTTTCAAAAGATAGATTTGATTAGTTTTCTTAGTACAGAAGTACAGAAAAGTCAAGCTTTGAATATGATTTTTTTTTTTTATGAGATGCTAATGGTCTAATCTAATCCAATGATTTATGCTAAGCTAAGCTAAAAGTGCTCTCGCCACTCCAAGGTTGTCTGAATGGATTAAAAAAATTGTAAAACTCAACTCAAATACAAAAACACAGAACAAAGATGCTTTAATAAGATGCTATAGTTACAAGATGCAGTATTACAAATAACAATTGCAAATACAAAAGAACAGAAGACACATCATAATGACCGTCTTTACTCTGTTTATGTATAAAACAAAAAAGGCTTGGTAACACTTTAGTTTAAGTAACTATAAACAGCATTTACTACTGACTTATTACCTGCCTATTATTAAGATATGAACTGTTTATTAGCACTAATAAAGTATGATCTTATTTTACATCCCTAATCCTACCCAATGCCTAAACCCAACGATTACCTTACATACTAACTATTAATAAGCAGCTAATTAGTTGTTTATTCAGATAAAAGTCTTAGTAAGTGGTTTGTTAATAGCATGAATTGTACATTAAAATAAAGTGTGACCAAAGGCTTTATTGAAGCCAATCTGCCAAAACAAGATGTTGTGGAACGTGCCACTTTATGTGACTAAACCCCGTCTCCACAGAAGATCAACGCCCACACCTAAATCACTATTTAGCTCCTCCTACTGATTAACAATGCAGAATGTAAATAAATGCAGGTCTACAATGAAATCAAACAACAAAAATAAAGAATGAATGTTTTTTTTAGTCCGTTTTTTAAGTTTCCAGTCCATAATCAGTAAGTCCACTTCCTTTGTTTCTACAGATTCATTTACAAACTAGACACAGCTTGATGTTGCATTTTAAACAAGTTCGAAACTGTTGAAACATTTCAATCAGTGAAATGCCAAAAATAATATAAAAACATAAAACAAACTTTCATTTTTGGAATTAGAGGCCTGTGTTTGTGCTCATTACCCATTACCTGCAATGCAAGCAGGTGAGTCAAGCCTCTCCGAATAGGCTATCGACAATACAGCAGCCCTCCGTATTCCCTCTGAAGGTGACATTGGGTTTATAATGGCCACCAGGAAACCTTGTGGCGAAATTCAGAATTGATTTGCAGTTTGTTTTTCGCTCTCTAAGATGCCTCGGAGGGCGTGCATTAGATACGGCTGGACGTATGTGGGCAGCCCAAGGTCATTTAGCATATAAGAGTGATATATTCTGACGTCGGGTCTCGGCATTCAGAATGGGCAGATGCTCTGGATCCGATGCCGCTTGCCAAGTGTCTTTATTAATAAGCTAAGGGGAGGTTTGAGAGCTGTTGGCAGCCGAAAGCTGCATGGATGCCGCTCGACCCCTGCTGCTTCAGTCTCAAAGAACAAAAACACGCTCACCTACAGCACACCACTGAGATTATTCACATTATATAAGCGCTCTTGTTTCTGGCATCACTTCTCATCATGACTTTTTTTTTTTAAAGGCGCGCTGCTTATTCAGCTGGGCAGGTTATTACGTTTAAGCAACGAGAAGCTCTCCAATGGACCTTCATATTTGTAGAAATGCAATAAAGAGTCTCATGCATAGTTTTTGCTCTTTGAAGTGTTTGAGGAAGTAAAATGATGTCATGTGGTTTTGGCTTTGGACTCGGCGCCGTTTGATGCATTTGAACTTTCGCTGATGTAATTTATCTTGAAAATGTCTGCAAATTAATTTAGCACACTTTGATCTCAGAATGAGGAGTATTTCGTTTCTTTTTGGGCTTCTAATATGCTCTTGATGGCAGATATGAAATGTATTTAGGAAAGTCGTGTATTGGTTTTAAGTTTTTTTTTGGAAAGCGAATAGGATCAAAATTATAAAAAAAATAATAATAATTAAAAAAAATTGTATACAAAATTATATATATATATATATATATATATATATGGCTGCAGTGGGTAGCACATTCGCCTCACAGCAAGAACGTCGCTGGTTCGAGCCTCGGCTGGGTCAGTTGGCGTTTCTGTGTGGAGTCTGTGTGTGTGTGTCTGTTTCAAAAGCAACTTAACAATGCAAAATGGTCAAATTCATTTTATAATTTTTGAATACTTTTTATTATTATTGACAATATGCATTAATCTTATAAAACATATGAATCCAAACACTGAAAACTCTAATGTGGACGTGAAAAATAATGTATGGCTATTAGCAGTGGGACATAAATAACAGTGTTACTTTCGTCCCCACAGGAACTCTTGCCATTTAAATCTGATTTACTTTTAAACTGAAAAACTCAGACATTGCAAACTCAAGGATGTGTTACTGCACTAAATAACCTGCAGATTGATTATTACTGTGATGCATAAAAAAAGAAACACAACTTGTAATAAGGAAAAAAGAACCGCTACAATAATTTACTTTCTACACTTAAAAACTGAAATTCGGACCTAACTGTGGGGCACGGCTCTGAAATCAGGTGATATTTGGCAGCTCCATCAAGGGTTGCATGCTGAATGTGCTGTTATAGCCTGGAAAGGAAATGTTGTCAGGGCTTTGAGAAAATCGCTTTGTTACATTCGTCCCACCTAACCTTCGTCCCGCTCTCCCCAACTAATATGTGAAAAAATACATCCAGCCAACATAGCTCTTGATATTCTAATTAGTTTTATTTTAATATCATCAGTTTTGCACAATATGTAATTGAAGGGGGAAAGTAGTGAAGTTGAGGAAGGCAACACAGTGCATTAAAGGGATAGTTCACCAAAAAATTCAAATTTACTCATGCTCAAATGATTTCATATACCTTTCATATACCTTGAACACAAAACAAGATTTTTAAAAAAAGTCTTAACCTTTAATTATTGGCTTCCATAGTAGAAAAAAAAAACAAATACCATGAAAGTAAATGGTTAAAAGTTTGCAACATTTTCAAAATAAATTATTTTGTGTTCAACAAAAGATCAAGAACTCAAACAGATTGTTACAAGTGAAGGTTGAGTGAATTTTTACAGAATTAAAATTTTTAAGTGAACTATACCTTTTTGATTTAAATGATTGAGTATTAACTATATTTTAAACTGAAATATTAACTAAATATTAACAGGGGAAACTCTTTAAGGCATTGAGTGAAGTTAAGGTTAAGTACATTTTGACAAAATTTGACAATCAAAACAGTCCCTTTAAGGGTGTAATTGTTATTTTTTTATTTAAATGATTGGGTATTAAAGGTGCAGTAGGTGATCTGCCAAAATGCTATCCGTTAGCATAATATCTTTGAAACACAGTCCCTCCCCTGCCGTACAAAGCCACGCCTCCTGAAATCATGAACACGCACCTTAAAGATGACAGTAGACAACCCACTAGATCATGTCATGCAGTAAGAAAACTTTATAATACTACAACTCCGAACAAAAAAACTGTATTATATCTAGCGCGTTTTCAGTTGTGTAGCAAGCAAAACTTGTCATAATGTGCAATATTTAATGCGTGCTAGGATTGCTGGTCTCACTCTCTCACGTGCTGTCCTAAAGCCACTACTGTATGCTTAGTGGTTGGCCGGCGGCGTGCAGGAATTACACTTATTACTAAGCCATACTTGCATGCTATTTCAGACCGAAAATTCAGAGTAGCATGGTAAATAATATAGGGAGCGCGTCACAGGTTGTCATTGTTCAAAAATGAACCAATGTGAATATAAAACCAACTTCACCTCAGTAAAGCAGGCTAGGCGGAATAGTGCTATTTATTTCTTTTTTGTTATTAAACTAAATAAAAATCTACATTATCAGTGCTGTAAAAGGTACCTTATGAAATTTAAAATAGTAACATCAATCTTTCGCCGGAAGAGTTCAGTGGCTGAACAACACTTCTGTGCATATAATCCATTCGTAAAACAACAAAATCTACATCAGCTTTGCGTGACTGAAAGAGTTTTAAAACATAACATTACCTGTCTAAAAGAAATACTTCAGCCATGGTGTCATCCTTCCTCCAGTGTGCAAAAGTAACTTCAATATTGATTCAGGATTTTAAAAAGTTTTGATTCAGCATTTGTTTTTACCGCTGTCACTTTCTCTTTTGTGTGCACGTGCAAACGGCACATCTGCGTGAACGGGTGCGCAGATGTACAAATCTACATTTGTTGACAGACAGTTTGGGCTACTTATCAGATTTATGGGAATTGTCGGCCCTACAAATTTTAATTGGACAGACATTTTTTAGTCTTATGCCTTACCTAGAACATAAAAATACATATAAATACATTTAGATCATTTACTTTAATCATTACTATTGTAATGTGAAGAGACTTTCAACCAGCACAACAAAAAATGTTTCTGAAGACAATCACCTACTGCACCTTTAACTATATTTAACTGAAACATTAACTAAATATTAACGGGAGAAACACTTTAAGGCATTGAGTGAAGTAAAGGTTGAGTACATTTTGACAGAATTTGACAGAAATAAAACTGTCCCTTTAAGGGTGTGTTGACTTTTTATTTTAAATGATTGAGTTTGAAATATGTGAGCTTTTTTTTTCCTTTTTCTTCTTCTTCTTCATGGAAACGTTTAAGTATTGACTCCTGCATGGCATAAGCAAACACAAATGCTCTTAATGCATTGTCATGGCCTGATCTTAAAATCAAGCATTGTTTCCACATCCCACTGACTCTTTATGTCAGGAGTTTCATCACTAATGGTTGAAGAGTGCACCTCTGTCTCTTTGCCTTATTGGTTTTTAAAGATGATCATTGTGTCATACCTTCAGGAATGTGTCATAAATGCTTTCCAATAAGCCGAGCTGAATCTCTGTGCTATTGTCATTTCAGCTCAAGCTCTCACTGTCCTCTGGACGAGTCACCGGTTGCAGAGTTCCAAGATTAAATCTTTTTTGAATACACATCAAAAAGTGTTGTGTGCGCGTGTGTGCGCGCGCGTGTGTGCGCGTGTGTGTGTGTGTGTGTGTGTGCGTGCGTGTGTGCGTGCGTGTGTGTGTGTGTGAGCGCATTCTATGTATGTGGGACTCTTATTTTGATGTGACTTACATTAAGTTGAAATGAAACTGACATTATAGAGCTCTCATGCGTATCAGCTCATTGTTAGAGTGCAAAAGAAAGATGTGTCATACATTTATTCAACCTCCCATGAAAAAGACATACGTTCCGTTTAACTGTTTTTCTTTTTTGTTGTTATTTTAATGTGTATATTGCGAAATTTCACATGCATGTCTGTAATGAGGCAATAAACACATGTAGAATGCCACTATTATACTCACTCTATCCAACTCAAACTATTTAATTTACTCAATCCTGCTAGCTAAAATAAACATCTCTAACACTTCAGTAGAAACGATTGTTGTTTATTAAGGAATTGACTCAGTTTATTCACATCTTTTTGACAACTGAAGTAGTTTTTTTTTTGCATGTGTGTATTTCAGAGTACATCACGCTAAACACTAATTTTAAGTGTATAGATTTTACAGTATACATATGGGTGATTCAAGAATTATGGATACATTTTACACCTTCAAGATTAATATTTTATTATGAAAAAAAAAAAAACTTTAATGAAACAGTTTTGAATAAAAACAAACAAAAAAAATAAAATCTCTAAAAAATGTTTGTATGTGTATGTAATGCCATTTTTGCATTGAAAATATTAACTGAGTATTAACATTTTTGTCTATTTCTGCCACCTAAATCAAACATGCAGCTAACCCTAAGTCTAATTTCTTTTTTAATATGTATTTGTTTGTAATTTTAATTATTACAAATACATAAATACATTATGTCTGTTTCTATTTGTTCCAATCAACTCTTATTATTAACACTTTTGATTGATAGGAAAATATGTGACTTGCTCCAAGTGATGTCACTTCCTCTGGCTGGAAACTCTGGAAGGCATTGAGGCATGCAATTTAATCTTCTTTTATTTATTTGTATAAAATGTTTAGGATACACCAATAGTAGATTGATAATTTGTCAACTGTTACTGTGATATAAATTGTCATTCATTAAAGAAAAACAATTATATGATAAAAATGCAAACAATTCTGTTTTAGACATACCATGTGGTGTCTGGTTTGAGGTTAGCATCTTGAGCTAAAGCACAAAATGGTGTAAAATGTCAACTCTGTTATTATGAACTCTGTTAGTGGTTTTAAAAAGTTTGACAGTAAATAAAAAAAAAAATGTAACAATCAAATGTTCACTATTTAAGCATTATTTTACATTAATAATGGATTCAGTTTACTGTAAATGACACATTTGTTGCATATCATTCCATGAAAGAATATGAAACAGCTGCATAAAGGAGTCATGACATATTATTTGATGATGACGATGATAAAACATTCTAATAAACATTTTATTAATACAATTTTTAATGAGCAATTTGAGGTCTGCTGAAGAAACAAACGCTTGACAAAATGTTGGCAAGAAAACGAGCTCCACCGTTTCTTAATGTGGCTGATTTGAACAGCAGAGAGCAGTAATAGATGTGTGTAAGGCTGCCAGGCAACATATCCAAAGCCAAATGATGTGACATTGAGATAATAATCTCTTATTGTGTAAAATTAATTACATTGGCAACGTGTGTCTGTGTTCAGCATGTCGTGTGCGTGTCTGTGTGTGTGATTTGGGTCAGGAGGAAGTCATGCAGACACCTTCACTGAATTGTAATGGCCATGGGATTTCCTTAAGCGATTAAACCTTTTCTGCCAATATGTTTGTATTCTCAATGCAAGCCACATGTAGAGCAAAAGCCACTCGCAGTTACAGAATACAAGTGAACACATAATATTTAATATTTATTCATTTAATTTGTGTAGAAAAGACTTTAATGAAGTCAGTCTGTACAATTAGATCAAAACGACAAGATGTTCAATGTAGCACTTTATTACATAATTGTGTGACTAAACCCCACCTCCACAGAAGATCAACACCCACTTCTACATCACTGTCTGTTTAGCTCCGCCTACTGATTAACGATGCAGTAGGTAAATGACAAACACAAA
>CAIGQV010003909.1:5378278-5389881 GCA_903798115.1 Danio jaintianensis | reverse complement strand
TATTTATTTATTTATTTATTTATTTATTTATTTATTTATTTATTTATGTGTTTATTTGTTTGCTTGTTCGTTCATTTAACTATTTTTTTTGTTCATAATAGCATTTCTAAAACATCTCATTACAAGATTTTGCCCCAAGCTGATATATAATAGCATACTATTAGTTCTTACTAAAAGTATCAAATGTGATTTTTGTAAACAAATAAGTAAAAACAATTAATTACATTTAATAAATAATATAAATTTATTTATTTATTTATTTATTTATTCATTAATTTTATTTACTTTATTTACTTACCTTATTTATTTGTTTATTTATTCATTTGTTTGTTTTTTATTTTGTTTGTAAATTGATATTTTAAATAATAGTAACCTAATCTTATTATATGTCAGGAAGATTAAAATCTGAAGATAATTGTCTTCATTGTAGTTTAATTTGAACAATATGTATATGCTGTAACTAACACACACACACACACACACACACACACACACACACACACACACACACACACACACACACACACACACACACACACACACACACACACACACACACACACATATTGACAAGTTACACCCAAAATATATATTTTTTGCACTTTATTTTTATGTGTACAGTAAATATTTTTTACATGCTAAACATGCAAGTAAACACTTTGTTTTGTATCTTATAGTAGTAACTTAATGTCATTATATGTCAAGAAGAATACAATATAAAGATAATTGTTTTCATTATAGTTTATTTTGGTAGGTCAAGAATAGATCAAGATGGCATTTTGGACACGCACACAAACTGTATAGTGACAAGTTACACTCGAAATCTATAGTTTTTGCACTTTATTTTTCTGTATGTACAGTAATAACTGTTTTTTACATGCTTAATCTACTATGAGTAAACACTTCTGTATTTTATGAGAATGTTTGTGATCTCTGTCCTAGTTTTGTCCTGGTATCTGATGATGGTGATTTGCATATGCGCTTCTGTTCAGCAGTAAATGGGTCGTTTAGTGCTCTGATGGTTCAGGATGGCATTAGGCACAGATCGCTTCAATCAGTCACTGATTGGTTGCAGCACAAAAGTAAAAATGACCTTTCTTCTGGCTCATCCAGGCTGCATCCCAGTTTGAATAAAATTTAGTCTGATAGATCTCCCTATCCAGGGCCCTTTTTTGTGCCTTACCTGTCAATGATGAATAAATATCTACCAGCCTGTCAAACTTGAGCCAATGAGTCAAACTATCCTGAGCTGTGATGTCAAAAGCAGCAAACTTTAATGAAAATAATTTTTTATGAGTCTTAAAAAGTCAGGTCTAAACATTATTTATAGTAATACTAATGATGATGCACTTAAAATGTGTATCTTGCATGTACTGTAAAATAGTTTTTTTTAATGAATGATAATGGAGATTTTTCTTTATGTGTCCGGCGGCTGTAAAGGTCGCTGGTTCAAGTCCCGACTGGGTCAGTTGGCATTTCTGTGTGGAGTTTGCATGTTCTCCCCGTGTTCGCGTGGGTTTTCTCCGGGTGCTCCGGTTTCCCCCACAGTCCAAAGACATGCGCCATAGGTGAATTGAATAAACTAAATTGTCCGTAGTGTATGGGTGTGAATGAGTGTGTATGGATGTTTCCCAGTACTAGGTTGCAACTGGAAGGGCGTCCGCTGTGTAAAACATAAGCTGAATAAGTTGGCAGTTCATTCCGCTGTGGCAAACCCTGATGAATAAAGGGACTAAGCTGAAGGAAAATGAATTTATGAATGTCCAGAGGATTTAGTAAAGGTTAACTAGGCCAAACTAACAAGCAAGTTCAACCAAGAAAATTATGAAATCTTCTTAAATAACACCTGAATCTTAAATTTTAACTCAGACATGATGCAGAATTGCAATTCTAATCTGAATGTACAGTTTATTACAATAAGCTCAAAAATTCAACGAGATGCATTGTGATGTTTAAAATGTTTGATGGTTTACAGGCCTTATGCATAAAAAAAGAGATAACAATGAATTCCTTTGTTCAGAAAGGTGCGCTTTAAGGATTAAAAGTGATAGTAAAAACATTTTAGCATTTTTAAAATTGAATTGCTTCTAATAGATCATGCGACAGTACAGACTGGATTAATTTAATCAACACTTTGTGCTAAAATATTATATTGTAATTTTTATACAAACATAGCTACTGTAGCTGCTGCCATCTTGCCATCTCTGTTGCAGTTATCGATTATATTGAAAGTCAAGCATTAAAAATTCTATAATAATATTGCTGTTCATTGTCTTGCTGTTATTTTTTTCACATTGGAGTTATTGTTTTCACATAAATGATAATTATAATAATATTTTTTTATTATTATAATTATTGTTTTTGTAGTGTAGTATAATAGTTAATAGTAATATAAAACAAACAGGTAAGATTTTAAAACATCTCAAATCAATATATGTAATAAGTGGTATTACTACTGTAACCCTTAAATGTTACCCTAGATTGAACTTGCCACTTTCTAACAACTGCTTTGCATTTTCTGTGTCAATATATAATAATTCAATTGAAATCATTATGCTACATCCAACTATGTAGGAATTTGTGTGGGAAATAGCCATGTAATAAGTGGGGTAATTTACATCCAGTTTGTTGTTTTTGCAAAATAACCCCCTTAAAGAGAAAATTTCCCCCCCAAAAAATGAACATTTACTCACTATTTACGCACCCTCAATTGGTTCCAAACCTTTATGAGTTTCTTTATTCAGTTGAATACAAAAAAACATATTTTGAAGAAAGCTGATAGCCTCTAACCATTTACTTCCATAGTAGAAAAACCAAATACTATGGAAATTAATTGTTAGATGATTTTAGCTTTCTTCAAAATATCTTCTTTTGTGTTAAACAGAAGAAAGAGAGTCATTAACTTACCATTTACATGTTCTAAACCTATAACCTGACATAATTTTCGTTTTTGGGGGAACTATCCCTTTAAGGGTCATACAAGGTCCCTCTATTTCCCTTACTTAATGCATTAACCAACACTAAGTACTGAGATCTCATTATAAAATCTTACAAATCAATCTTTGAAACCATGAACAAAAGCATCAAGCACAAAAGTGAATGAACATGAGTCATTCACCAAGACACCATAAAAGAACAGTGTGCAGGCAGAGCGTGTCTCCATCTACACAGGCAAATCCCTGGAAATTAACAACACCAGTGTATGTGTGTGTTTAGGATGGTGGGCCATGAAGGATCATGCTGTCAAAATACTATATCCTCATCTAAACAGGCGCTCCATTTTTTATCTGCAGGTGTCTTAATCCCTGCAGTCACCCAACTACAGCTAATTCACATCACCGTCGCCACGCGCTCAAACTCACGCCCCTCGTCCCTTAGTCCTTTATCCACTCAATCACCTTCATCACTTTGTCTTCCTCCATGCCTGTTTTCTCTCGCCTCGAGGTTTGAGGATCTGCTACTGCTTTCTTATTCTGCTAGAATATTCTCACGAGACTTAACATATTCACCATTTTTACATTACTTTTTTCCCTGGACACTTCACTTGTTTCATTTTTTTTTTTTGCCTATTCATCCTCATTCTTATTCTCATATTGTGTACTTTCAGCTCACCGAAACCTTTGAATGAGTGGTAATGAATAGATTAGTTGCAGCATTTACCAGCAGAAGCTATAACTGCTGTAGGCCATAATACTGTAACTAGCAAAACCTTGACCCACTGTGTCCAACTTATTAAATCGTGGACTAAATTTGTAGAATGCCAAAATGTGAAACTGAATTGAACCTACAGGATGCAGAAAGGCAATTCGGATCTGAAAGCACTATAAGAACATTCATTAAAGTTAACTATATTCAAAGAAATGCAAATTAATAAAAAAGTTTAAATAAAAAGCTCAACGTGTTAAGAAAAGCTTGTTTGAAAGGTTAAAGAAATGAGGTTTTATAGTACTTACTGATTAAAAAAAACATACTAGAAGGAGAGAGTGTGTCTCTTACAGGTGGTTTGTCAACCCACTCACCTGTGTGGAGCACACTTAGTATTGCACAATGTTTTCCAAGAAGTATGGGGTGTCTCCTGTGTCTCCTATAGGTGGTTTGTCAGTTTTAACTATTACAATTTGTATTTTCTATCAGAATGATTTCCGAAGTATCATGTGACATTGCTTATGTTTACATGCAGCGATTTTGGTCAATCCGAATGAACGGAATACATGCAATGAACGGAATACATACATTTACATTTTCTCTAAACATTGTAATTGATTCAAATATTAATTTATATGCGTTTTATATACATTCCAGTTAAACTTTTTGCATTTAACACAGTTTAAGTTCAACGTAGATTGTATTTTTAAGCAGTTTATAGTGTCTGAAAATAAAAAGAAGATATAGTTTTAATTGTAAATTGAAATTTGAATTTATTCTTGTTATTATATGCTTTTTCACATTGCCTCCTCTCCCTTTTTTGGCGTTAGCTATTTTATTGTTATTTCCATATTTTCTTCGTTTCATTTCTTAAATTTAAGTTCTAATATTTATTTTATTGTAATTATGTATAGGGCTAATTTAAACTTCTATTTGGGTTCCAGGGTATTTCTAAAATGAAGTGCTTCATTAAGCATTAATAATTCAATATACAGCCAATTGTTTCACATGCCTGATCATGCATTTATCAAAATATGCGCAGGCTAATGCATGTCAACATTGCACGTGTTCCCGAGTAGTCATATTCAAGTGTTTACATGGTCACTTTTTGCTGTTGGATCGGATTAGAAAAGGAATAAACCATCTCTTCTAATTCAATCAAAATTGAATTCAGATCAAGATTGATTAAGGTGTTTACATCAACGTTTTTGAGTCCCATTGAACCGTCAATCTGAATATTTGGTTGCATGTGAAGTAGCCACTGAAGACTAGAGTCATGATACTGACAATTCAGCACTGCAACCCTGGAAATCAACAACACACCAGCATGTGTGTGTGTGTGTTTAGGGTGGTGGGCCATGAACGATCATGTTGTCAAAATACTATATCCTCACCTAAACATCCATTTTTTTAATCTGCAGGTGTCCTAATCCCTGCAGTCACCCGACTACAGCTAATTCACATCACCGTCGCTCTGCGCTCAAACTCACGCCCCTCGTCCCTTAGTCCTTTATCCACTCCATCACCTTCATCACTTTGTCTTCCTCCATGCCTGTTTTTAAGGTGATTCTCTCGCCTCGAGGTTTGAGGATCTGCTATTGCTTTCCTATTCTGTTTGGATTTTCCCATGGGATTAAAGGTATTCTCCATTTTTACTTTACTCTTTTCCCCCTTTTTGCACCCTTTGCTTGTTTCATTTTTTTTTTTTTTCGCGGTAAACATGTATACAGTAGACAAATATTTAGGATAAATATTTACAAAAAATCACCTTAATGCAATTTTATCATTCTAAAGGTTGCAGCACATTTTCTCAGAGAAAGACTGACTTACAACAGGCGAGATTTTACCAAATATCTCACTTCATATGCATACAGTGAACAAATATTTAAGAAAAATATTTATAATAATTCACCTAAATGTAATTCTATCATTCTAAAGGTTGCAGCACATTCCCAGAGAAAGACTGGCTTACAACGGGGGAGATTTTACCAAATATATCCCATCATATGCATACAGTGAACAAATATTTAAGCTAAAGTACAGTAAACAAATAATTTAAAAAAAAGATTTCAGTAAAATTATGTAGTGATTACTCTGATTTTGATTGTGTACACGATTTATTAAATATGTCTTCCTCCATGCGTGTTTTTAAGGTGATTCTCTTGCCTCGAGGATTGAGGATCTGCTACCGCTTTCTTATTCTGTTGAGATATTCTCATGAGATTGAACATATTCTCTATCTTTTTTTTTCCTGCACCCTTTGCTTGCTTCATTTTTTGCCTGTTCGTCCTCATTCTCATTCTCATATTGTATACGTTCACTTGCTCTCAGTATTCCCTCTTCCTCTATACTCCTCCCCAAATCTCCTGGCAGTCTCCGCAGCTCGCAGTCCAGTCCATCTGTTTTCATTCATTAGGGCAGATCTGCTTCTCTGGCTATCTGACACCTTTTCACGTTGTACTGCACAATGTAATTAAGAAAGGCTGGGGAATCATGTCTGGCCAGACGCTTCTTCTCAGCCCTCTGCTCCTCTTCACCTCCTCTTTGCCTTTTTTTTCCTGCTTTCTCAGGTTTTTGGGGAGTGATTAAAGGAATAGTTCAGCCAACTATGAAACATTTTGGTCATTATTTACTCACCCATTATGGTGCACCAAACACATGCTGTTGTTTTGTCAGTGCACTCAAAAAAAAAAAGCTCCCATTGGGATAGTATTTTCTGAAGGTGATAATATATAACATTTAGCTGATAAAATGTACTTAAATACACCCTTGATGGTTGGATAGGGTACAATGGTGTACCTTTTTAAAAAGTACTGTTCCAGAGGAAGCTTTTGTACCTTTTCTTCTGAGACTAGAGAACACAAAAGAAGAGATTTTCCAGAACATCTATGGTTCATTGGGGAGCATGTTTGTCAAGCTACTATATAATAATATAAAAGTAGGCCTTGTAATTTTTATGCTATTTTCCAAGTCCTTGCGATAGCTTTGTGGGAAGAAAAGACTTTTTTTGTTTGTTTTTTGGTGTCTGTTATTATTTAACTAATTAGAATGAATTAGATGTACTCACTAAAGGGTTAGGGTTAGAATGTTAGTTGCATGTAATTATGCATAATTAACTGTAATTACTATAGTAAGTACATGAAACTTGTAACAAGGACACCTTAAAATAAAGTGTTACCAAAAAGATTTACATTTAGATAGTTATTCACAGAAAATCTTAAAAGGTTTCAAATTTAAATGATGTGGCAATTATTGTTCTTAATTGATTTGTATACTTTAAAAATATTTATATTTTTTTATTGTGATCGATGGAATCTTTGGCATTGATGACATTTTTTTGAATCCTACAAAAAGCTACTTTAAAGTGTAAAAAAAAGTCTTAAGATTAGATGTATGATAATAAACAAATGTTTTTTTAGGAACTGTTCAGACAACTAAGGCTCTTTCAACACAGGCTCATTCTGAAAACGTAACCCAATATACATTTCTGGAGAACATCAAATACGTCCCAGAAGCTATGTTTTTTTTGCAGTTTTTGTTTTCATGAGTCCGCCAGAGGCCTCTGTGTACACTGTTTCAGATCTCAAATTTCTCTCGCGAGTGACAATCGCTCCTGCTCTTCTCACGTAAATCCACCAGAGGCCGCTGTCGACTGACTGACTTACTGAATGACCGATCGACTGATCCACCCTCCTCCTTCCCTAAACCCAACCAATATTGTTTTCAAAAGCACCGATTGACCAGCGCCCACGCACTTCCCTAAACCCAACCAACAGTATTTTAAAAAGCAATCCAGAAAAATAACAGCCCTCGCCTGATTTTTACCACGTTTTTAGATTTTGCCACATTCTCACCCTGTTATTTACTTCTTTATTTTATTTTTTGGCTTTTGTTTTTGTCTTACCTGCTTTCTGGAACCGTTCTTTGCCGGACTCGAATCCCATCGTCGTGGTCAATTCCTCTATGCGTCTCAAGTCCGCCGACGTGCATAGGAAGCCACTGGACAAACTGGTAACAGCGGGAAAGCCGTCCATACGGAGGTAAGCGGTCAGCTGGTAAGCATGAAAAGGAATGGCGTCATACCGCCCCGTAACGTTCGTTTTAAAGACGAAATGCAGCCATACGTACTTCTGGATACATAATTTGTGATCTCCAGAAATGTATACAGGGCTACGTTTTCAGAATGAGCCTATGTTGGGTTCTTTAGGGAACTGTTTCTTCTAAATTAGGGAAAAAATTTTTTTAAAACCTTTATTTCTAAGTATGTTCAGTGAATAATATCTACTTTTCTATATGACAGATATCTTTAATATTAACACATAAGGTCATTGGACTACATTTATGCTGCATTTTGTATACTGTAAAATAATTATATGATAATATGCCATGATGACATGTTTTTATATTAGTTTAACATCAGTTTTTTTAATGCAAAAGTTTTTATGTGAATTACTTCACATAATCTTACACACACAGCCACTTTTTTAGAATACTAACAAATTGATTTGCATATGTTTATTTTGTGAATTAGGAAGAGAGTTCTCACAACTTCACTTTTTTGGTCTCCATATAAGATAATGAAATGAGCGTAATTAAATAGGAAAGAAATAATCAGCTTTTGTGGATGAACTGTCCCTTTAAGGTGACTCCGCTCAGACTCTGTGCTCTACTTCTGCCAGACACAAGGGTGGCATTTTTTATGACGGGCAGCAGATGGTCACAAATGTGAAACTATCAGCAGCTGACATCAGTTGACATGATTCAATCATCAGGTGCTAATCCAACAGTGCAACATGCTTTTTTAAACCACAAGCACTACAGGTCAAAGACTGGGGTTGGTGAGGAAAAATCAGTCATATATACAGTGCTCTACTTAAAGGAGTGCACCCCATTTTGAAAATGAATGTTTTTATCCATTTCTCAGTGAATATAGATAATATATTTTGGTGCATTTGAACAAAACAGATTTATTAAACAGATGTGTTTATTAAACCAATATTTTTTTGTCACCAAACATCTTTGGAAATAGAAAGATTATACACTTAAATTCATACAAAATATTGAAAATAAAATGGCAAACTACAAAATTTCAACAATATTTTATGCATTTTTTGTTTCTTTGGACTTTTGCTCTTTTTTATTTAAAAAAAATATATTTTTCCCTAACATTTAAATTTAGGTGTAATAATTTTGGACCATTAACATAAGTTATTTTGTAAGATTAGCTCCAGATTTGACTTCAGTACTGACTAATCTTATGTACAGTGCTTCCGGAAAGTATTCATAGCGCTTCACTTTTTCCACATTTTTTTATGTTACAGCCTTATTCCAAAATGGATTAAATTCATTTATTTCCTCAAAATTCTACACACAATACCCCATAATGACAATGTGAAAAACGATTTTTTGAAATTGTTTCAAATTAAAAAAAAAAAAAAAAACTGAACAATCACATGTACATAAGTATTCACAGCCTTTGCCGTGAAACTCTAAATTGAGCTCAGGTACATTCTGTTTCCACTGATCATTCTTAAGATGTTTCAGCAGCTTAATTTGAGTTCACCTGTGGTAAATTCAGTTGATTGGTCATGATTTGAAAAGGCATATACCTGTCTATATAAGGTCCCAGGGTTGACAGTGCATGTCAAAGCACAAACCAAGCATGAAGACAAAGGAATTGTCTGTAGACCTCCGAGACAGGATTGTCTCGAGGCACAAGGCTGTGCAAGATTACAGAAAAATTTCTGCTGCTCTGAAAGTTCCAATGAGCACAGTGGCCTCCATCATCCGTAAGTGGAAGATCTTTGGAACCACCAGGACTCAGAGCTGGCCGGCCATCTAAGCTGAGTGATCTGGGGAGAAGGGCCTTAGTCAGGGAGGTGATCAATAACCCGATGGTCACTCTGTCTGAGCTCCAGCGTTCTTCTGTGGAGAGAAGAGAACCTTACAGAAGGACAATCATCTGTGCAGCAATCCACCAATCAGGCCTGTATGGTAGAGTGGGCAGACGGAAGCCACACCTTAGTAAAGGGCACATAGCCCTGGAATTTGCCAAAAGGCATCTGAAACAAAATTCTCTGGTCTGATGAGACTAAAATTGAACTCTTTGGAGTGAATGCCAGGCGTTACGTTTGGAGAAAACCAGGCACCGCTCATCACCAGGCTGATAACATCCCTACAGTGAAGCATGGTGGTGGCAGCATCATGCTGTGGGGATGTTTTTCAGCAGCAGTAACTGGAAGACTAGTCAGGATAGAGGGAAAGATGAATGCAGCAATGTACAGAGACATCCTGAATGAAAACCTGATTCAGAATGCTCTTGACCTCAGACTGGGGTGACGGTTCATCTTCCGGCAGGACAATGACCCAAAGCACACCGCCAAAATATCAATGGAGTGGCTTCACAACAACTCAGTGAATGTCCTTGAGTGGCCCAGCCAGAGCCCAGACCTAAATCCTATTGAACATCTCTGGAGAGATCTGAAAATGGCTGTACACTGTCGCTTCCCATCCAACCTGATAGAGCTTGAGAGGTACTGCAAAGAGGAATGGGCAAAAATTCCCAAAGACAGGTGTGCCAAGCTTGTGGCATCATATTCAAAAAGACTTGAGGCTGTAATTGCTGCCAAAGGTGCATCAACAAAGTATTGAGCAAAGGCTGTGAATACTTATGTACATGTGATTGTTCAGGTTTTTTATTTGTAATAAATTTGCAACAATTTCAGAAAATATTTTTTCACATTGTCATTATGGGGTATTGTGTGTAGAATTTTGAGGAAATAAATGCATTTAATCTATTTTGGAATAAGGCTGTAACTTAAAAAATTGTGGAAAAAGTGAAGCACTATGAATACTTTCCGGATGCACTGTATATGCACAAATATAATATTGTAAAGCTTCCTATAGAAAATATTAATTTAAATGAGAGATTTGTGAGGGTATATTATAACACATTAAAATAGCTGTTTCCTATTTGAATATGTATGAAAATATTATTTCTCCTTTGATGCAAAGCTAAATTTTAGCTTTTTTAATGTCACACAATCTATTAGACAACATTGTCACATGCTGATCTGATTTTCAAGAAAAAAAATCTTATTATAAGTCTTGAAAAGAACAACAAAAATATTTATTTGTTTATTTTAAAATATTTATGCACTCTCCTGATGTCAGCAAGCCTTCTGTAAATGTGCAAAATGATATCCTCATTGGTTAAACAGTGTAACTTCTCAGACATCTGTTTCAGATAAATATCTTGTGTTATTAAAATGCTTACAAGACCTCTAAAACATACACATTCCGTCTGAAATATTAACAGGAATGAATCACAATTTCCTATACACATACATTTTAAGGGTAGAGGAATGATGCAACTTGCAAGCAATGCTTAAAGTATGCATCGTTGTTAGTTTGCATAACTTGTTCAGTCATCCCATCACTGTGTGCATTCATAAAGTTCTTTATAAAAGTCTTTTCTTGCCGACATTGACCGAACATTGACTCCTGCGTCTGTTCTTCCGCATCTTCCCATATGCCTACGAATGCACCTTCAACACAAGTTAAACCTCCAACTGCCCCAGCCAGTGCTCTGCTCCTGAGGTCGTCCCACTACTGCATGTTTGCTCCGTTTTAGTTGTCTAGGAGGGAGGCAGATTTTGCTGAAAATTAACCATATTTCTAATCAGGCACCCAACTGAGGCGCCCATCCGCTGTTGAACAGACCGGGCTCAGTGTGTCTCTGTGGCGGGCAGCTTGTGTCAGCATGTGTCTTCTCCACACAGAAGCTCCAGCCGTGGATAGAGGACAGGCATTTACCCCTCAGCTTTGATTACGCCTCTGCTTTGCAACAAAGATAAAGTAAAAAGTAAAACAAAACACATTGAGTCGCTGGCCTGCGCCTGCTTCAGTTTTGTAGGTTTTTATTACATATTCTGTAGATGATCAAACACAGAAGCTCA
>CAIGQV010003909.1:5366944-5377878 GCA_903798115.1 Danio jaintianensis | reverse complement strand
ATGTGTCATCACACCATCAGTGAAACGCCTCCTTGTGACTGAAACATTACTATCATCCACTGACTGCCAAGTCATGGGCTAAGTAATTTCTCTTTTTTTAGCCCCCCAAAAAACGAATAATTGTTGTGCAATAAGATATAGCGTTAACCTGACAAAACACATGCCTGGGATGTGCTTCTGCAGAATTCCTTCAGAGATAGAACAACCAGAAAGGAGAAATGTATTTATTTGTGTCGAACGAAAAAGTGACACGGTGGCTCAGTGGTTAGCACTGTCGCCTCACAGCAAGAAGGTCGCTGGTTCGAGTCCCGGCCGGGTCAGTTCGCATTTCTGTATGGAGTTTGCATGTTCTCCCTGTGTTGGTCTGGGTTTCCTCCGAGTGCTCCAGTTTCCCCCACAGTCCAAAGACATGCGCTATAGGTGAATTGAATAAACTATATTGGCCGTAGTGCATGTGTATGAATGAGTGTGTATGGATGTTTCCTAGTACTGGGTTGCAGCTGGAAGGGCAACCGCTGTGTAAAGCAAATGCCGAACTAGTTGGCGGTTCATTCCGCTGTGGCGACCCCTGATGAATAAAGGTACTAAGCCAAAGGAAAATAAAATGAATAGCATTATTGACCCATAACAATCTATGGTACCTATACTGTCAGTATGTTTGTATGCTTTTTGTAGAGTTTCTATTCTAATTTGCAGGTTAAGAGCAATTCAAGTATAAATTGAAACGCAAAATCAAAGTATAAATAGATTTTAATAGAGCAAATGTCAATCTAAGCAAAAAAAACTACACTAAATATAAAAGCAGACACTTACGAGCTATTACACCGTCAATAATGACTAAATCGCTGAGGAATATCAAAACAATAGATTTAGAAATTGCCGAATTGGAGCTCTGACAGGGACATTAGCCTTTTAAATGACTGAAAAACAACTTGGGGTGCAATATATGGACCGCAAGTGCCCACAATTTACAGTTTGTGGTCATATCTCTCTTTTGCTCTGTTGATATGTGATCCAAATATTCGTAGCTTGAAACAGATGGAAATATGACCGGTTTGTGATACATTTCTATGGAGATCCCAGTGTAGATGCCATTACAGCCCATTGTTTTTTTGCCCGCCAGCCTTCACACAGGTCACGTGACTGAAAACTATCAATTGTTGTCTTTATTCCAGAACATTGCAGGATGTGGAGGAGAGGTACATTTACTATTGCTACATAAAAACTGATTAACGTACACCATGATCTTGCTATTTATGACTGAAATTTACATACAAAGTAACATACTATATCATTGAGACTTATGAATGGAGGGGCATAAATAAATATTGTATATTTTAATTTCATGTGGCCTTTAAAGGCACAGTATGTATTTTTTGCCACTAGATGGCGTGTATTCACAACAAACAAAGGTGTTTTTGATGACTTCGTGACTGAGTGTGGAATTTTTTGAGTTGTGGTCTTAATCACATCCTGGATGGATGGATGGGTTGGTGGATGGCTAGAGAGAAAGGTATTATGGATGGATGGATGGAAATGTATTCTGGATGGATGGAAAGGTATTATGGATGGATGGATGATAGATGGAAAGGTATGATGGATGGATGGATGGATGGATGATTGCATGGATGGAAAGGTATTATGGATGGATGGCTAGATGGAAAGGTATTATGGATGGATGGATGAATGATAGATGGATGATAGATTGAAAGGTATGATGGATGGATGGAGATGGATGGATGGATGGATGGATGGATGGATGGATGGATGGATGGATGGATGGATGGAAAGGTACTATGGATGGATGAATGGTAGATGGATGGTTGGAAAGACATTATGGATGGATGGATAGATGGAAAGGTATTATGGATGGATTAATGGATGGATGGATTGATGAATGATAGATGGGTGGATGATAGATGGAAAGGTATGATGGATGGATGGATGAATGAAAAAGGTATTATGGATGGATGAATGGATGGACGGATGGAAAGGTATTATGGATGGATGGATGGATGGATAGATGAACAATTATTATGGATGGATGGATGGAAAGTTCTTATGAATGGATGGATAGATGGATGAAAAGGTATTATGGGTAAGTGTGGAATTATGGGAGTTGTGGTCTTCATCACATCCTACGGGACTCCTGCAGAAATCATGCTCATGTATGAGATGAAGTATTAAACACTTATTATCATGGTAGCATTAAAGCATCTTTGTTTTTTTTCCTGGTTTCTTTAAAACCAAACCAGAAATAGAGGGTGTGTGACATCATTAGCATAGACACGCAGGACACGGCTCATCTCACTAGTTAAATCTGCTTATTTCTCTGGATTTAAACATTCTTATAAACATCTGGAATACTGTTCTAGTGGGTTTTGTATATCTTTAATGACAACATTGTTCATATTGGGCCTTTAAATGGGTTTCAGAGAATTATCAGAGGGGAAACTTGGTGGGTTGGTTGGTTAAATAATAATGATAAAAGCAAATTGTTATTGCTTTGAATAGAATAGAACAGAACAGAACAGAATAGAATAGAATAGAATAGAATAGAATAGAATAGAATAGAATAGAACAGAATAGAATAGAACAGAATAGAACAGAACAGAATACAATAGAACAGAATAGAACAGAATATAATAGAATAGAATAGAATGCCATTTATTGTCACTGTACACATATACAATACACATTATATACATGTTCGATGAGATTAAGTGCATCTCACTACTCAGTGCAAACATGTAAATATATCCTTACAATACAAATCACACTAAACAACAAGTTACAGTAGAAATAACTGTAGACGATAAACGGTGCAAAATAGGGGATGAGAGGGGGGGTAGGGTGAGGTGAAGTAAACAGTTCTGAAGTAGAACGAGAGATATATACAAGATGTAATATGTATATACAAAAATACAAATACAAAAGAACAGTTTAGCTTGTTCAGGTTTTATGTTGTGTTTATGAGGAATAGTGATGCATTTAGCTGGTGCATAAGGAGACAGGCATTTCCAAACATTTTCTGTGACAGCAAATGCATGGATGAACTGATAAAACACCTCATTTACATCAGCTTTCTTTCCATGAAAATAACTGCAGTGCACAACATGACATTGTCCTTTTCATTGTATAAGCAGGAATATGTCCAGCAGCACGTATCTTAAATGCTTTAGTGTCTATAATGTGCTTTAGTAAAGCAGCCTGGCATGTTGCTGTTTAAACATTTCCTCTTTCAGAGATTTCTCCTTATGTTTCAAAATATGTCCTACACATTACATCACCCCAGAAAACACCCACAGGCTAAGTTCGGGCCTGCCGTTAAAACAGTTGTTGCAGCTTATTATGATTTACTTGAAAGAGATCTCAGTGTGTCCATCTCTTAGCTGACATTGAGCTGTGTTCATTTGCAAATCTCTCTCCGGGCATTCATTTACATTGGACAGAAAACTGTTGCATGGTGTGGGAGAACTACCAGGACCAGAGATTAGTTGCAGCTGTGTAGGATAGTAATGTTTAATGAAGTGTTATATTATGTACATAAGGCTGCTTTGTGCTTTATAAGACAAAAATAAATGTAAGAAACACATTTGGACTGTTAACAATATCACAGGAAAATTCAGGACAGTTTTAAAATTAAATTAAATTAAATTAAATTAAAATAAATTAAACAGTGTTTAGTGGTATTAGTAATAATAAAAAAATACTATTATAAATGTGAATTATGCACTGTAAAAAAATTCCTGCTGCCTATTTTTTTAGTTTAGTTGAAGTTTTAAGTTAGTACTAAGAACTAAGTTATTACAACTTTTATAGTCACCTCAACTTAAGTTAATGTTTAATGTTTATATGTTAATGTTTATGTATATGTTTATGTTAATGTGTAGTAATGTTTAATGACGTGTTATATTATGTACATAAGGCTGCTTTATTAGACAAAAGTAAGTGTAAGAAACAAATTTGCACTGTTAACAATATCACAGGAAAGTTCAGAATACTTTTAAAATAAAATACAATACAATACAATACAATTAAATTAAATAGTGTTTAGTGGTAGTAGTAATAATAAAATGTACTATTAAAAAAAGTGAATTATGCACTGTAAAAAATTCCGACTGCCTATTTTTTTTTTTGTTTAGTAAAATTAAGTTATTAGAACTTTTATAGTCGTCTCAACTTACATCAGTCAAACTGACGACAAATATTTCATTAAACTTTGTATAACTAAAAAAATGTAGTTATACTGATCAATAATATTTGAAGTAACATAAAATCATGTATTTTCATGACTTTTTGTCATATTGTTTTTTGTGAGTTGCATTAGAAAGAAAATTAACATTAACACAAAATAAATAATGATAACAAAAATGTATAAACCATATGATACATACAGTTGAAGTCAAAATGATTAGTCCTGATGGAATTATTATTATTATTATTATTGTTATTATTATTATTATTATTATTATTATTATTATATGTTTTCAAATATTCCCAAAATGATGTTTAACAGAGCAAGGAATTTTTCCACAGTATTTCCTATAATATTTTTTCTTCTGGAGAAAGTCTTTTTTGTTTTATTTCAACTAGAATAAAAGCAGTTATTAATCTTTATTAAAACATTTTTATGGTCAATATTATTAGCCCACTTAAGCAATATATATATATATATATATGAATGTGATGTTATAGCCTGGAAAGCAAATGTTGTCAGGGCTTCGAGAAAATCGCTTCGTGTCATCGTGGCAAAGATAAAATAAATCAGTTATTAGAAATAGTTATTAAAACTATTATGATTAGAAATGTGTTGAAAAATCTTTTCTTTGTAAAACAGAAATTGGGGAATAATATAAAAGAATTAAAATGGAAAAGGAGGGCGAATAATTCTGACTTCAACTATATATTGCTCACCATTAACTAATGGAATCTCTATAAAAAATACTGTTAATATAACCCTGTTGCGAGTAAGAAAATAGTTATGTAAGTTTTCCTTTTTGCAATGTATTGCTTTAATGCACCATCCAATGTTCTAGTGTTGGCTGAATATTAAATAGCATGTTACATCATGTTCATGTCTGCGAGACTATAAAGAAACTGAGGAGAAATAAAAGGCAGAAAATTAAGGAGAGCGGGCTGGAGTGACGACACTCTTGGCTTACTTTCAAATATTTTATTTTCAACATTTCTGCTACAACAACAACTTTCTGCTGTATTTTGGGCCTAATTAGTACATTTTCTTAAGGATAAGAGGATATTTTGGTATGTACAAAGTGCATAATTAATATACCCAGAAAGTTAAATGTCCTGTGGGTGTTAAGTGTTAATTGCCTTGGCAAATTAACATACCCGCCCGAGCACCTCACTTCCTGAAAATTGCTGAAATACACACCGTGTCTATTCAGAGACAGAGAGAGGGAGAACGATTTTAAGCGTCAGTGTCCAAGCAGGCAGTCAGTGTGTGTCAGAAAAACATTGCTTTATTTAGTAGGGGTATCATCGATTAGGTTCAATTCAATATTTCGGTGCATCACAGTGCATTGACGATGATTTCCATACACAATTTATATTGGACTTCACCAGTGGTGTAAAGTAACAAATTACAAATACTCAAATTACTGTAATTGAGTAGTTTTTCTTAGAAATTGTAATTTACTAAGTAGTTTTAAAAATGTGTACTTTTACTTTCCCTTGAGTACATTTTAGTGCAGTATCGGTACTTTTACTCCACGACTTTCCTTCAACCTGCAGTCACTACTTTAGTTTTTCTTGTCTATGGGGATTAGAAGAGTCAGTCCTGTGATTCCTGTCCAATCAAATCGCACATAGAAGGTAAATCGCATCATAATGAACAACCTCAAGACATGTGCGATTTATAATTGCAGCAAACTGTTTGGAAGCATTAAAGGTGTTCAAGAAGATGTCCAAAATCTTTACACGCATTGATCCAGAGACTGTTTAGATGCATGTCACTGATGAAAAGATGACGGATGTTTACTGTATGATGACCGAAATGGCCTTAAACACCCAGCAGGCACAAGACGTCAATGTGATGTCAGATTGACGTTGTGCCCAAACCTCGTGGGGACATTGCATTTTGTTTGGAAATGAAAATCGGGTTGACATCAGAACCCAACGTCAGGCTGACATCAACGTCCAACCTAAAATCAATCAAATGTCAACGTCTAATGAGGTTACAGCTTGATGTTGTGTGGACATTACCAGTATGACGCCTATCAGATGTCGGATTTTGGTTGCCATACCTGACGAATAAATGTCAGTATTTGACGTCAATATGGCATTGGTTTAAGATGTATGCTCGATGTTGGATTTTGGTCACTTATTAACACAACCTAAAATTAACCAAATATCAATGTCATTTGACGACGTTATTGGACATCAAAATATCGTTGTCCTTAGACACTGGCTAGACATTGAATTTTGGTCACCTGACATCACAACCTAAATCTAACCTAATATTAACGTCTTATGATGTTGTGTGCCTGCTGGGCAATGACTAAATGCACTACAGAAAGTTATGTTTATACACATCCACAAATTATGTGTAAATGCATCAGCTTTTCACAGCGTAATACTCACTACTCTTGAGTACTTTTGAAAGGTCTACTTTTTTTACTCATACTTTGAGTGATATTTACAACAGATACTTTAACTCTACTTACACTACATTTTTAGCCAAGTAATGGTACTTTTACTTAAGTATGATTTTTCAGTACTTAAAAAATAAAAAAGTCTTTTTGTCTACATAACTGCTTGTGAATTCTCTAGTTGTTTAGACATTACTAAGAAATATACATACAGACAATCTAGAAGACTTGCTTTTGACAAGTTTTAGATATATTTAGTTTAAAAGGTGATTTGAAGTGTTTGTGTTATGAACTGAACAAAAACTGTACATATTCCTACAAGGAGACTACACAAAAACCTTAACATTTTGTATGATTCTAAATTTAATTTAGTAATTTATTAGATAATTTAAGATACTGGAATTTGATACTGGAATTCAGGATCAATCGATGTTGAAATTTGAAAAACTTTTATTTCCTGCTAACATTTGAGTGCTGTTAAGTACATTCTTAAACACTGCTGATTTGCCATTGTGTTCACGTGCTCATCAGAAATGACTGTGATTGGCCGTGAAGGTCATCAGTTCACCGAACTCACTGCTGTTTACTGAGTGTAAACACAGATACAGGGACACTGGAGTGTTTCAAAGTCACGTCGATCAGCTGGTTTGTCTATAAGCTGACATACTAGTGATCTGCTGATGAATCGCGGCTTTAAAACATTCCAGTGTCCCTGTATCTGTGGTTACACTCAGTAAACAGAGGTAAGTTCGATGAACTGATGACCTTCACGGCTAATCACAGTCATTTCTGTTGAGCATGTGAACACAATGGCAAATCAGCAGTGTTTAGGAACGTGCTCAACAGCGCTCAAATGTTAGCAGGAAAAGGATGTTTTTAAAATTTCTGTATTAATTGGTACCGAATTCCAGTGACAACCCTACTGCAGACACGCTCAAAGGTCCACAGTTACAAAGAGAGAAGCAGAGACGTATTTTACAGCTTTCATTTCATCCATAGCAATAAATTAGTGGCTATTGGGTTCTTCTGTAACTTCAGTGTCAGTGAAAAGACCCAGTGTCCCAGCAAACTCACAAGCAGTGAATTGTGCACAGTTGTCTGCTTTCTAAGTTGTTTTAATTACTCACGCTCCCTAGCTTATTGCATAGCGCATATGAGATAAAAGACATGAGTATGTAATAACCGGTTATGACCTATTACTGAACTGATTCCAAATCGCGGTGCATCAAAAAAATACTACTATTTTGATTATATTGTCTGTTAAGCCATATTCATCTGAAGAAACCTTGAACTATGACTTATTTCAGAACTTCAGGTAAATTTCAAACATTTGCTATTAATTTTCCTTAAGCTGGACTGACATAAAACAAATGAATAATTAGTTTTTCTGCATTGTTATGGCATATTGGCATACTTTGTGTGCATGTGTGCGTGCGTGCGTGTGTTATAGCAAAGACTATAGAATACACAAGACATGTCACTCGTATAGTTTTGAATGGGGAAACGTGTAATGGTCAATATGGTGAATGAAGCCCCGCCTACTAGTACAGGAGCCAATCATCGATCGCTATAGACTGACGTTTCTCCAGGGGAAAAGTTCGGATCAAAGACGTTTTTACGATAGTTTGGTGGTCAACAAACGCACTGGAATCTCAGCGAATCCTTGCTTCACAGACATAAGATATATATCCAGATAAAGCTTGAAATCTGTACTTTTAAATGAACCAAGTGCACTTAAAAACAAAAGTTTTTTGGTTTTGTAATCTATGAAACGAACGCGAGGTACAGTCTGTCCTGTCAAATGCACATCACATGACAGCAATTACTCAAACACCCACAAACTTGTAAACAAAGAGTCGCTGTCATTTCTGGAGGAGATTTGCCATCAAGACCAAGCTGTGGATTACTTCAGAAGAGCAGCGCGATCAGACGATCATTATTCAGAGGATGATAATGTGTAGGACAGCCACAAATGAGGTTGGTGTCGTGATCTCATTGCTTTTGAGTGCGCATGTGTGCATTAGCTTGGACAACCTGAAAATATGCCGATTTTGTTTGATTCGGATGTTTAGAAACGAAACTTAAGAGATAGTTGATGTTTAATTTTATTGGTGATTACAACTATGTTATGTAATCGTAAGCTTGGCAAACAGTTTTTGAGAATTTGATGTTTCCCCATTCAGACAGAATGCCCAGGCATACTGCCCGAGAGGCGTTTCAAAGATGGCCGCCGAGTGAAATGACTTGCCTTAAAGGGACTTTTGGTTATAGTCAGTTTATACACATTTGCATCCTCAGCTGGTAGAGTGCAGTGTTTTTTTTTAATCTCTAAAGATATTTGCTATATAATTACAAAGGTCCATCTTCTTCTTCCTAAACCGAATGTTGGGACTTTCATAGTGAGAAATTCCTCTTTTTCACACTTTTCTACATGTGGTCCATCCCTTCCAATTTTACCCCCAAAAATCTATGAGAAAATGCTATTGGAAACATAATTTGCAGTAGAGGCACATTTTCTCTAAAGCAGCAGTTCATCTTGAAACTGTGACTGCAGACACTTACTGTGTTTATTACAGCAAACCTCCAGAGCCACGTCTCTTTATAAACCTGTTATCCGACTGTGATTTGTGTGGGGGAGTCTGCAGGACTAAAATGGACATGTGGAGACTCAGTCAACCAGATGACTCGTCACTTACACACACACAGGCACACACACTCACACTCCATAATGATTTCTATACTGTACAAACTGTATGTTACACGCTTATCCCAACCCTTAAAGAAAACTGAAAATTTCAACAAAAAAGGACATATTTGATTTACATACATACATTTAATAAATTTACATACACTCACCGGCCACTTAATTAGGTACACTTATCCAACTGCTTGTTGCCAATCACATGGCAGCAACTCATGGCAGCATTTAGGCATGTAGACATGGTCAAGACGATCTGCTGCAGTTCAAACTGAGCATCAGAATGGGGAAGAAATGTGATTTAAGTGATTTTGAAAGTGGCATGGTTGTTGGTGCCAGACGGGCTGGTCTGAGTATTTCAGAAACTGCTGATCTACTGGGATTTTCATGCACAACCATCTCTAGGGTTTACAGAGAATGGTTCGAAAAAGAGAAAATATCCAGTGAGCGGCAGTCCTGTGGGCGCAAATGCCTTGTTGATGCCAGAGGTCAGAGGAGAATGGCCAGACTGTTTCCAGCTGACAGAAAGGCAACAGTAACTCAAATAACCACTCATTAAAACCGAGGTATGAATCTCTGAATGCACAACACGTCCAACCTTGAGGTGGATGGGCTACAGCAGCAGAAGACCACACCGGGTGCCACTCCTGTCAGCTAAGAACAGGAAACTGAGTCTATAATTCGCACAGGCTCACCAAAATTGGACAATTGAGCATCGTGTCAATGCCACAACCTACCTGAGTATTGTTGCTGACCATGTCCATCCCTTTATGACCACAGTGTACCCATCTTCTGATGGCTACTTCCAGCAGGATAATGTCATGTCATGCCATGTCATGAAGCACAAATCATCTCAGACTGGTTTCTTGAACATGACAATGAGTTCACTGTACTCAAAGGTCCTCCACAGTCACCAGATCTCAATCCAATAGAGCACCTTTGGGATGTGGTGGAACGGGAGATTCACATCATGGATATGCAGCCGACAAATCTGCAGCAACTGTGTGATGCTATCATGTCAATATGGACCAAAATCTCTGAGGAATATTTCCAGTACCTTGTTAAATCTATGCCACGAAGGATTAAGGCAGTTCTGAAGTCAAAAGGGGGTCCAACCCAGTACTAGTAAGGTGTACCTAATAAAGTGGCCGGTGAGTGTATATACTTCATATTGTAAGACTTTGGAGCCATTTTCTACACAGGGACCAAGAAAAAGTACTACATTTGCAAAATTCACACATTTTTTTTGCAAAAACTCAAAATTTGCTACGTTTTAAAATTACTGTTACTGTTATGTGAGGGGACACTTGGTCCTCATAATCAAACACGCACACACACTAATTATTGTACCGTATGCTTATATAACTACTGCAACTGTTCATTTTTAGGACCAGATGCTGTCACCTGTTTTCTTATCTATTTTTTCCCTCATATGTTCATTATTTTTATTCTTTATTTTCTTATCTCTTATTTTTCATTTAATTTTGTCAAGTTTATACTGTTAGCGTGTCTATTAATACAATATTACTATTACATGAAACTAGAGCACACACACACAGAGAGTAAGAGTCACACAGACAGTCACAGTACACACATGCTCAAAACACATATGCACACACACACAC
>CAIGQV010003909.1:5333711-5344909 GCA_903798115.1 Danio jaintianensis | reverse complement strand
GTGTGTGCGCTTGTGTGTGTGTGTGTGCGCTTGTGTGTGTGTGCGTGTGCGTGTGTGATAACAGCTGACTCATTTGTGTCTATTTTTAAATCCGCTGAAGAAATATCTGAGACAACGTTCATACTTCAAATGAAAGAATCTCTCGAGCGCTGAAAATCAACATGTGAGCAATAAAATCTTCCTGTGGTTTTTCTTAATGAATGATCAAATAATACCCTGTAAGAATGGGTTTCATGGTGTGTAAGAACTAGTTTTATTAGCATCACAGAGTCATAGTGTCACATTTTTTTGTGGGGTGGGGGGGGATCAACATAAATCAATAATAATTTGATTAAATTATGCTGCTTCTGTAGCGACACATTTTAATAGTTGTTTAATAGTTTAATAGTTAGCTTTTTGTTTGTTTATTCAATGTCTTTCAATTTATATTCTTTCTTTTAACCAGTGGTGGAAAGAGTACTGAAAAATCATACTCAAGTAAAAGTACCATTACTTGCCCAAAAATGTAGTGCAAGTAGAGTAAAAGTATCTGTTGTAAATAATACTTAAAGTATGAGTAAAAAGTATCCCTTTTAAAAGTACTCAAGAGTAGTGAGTAGTGAGTATTACGCTGTGGACAGCTGATGCGTTTATATGCAATTTGTGCATGTGTGTGAAAACGTAACGTTCTGTAGTGCATTTAGTGATTGTTTAAGACTATTTTGCGATTTCAGTCATTATACAGTAAACATCCTTCATCTTCTCATCAGTGAAGTCTAAACAATCTCTGCGTCATTGTGTGTAAAGATTTTAGACATCCTCTTGGACACTTTTAATGCTTCCAAACGGTTTACTGCATTTTTAAGGTTCCCATGTCTTGAGGTAGTTCGTTACGATGCAATTTAATTTCTATGTGCGATTTGATTGGACGGGAATCACAGGACTGATTTTTTTTACTGAGCCAATCCTCATAGATAAGAAAAAATAAAGTAGTGGCTGCAGGTTGAAGGAAAGTAGTGGAGTAAAAGTACCGATACAGCACTAAAAATGTACTCAGGGGAAAGTAAAAGTACATATTTTTAAACTACTTAGTAAATTACAATTGCTGAGAAAAAAAATTACTCAATTACAGTAACTTGAGTATTTGTAATTTGTTACTTTACACCACTGCTTTTAACACAGATTTGCTTATAGGCTTGTTTTACTACATGGAATTAAGGACAATGCCAGTGTTGCTAAACATCGTTAGATCACATCATCCATACATTTGCATCTTATTAACATTCTTTTTGTATCCGTGAAACATCACAGCACTTCATGAGTGTTACTTAGGCTACGTTCATACTACAGGCAAATATGACGCAAATGCAATTATTATTATTATTTATTTAATTTTTTTTACTTATATGCGGCTCAGGTCTATTTTTACCATAACCGTGTGAACAGCACAAACCACATGAAATCTGATCTTTTCAATTCTGATTTGTACTATTTGATATGGTATTCAATCCAATAGGTTTTGCATCGCAGTGTGAATAGTTATGTCAGAATTAATGTGACTTCTACATAATTTTTGATCGACATGTTTCATCAATCTGCAGATCCTTAGCGGCTCATTAACCCTTGATGAGTTCACTAAACCGGTGTGGTCAGTCTAGGCTGATTTGTATGAGAAGTGTGTCCTTAATCAGGTGGAAAGGATTCTGAATGATCCAACTCATTTTTTTTTTTTTTTGTATTTACATTATGAACTGATTCCCTCTGGTAGGAGATATAGAGTCCCTATGTGTAGGTTGAACTATTACAAGAAATCCTTTGTACCTGTTTCAGTGGGTTTATTTAACAAGAGTTTATCCTAATTATTATTATTATTATTGTAAGTACTATTTTTTTGTGTGTTTATTGTATGTCTGCAGCAATATGGTGATGCCCATCACACATTTCTGTTCAAGGACAATAAAGTTTACTACTACTATTTCTGGAGCGAATGATTACAGCAGTGTGATTAAATGCACTCAAAAAATATATTTTTGCTGGTTGTTAAACTACTTATTTAAAGGTGCAGTATGTAAGTTTGACACCCAGTGGTTGAACAAGGTATTACATTCCTGGATCAAAACAAACGCAAGCGCAGGTTGCCAGATTGACGGAGCGAGTCTGACGATCGAGCCTAATGGATGATTTAAACCGTGTTTTAAATTAAAGCAATGGCATGCAATAGAAGGAATATTTTCCATATTAAAAGGAGTTTTTGTCCTAACCAACACCTCTAATTTATATATCAGAAACGGCTTCTATTTCTTGCAGCTGAACAACAGGATAAACTGTACTCACCTCATGTGCTTTATTCAGTGTTAAATGCTAACAATGTGAGTTTGAATGTCATTTTAGATGGCATTTATTGCCATACTACTGAAAGCAGCAGCAGATAGTTCACCTCAGACCTGGAAAATAAAATAAACTCTTTGAAATTGAACTTTAGAACTAAGAAATAATGCAAACCAACACATATCAGTGATTCAGCATGTACATTTAACGATGTTAAAGAGGTTTAATATGTATTAATTAGATTATAAACCTTACCATTTCGTGAGTGAGTGCACTATTCTGTGCTTCTGAATGGCTGTATTTAAAATTCTGTCATATTTCGTCTGGTGCAAATAGCCAAATTGCTTATCACTGCAAATCTCGTCATGTAACGTGTTGTTAGTACACAGGGTTACAATGTAACCTGCTCACCTAATGTTTACATTCGTAATATTTAAATTATTTACTAATTAATAACCTGATGTGGAACTCTGAATCTGCGTCTCATTTCGGAGTCTGCTACTGTCCACCAGAGGTCGCATTTCGGTCACGGAAGCATGCTTTGAGAGCCTTTCTGAATGAATGAATGAATGAATGAAATACATGGTTTTCCAATAAGGCAACCCGGGGTGCTGAAATATAATTGCCTAAACTGGCATTGGGCGGGTTAGAAGAACCAAAACAAAGACAGCCATTCCAGCATGGAAAAGCAGAATATGTGACTTCAGCATTGTTTTTCAGATAAACAAGAATGTTCATTTAGCATGTTTCTTAAATATCTGCAAACATATTATGGTATTTTTATGCTTTAGTCTAAAACTTACATACAGCACCTTTAAAATGAGTTGAAACAACACAAATTTACACTTAATCGATTTGTATTGCAACAACATGAAGGAATTGAGCCATAAAAAGGATTGTGCTGTACGTACTAGTGTTTTCAGTCACATAACACGTATTTTTAGGTTTCAGATACACATTAGTACTAGCAAAACAACCATTTGTAGTTGCTAAAATATGCCATTGTTGTCTGCAGAAATGGCAATAATAATCAAATTAAACATGATCTGATGGCATGCTTTATTCGCACCATCAGTATTTAAATTGTGTGCATAATTAGAAAGTTTACACAATGTGTGGCTTTTGTTCATGCAGAACAGTTTAGGAGGATTATCTGATATTATCGGGAAAATCTGATATTGGCCACATTTAAAACAACAATGTGAACAGCTACACTCAAAAAATGACCTTTGCTGCTTGTTCAAACTACTTATTTAAAATTAGTTGAAACCACACAATTCTTATTTTTTTGTTTTGGGACAACTTAATTGTTTTATGTTTAATCCACTTCAATTTTTTTTTTAAAACGATTAAGTTAACTTAATCAATTTGTGTTGGGACAACATGAAGGAATTGTGTGGAACCCAACATTTTTCACAGTGTATGCAATAAAATCTGACCTGCGAAATAAATTCTGATTTGAGCATTAAGCCTTGCAGTGTAAACTCGGCAATTAATAAATTAGGTAAATTCTTGCTATGAATAAATAATTATGACTTTTAGCTTAATAAACTCATAATTTGCTGCTTATGAATAATTATTAAGGCATTAGTTGGCTTTAGGTATTGCGTATGATTACGGATGTAGAAAAAGATCATGCAGAATATGTACATTTTAAGTACTAATAAACAGCCAATATCATATAGTAATAGGCAGATAATAAGCCACTTAATGGTGAAAATTGGTCTCTATACTAAAGTGTTACCTAAAATTGCACTCTGTGCTTATATATAAAAAAAAAACTGTTTCTAAATTCTTCAAACAGCCTCTTTAAGGAGGTAGTTACATTTCAAGCAAAAAGCTGTGTTTTAAGGGATAACATCATTGGCAGTGGAATGAAACCCGCTTTATCTGCTTCAACAATATCAATTCTCACTATGAATAAAAAATAACAATGACTTTTAGCTCAATAAACTCCTAATTTTATTATTAGTTATTAAGGTAGTAGTTGGCTTTAGGTATTGGGTATGATTAACCCTTATGTACTGTTGGGTATGTTTTCATCCACTCTGGGGTGATTTTGAGTCTTCATTTGGCCATAACTTTTCTTCTGCATTTCAGCTAGCAGAATGATTTTAGTTGACAAATCTTATTTTGACACATATTTTGAGAAAATGCATTGAATTAAAAGAAAAAAACTTAACAATACACTCTGGGCAAATTTACTACCCTTTTGTAATGTTTGGGGTGAAAAACAAACATTACAAAAAAACACACACAAAATGACATATTTTCAATATAAAAAGTAGTTGTGGACTGGAATTTTTTTTTTTTTTTTTTTTTTTTTACCTTTTATCAAAGTCTTGGACATGTGAAACAACATTGCCTTTTATGCATTGTTTTTTGTTGATTTTCATTTTTTCTCCCTGATTTACTGTTGGTGGCTGTTTTTGCCCCATTGACTTCCATTATAACCACATTTTTTTATTACAAAACCATGACACCATATAATCATGCATTTATGATTGTTGATGGTTTTCCCTGTTGGCAAGAGATAAAATTAGTAATTTTTACTGTTGATCATCAGTTGGCACCATTAACCCTTTAGATAGGCCTGTGCCAAAAAAAATCGTAGTTTCTGGATTTTATATAACAGCAAATTAAAGTGTGTGTATGTGTATGTGTGTCTGTGAGTGTGTGAGAGTTACCTTTGTGCACTTACCTTGATGTGTCTGAGAAAATCACAATTTGCATCTCAACTCTCAGAACTACATGGAGTAAACAAAAACAAAGACTGTGTATTTATGCACCATCAAATGTGGTTATAATGGAAGTCAATGGGGCAAAAACAGCCACCAACAGTAAATTAGGGAGAAAAAATGAAAATCTAACAATGCATCAAAGCCAATGTTGTTACTAATCGTTTACATGTCCAAAACTGTGATAAAAGGCACAAAAAAACAGTCCACAATTACTTTTTATATTGAAAATACGTCATTATGTGTGTTTTTTTTCGCCAAATCAGTGACATCATTTCTGAACTTGCCAATTAAAGAGTTAAAATCCTGTAATTTTCTAAACAATTTAGTAGTTTTGATCAGGACTGAGGTTGATTAACAGATTTATGCAAAAAAAATTAAATAAAAAATATTTATCTGATGCATTTTTACAGCAGTTTAATTCAGTGGGTGTTTTCATCCTGAACATAACAAAAGGGTAGTGAATTTGAACATTGCACAAGGATGTAGAAAATGTGTACATTTTAAGTACTAATAAACAGCCAATATCTTAATAATAAGCAGATAATAAGAAAATTAAAAGGGAAAATTGGTCCCTATACTAAAGTGTTACCTAAAATTGCACTCTACACTTATAAAAAAAGGAAAAATCTGTTTCTGAATACTACAAACAGCCTCTTTAAGGGGATAGTTATATTCAAGCAAAAAAGCGATGTTTTAAGGGATAACATCATTGACAGCGGGAGGACTTTAAATTGCTTTATTTGCTTCAACAATATGATAAATCCAATAGCTCTCTCTCCCGTTTCCCACCCCGTTGTCGTGCCTATTCATGCAAGTTCGTGATTACGGACAATATGCTTCCTTTTTGCTGCGCCGAAAACCAGTCAATATCGACTTTTCATGTTGCAGAGCCTCACGCGGGTGATGAATGAAAGAGAAATGAAGTCATTGTTGGTGTTCGGGCAGAAGTGTGTAGCGTGTGTCCAGCCGCACTCATCGACTCTCTGCTTTATCGGCCGCTGGTTTCTCATCAGCACTTTCTTGTGGTCTTCGACTGGCCGCCAGCGGGGCTTGTGTTCAGATGGGACTCATTCACCTGCTCTCAGCTGGTGCCGATGCCTCTGATCGGAGCTCTGAAAGGTGTTTCTGTAGTAACCGCACTTCCTCAGCGGCGCGCCGTTAAAGCCTGTTCACTGATCTTCAGAATCGTGACTGTCAGACTACAGCGGCCTGCACATCAATATGATGCCTTTTAAGAGTGGATTCATGAGCTATGGCAAGATGTTTTAACATTTAATCTTTAAATTGTACTTGCATACCAGCCTGATCTCACAAGGAAACGTCTAGGAAGTAGGAGTAGGTCTAGGCCAGACTTGATGCATGTCTTTCATTGACCCCTTACAAATCTCTCATTTAATTTAATGTTTTTACAATATTATGTTTGTGCATATACATTAGATTAGTCAGTGCTGAAGCCAAATCTGGAGCTAATCTAACAAAATAACTTATGGTAACAAAATTAGTACACCCAAATTTCTATGTAAAAAAAAAAAAGAGCAAAATTTTTATTTATACAATTTTGTTGAAATTTTGTAGTTTGTAAATTTTTTCTCCAATATTTCGCATGAATTTAAATGTATTATCTTACTATTTCTAAAGATGTTCAGTGACTAAAATATTATTTAAATAAATATATCCGTTTAATAAATCAGTTTTGTTCAAATGCACCGAAATATATTACCAATGAGAAATGGATAAAAATATTTCATTTTCAAAATGGGGTGCACTCATTTATGTTGAGCACTGTATATATGAATATTAAAATCATCAACAATTAAAAATGTGTCTGTGGCTAGCACTATTTCGAATAAGAAATCAGCAAATTCTTTTGTAAAGTCGGTGTGGTGCCCCAGGAAACATTAGCCAGTTAAGTGGCTAATTCGTACGAATTCATAAGTTCAGTGTATGAAAATACGATTTTTAAAAGTAGGCATGGCACCAAACCCCACACCTAAACCCAACTGTCATTGGGAGCTAAGCAAATCGCACACAATCGTACCAATGAGATCATACAAACTCATACGAATTAGCCGCTAAATCAAAAATGTAATTGCCGTGAGATAGCTTCGAGTATACCAGTATGTTAATGCTGTTAGCACTTTAGCTGTTAGATACTAGTGCTATTTTTTAGTTACTAATGCCTTTTTAAAATATATTAGGACTTAAGTTCATTGCACACTGACACCGTGTGATAACTACATTCGATGCAACAAAATTCCAGTGACAAGCAATTTGACTGTCCGTACCAAATGCGACACGACACAACAGAAACATTTAAATACCAGCCACTCATTTAAATACCAGCCACGGCACTCCCAGCGAAATGGTAAGGATTATAATCTAATTAATACATATTAAACCTATTTAACATTATTAATATCCTACTGAGTGACTGATTTGCACTGAGTCACAGTTCTTACATTACTTTCACTTTCAAACTGTTTGCTAGTTATGTTATTTTTAAGAACTGAGGGGAACTATCTGCTGCTGCTTTCAGTAGTATGGCAAAAAATGTAACGTAAAATGGTGTTCAAACTCACATTAGTAGCATTTAACACTGAATAAAGCACATAATCTGTACCTAAGATGATCATTTGCATAGTAGTTTATGCTGTTGTTCTGCCGTGACGTCGCATAAATATAGAAAGCATTTCTAAAATAGAGATTTTGTGCATCGCCTTTGTGGATATTTTGGACAAACTAATTTTAACATGGAATTTATATTATATATTATATATTTATTGTGTGTCACGGTGTCACATCATGTGTAGTTAGGACACAAAGTCCAAAGTTTTGTATCTGAAATTTTTGCACGTTAAAATATAAATTCGGCCTTACATTGTGGAACATTTACAAACTGCCTCTGAAACTTCCGTCTAACGTAAAACTAGTACTTATTCATTATCTGTTTATTTATAACTAGAACAATTTTTTTCCATTCTACGCAATCCGTTTTGTATTGTTTTCCTTTTTGTTTCATTATTATGCATCAAACTCCATGTGCAAGGTTTCTGTACATGACTTTTACATATTACATTCGAATACATATTAGTATGTAATAGATAAAAACTAGTATTTATTTAATGGGTAGAGTGAATCTAATAAAATAATTAATGAATAAGCACTTGTATATAAAGATTGGTACTGTTTTAAAAATAAGAAATAGTATACCTGATTAATATCTAATGAATGAGTACTAAATAAGTAGATAAGAAATAACTACTATTACTTAATGATAAAGATAGTATCTAATAAAAAAGTACTGTTTTGTAGATTAAATGTTAAAACAGCTTGCCATGGCTTTACTAGTTTCTTTAGATGTGATGTTTTGTTTTTGATTTTCTTTCTTTTTTTTCTTTTTATCACCGAGGCTTTAAGGAGCTTGTAGTTTTCTTTTCAGAGATGATTGAAGCTTGCTGACAGCAGCATGAAAGAGTGTTATCAGGGTAAACTCTTTCTGTGAAGCTGTACCTGTAAATTCATGTGCTTTAAAACACTAACCACCACAACACAGCAGCACCTGTGTAACAAAAATACAGTATGTGACAATTACCGTCAAACTTCAGATCACTCGCTGCCAATGTTCTCTTTTTTTTTTCTCAAAGTTTTGTGTAAAATAAATAAAAGTTATACTAATGCAGGTCTGCAAACTTAAATAAATAAATAAACTGAATAAATAAATAATGAATGAATAAACTGAATAAATCAATAAATAACTAAACTGAATGAATGAATAAATAAATAAACTGAATGAATTAATAAATAAATAAACTGAATGAATTAATAAACTAAATGAATGAATAAATAAATAAACTGAATGAATGAATAAATACATAAACTAAATGAATGAATACATACATAAACTGAATAAAAGAATAAACTGAATGAATGAATGAATACACTGAATGAATGAATAAATGAATAAAAAATAAGTAAACTGAATGAATGAATGAATGAATGAATGAATAAATAAATAAACTGAATGAATAAATAAATAAACTGAATGAATAAATAATGAATAAATACATAAACTGAATGAATGAATAAAAGAATAAACTGAATGAATTAATAAATAAATAAATAAACTGAATAAATGAATAAACTGAATGAATAAATAAATAAACTGAATGAATGAATAAATGAAAAAACTGAATGAATGAATGAATAAAATGAAAAAATGAATAAACTGAATGAATGAATGAATGAATAAATAAATAAACTGAATAAATGAATAAAAAAACAAGTAAACAGAATGAATGCATAAATTAATAAAAAATAAGTAAACGGAATGAATAAATAAACTAAATGAATGAATGAATTTATAAATAAACTGAATAAATAAATAACAAAATAATCTAAATGAACGAATGAATGACTAAATAAATAAATAAATTGAATGAATAAATAAACTGAATTAATGAATGAATGAATAATAAATAAATAAATGAATGAATGGATAAATAAATAAATAAATTGAATGAATAAATAAACTGAATGAATGAATAAATGAATAAACTGAATAAATGAATAAATAAGTAAACTGAATGAATAAATAAATAAACTAAATGAATCAATCAATAAAGAAATAAAGACATTAAATGAATAAATAAACTGAATAAATGAATGAATTAATTAATTAATTAATAATAAATAAATAAATGATTGAATGGATAAATAATAAATAAATAAATAAATTGAATGAATAAATAAACTGAATAAATAAATAACAAAATAATCTGAATGAATAAATGAGTAAATAAATAAATTAATTAATTGAATGAATAAATAAAACTGAATGAATAAATGAATGAATGAATAAATGAATGAATAATAAATAAATAAATAAATAAATGGATAAATAATAAATAAATAAACAAATAAATAAATTGAATGAATAAATAAACTGAATGAACAAATTAATGAATGAATAAATAAATAAACAATAAATAAATAAATAAATTGAATGAAAAAATACATTGAATTAATAAATAAATAAACTGACTAAACAAATAAATAAATAAAATGCTGAAATTAAAAGGCTTAAATTCACAAAATGAAACCATAGATTACTTTCTGATGATGTGATGCATGTCAGAATAAAATAAAATAAAAAATCCAATATTTCAATTAAATATTAAAAATATAATATTAGAATTTAAATATAAATAATATGTAAACGTAGTACATAAACACCAATGTTAGGAAATATACTGTATATGTTCCCCAAAATAGAAATGACAGTGAGTAAATTATGTTAAAACCTAAAACTGTTATTCTGCTTTTTTATTATTATTCTTTAGTTATATCCTTTTAGTTAAAACATCAGAATTGGATCATCAAAAAATCCCAGCCCTACATTCATTTTGTCCTTTCCCATAGTACAATATCCAAACACCCTTAATCATCATCCATAAAAAAAAGATAATATGTTCACTTTGTCAAATGGCGAGGCTTAATTACACAGATTTCATGCACATATTAGCCTATGCTAATCGCAGGATTAACCTCGGGGCCAAAAGGTTTCATCCGCTCTTCCCCAAGGTGATTACAGTAATAAAAGCTAAGAACTCATTCGCCTGTAAAAAAAAAATTGTGATACAGAACTCATTTGCATACATGTATCAAAGCAAATGACAGAAAGCAAATACTCATGCTTTATTTCCAGGGATGCATTTGCCTCGTTTTTTTGGCCTTTGGAAATCAAGGTGCATGAAGTTATTTATAGATGAAGAACAATTTGCTCTGTAATGACATCAAGCCATGCATCATTTCTCTCCGCCGAGTGTTAGCATTTGTGGCAAGGCCCATTAACACATTATAATGGAAGTGTGACATTGACATGCCTCGCGGGCTTCTATTAACATAGATCACAGCTTGTGTGCGTTGACTGATAGAACATCCTTGTTTTATTTACACTATTGTTAGCCGCAGGTAAATAAGGCAGCGTAATCTGGGCCCGTCACTCATTCTTTTTTTCTTTTTTTCCCCAGCGGAGCAAAAGTCCGTATCAGAGATTTGCTCCCGACCTCCGGCCAGCCAGGCGGAAAATCAGCCATTCTGGATTCAGTCACAGGTGTGTGTGTGTGTGTGTGTGTGTGTGTGTGTGTGTGT
>CAIGQV010003909.1:5308559-5319332 GCA_903798115.1 Danio jaintianensis | reverse complement strand
CACTTGGATGGGTTAAATGCAGAGCACAAATGCCAAGTATGGGACACTACACTACACTTCACTTCACTTCACTTCACTTCACTGATAGATAGTGTGTGGACACATGAAAAGTGTTTCTTTTTGCTTGTTTTTATATATGTGTAATTTCACATATTTTAAATACACATTTTCAATGCTCTTTTTCACATTTGTTTTATAATATGAAAAAAAATAAGTTTATTGTAATGATGTAAAACTATTTTTATAATTTGCTGCAAGCTCTTTACTCACACATTTGTCCTCCTGGTAAGCAAAGCAGAACCAGAATAAACTGTTGTTTGTCTCTGAATACAGTAGTGTATGTGTATCTAATGATTTAATGAGTCGTTTTAATGACTTTAATTTGGTTTGTTCTTAAATTATTTAGTTTTGTTCAACAAATTTATTGTGTGAATGATTCACTGACTCATTCATACTTGAGTGAGCCAATATGTTTTGGAATGAATGAATCAGTGACGTTCAGCAAATCAGTTGTTCAATGTTTAAAAATTTTTCATAATTGGGGTTTCTAGATGTTAAATGTTTGGCTATTTGCAAAAAGAAACTTATTGTGAGAACGAATCACTGACTCACTTGTAATGACAGTTTCTGAATCAAATGTTGTCTAATAAATGATTCACTGATTTATAAAAACAGTCACTGACTGATCAGTCAGGTTTGATAAACAAATCTGTTGTGTGATTGATTCTCTGAATCACTCATAAAGGTGGTCAGTTTGTTTGTGAATAAATATTGACTAATCAATGATTCAGTTTTTCCATGACATTCATTTGACAGTCATTTAAGTAGTTTCTGAGGGATTTAGTATTCCTGGACAAACATATTATGTAAAAGATTCATTGACTCACTCAAGAGGTCAGCAATTAGTTTCTGAATCAAATCTTGCTTGATGAATAAATGATTCAGTGGTGCACTGACTCATTCATTATGATGGTTACTTGGTTTGTTTCTGAATGAATCAGTGTTGTGAACAAATCTGTTGTGTGAATAATAAAATGACTCGCTTATAATGGAAGTCACTTAATTGTTAGTTTCTGAAATAATAGCTGTTGCTGAACCTTTTTTCTGTGAATTATCCACTGATTCACTCATAAGGTCCGTTTCTGAATCAAATCTTGCTTGATAAATGATTCCTGACTTATAAAAACATCCACTTGGTTAGTTTATGAATCAGACAGTATTGTTCAACAAATCTATTGTGTGAGTGCTTTACTGAATCAGACATACTGTAAATGTGGTCAGTTTGTTTGTGGTTAAATCTTGACTAATCGATGATTCAGTTATTCCATGACAGTCGTTTGAGTAGTTTCTGAATGAATCAGTATCAGTACTCGCTCAAAAGTTGAAACGTATGAATTAATGATGATGGTTACTTGATTCATTTATAAATGAATCAGTGTTGTTGAACAAATCTTTTATGTGAAAATTAAACTACCTCACTCATAATGACTGCCACTTAATTACTATAGTTATAAACAATATATGTTGATGAACTTTTTTTCTGTAAATGATTCACTGACTCACTCATAAGGATAGTCAGTTTGTTTCTGAATCAAGTCTAGATTAATAAATGTTTCAGTGTTTCCCTGACTCACCCAGCAAAACTGACACTATAGTTTCTGAATGTATCAGCATTGTTGAGCAAATCTACTGCATAAATTATTCACTGAATCACCTCATAAAGCCAGTCATTTGGTTAGTTTCTAAAGTAAACCTAAAGAAGTGAAATGTGGTCAGTATCAGATCAATATATCAACCTCAACCCAATGTCTTTTGGATAGCAAATTGAAATCTATTCATAACCCAGAATTCTTGCAGAAATGCAAAGTGTAAATTGTGAAGCTGATTGATTAAACAGCAGGTATGCTTCATGGCAGCCAGTTCAAGGGGGAGAAATAATCGATTAGACTGTTTATTTTGTGGGATTAAAGTCTTTCTTCTCAGCCGCCTGCACATTTTATCTGCTGTAAGATGGTATAGCCATTCGGAGTGTAGACTATAAAACATTCAGTGTTTAAGTTTTCCTAGGACTTTATTCTGAAGATATAGATTCATTTTTCTTCAACCATATTCTTATCTTTCTTCTGAACACAAAATAAAATGATATAAAGCCCTTTTTACAGTGATTTAGTTAATTCGTATTACACTTATTAAATTCCAAATTTATGATAACATTAGTTAATCCACCCTGAGTTAACATGAACAAACAATTAATGACTGCATTTTCATTAACATTAACTGACATGAACAAATACTGTAATAAATGTATTGTTCATTGTTTGTTCATGTTAGTAAATGCATTAACTAATACAACCTTATTGTAAAGTGTTACCTACTAGTCAACATTTGAAGTGGATCAAAAAAAAAACTGTCCAAAGACAAGAATGGATGTTGCTGAATAGTTTTAGGACAACTTTGGTAAATGGTTTTGATCCACTTCAAATGCTGATTACTATATATAAATGTTATATATATATAAGATTAATCGCATTATTTTCTGCGATTAATCACATTCTTATGCATACGCAAAGGAATTCAAATTAAAACTTTAATTTTGCATTAACACTTTAAGCAAATAAGGTGTTTTTAAATTCCCTTTACTTTTTAACATTTGCAAATATAGCTTGTAAAAATATCAGTCAAGCTTTACAATAAGGTTTCATTAGTTAATGTTAGTTCATGTTTTTTTTCCACTCAGTTTAAATACTTTCACTTTCGAGAAAGATTCGATTGAGATGAATTCCACGCATTCTCTGCAAAAAAAAAAAAAAAAATTCCATGCATTCTCTGCGATCTGTGCTTGATGTGAACCCAGCATTAGACCCATTACAAATGTCCCAATACAAATGTTCTGGGTTGCAGCTGGAAGGGCATCCGTTGTGTAAAAAATATGCTGGATAAGTTGGTGGTTCATTCCGCTGTGGCGACCCCTGATGAATAAAGGGACTAAGCTGAAGGAAAAATTAATGATATATCTTTTTGTTCTTTTGATGCTTTGATTATTTCTATTGTTCTTTTTTGTACAATAAGTCCCTTTGGATCAAAGCATCCTCCAAATGATTAAATATAAATGTAGTTTAAATGTCACAGTAGTTGTAAAGTTATTTTTTTATTGACAGTTTGTAAGGGTTTAATGGGATTTGTAGTGAAAACCATTAGAAATTATGTGATGGTAAAAACAAACAAAAATAATAATAATTACTCACTATACAGTATATGGCCATTTTTCTTTTATACGTAATGACACGCAGATGAGTAAATGATGTTAAAATGTACATTTCTGGGGTGAGCTGTCTCCGAAAAGGCTAAGCTCCATCTTTGTAAATTATCAACATCCGAGTTTAGCTGCGTAAATCCCATCTCTCAGATAAGCCACTTCAGGCTTTACTCAAAACCTCTGGGCCAATCTGTGAGCTGTGAGGAAAATACCGAACCGCTAATTAACAAAAGCTATCTTGGCTATGATTTGGAAATAAACTCTAATTTAGTCCTGAAAGCAATTAAGCGAGTCTGTAATGGTAAAACAAATGATAGCAGAAGGTTAATGGGAAGGGAATTAAAACTGAGATTATGCTGATTAAAGCCAACTGTCATGTGGTCAGAAAGAAATGAGAGACTGAGAAACAGAGCCGAGGTTGAGCCGGGCAGTGGCTTTTGAAGGAAAAAAACAAACAAAAGTAAGACTGTGCATGTCTGAGTTTACAGGAATGCTCTAATTTGAACCCTTATGTTCTGTTGAGATTGTTTTTGCTTCATTGTATCCAGTCCCAGAGATCCCATACAATAAAAAGTCTACAAAACAAACTTTCAAAGCTGTGCCAGCATTAGCCATTAGCTAATGCAGAGCAGAGTAAAGTGTAGCCTATACAAATGATCTATATGCTCTATAAATAAATGAATGAATGAAACTGGTGATTATATCAAACAGTTTGATTTTATGCATTCCTATCACAATCCAGCTTTGTGTGGATTAAAAAAAAATACATTGTTGGGGGTTTAAAGGTATAAAAATTAGCATAAAGCATACTGTTAAAACTTTGAGAGTTAGCACCACCTGTACTAGAGTAAACAGCAGAAAACGCATAATGGATATTTGTGAGAGAAACCTATGATTATATGAAGCATTTTGCTTTAATGCAACCTTGTCACAAACCAGCGTTGTGTGGATGATTTAAAAAATACTCTGTTTGGGTATAAAGCAGGAAATTAGCATAATGAATGAACATACTGTTCAAACTTTCACACTTAGCACTACGAGAACAAACAGCTTTACTAAGTGAAGTTTATTCATAAACTAATTTCGAGAGGAGCACGTGCTTATGATTGATAGCAGCTGGTCCCGCATTAGCTAATGCATGATCCACCAATCAGATGATTCCTAAATCACTATAAATAACCAGAGTATCTTACCTTAGCCATCTTCGTCTTGAAGAATCCCCCCTTCCACCCCTACTCCTCCCCTTTCCTCGACAGGGCAGCACGGAGGCCCAGTGGTTAGCACTGTTGCCTCACAGCAAGAATGTCACTTGCTCAAGCCTTTACCTTGCCAAGTTGACATTTCTGTGTGGAGTTTGCATGTTCTCCCCGTGTTTGCGTGGGTTTTCCCCGGGCTCTCCGGTTTCCTCCCACAGACCAAAAACATGTAACATGAGTAAATTGACCAACCAAATCGACACCATAGACGAGCGATTAATTCAGCAATTTCTCTCCATAATTATTCATAATTCGAATTCACCTTTATCAAGCAGGGGATTTCTCGAGACCTACCTGAGCTCAAACTCCCCTCTCGCCCTGCAACAGGAGGGAGCCCCGGGCTCGAGGATCTCATGAGCTCAGGGCTCTCTCCCGGGACGGCATGCCAAACACGCTTTATAATCAATCATCAGCTAAGGGCGAACTCTTGAAACAGCTGCAAATACATAACGTCCTATGATTGTTTGTGAAATTAATTTGCTTGAGTTAATTTCTCACAAACGAGTGTTGTGTGAATACGTTCAGCAACAGCGAACTAGCATAGTAAAATTAGCGTATTTTGAAGGAGTGGTTCATGGAGCATGAGATAACTATTTTTACACATGGATTGGCCACCACCACAGCATTCAGACCATAACCCTATTGAGATTCTTTGGGATGTGCTGTAGAAGACTTTGCACAGAGGTATGACCCTCCCATCATCAATACAAGATCTTGGCAAAACATAAATGCTACTCCAAATTATATATAATAATACAATATATATAAAACAACAGTTCTTTCTGGTTTTCGAATCTGATTGACTGATAGCTGTGCAATATTCTGTTAGTATTAGCACTGTTCCAGCTTTTTCACTCATGTGTATCACTCCGCCTGCAGCGAGTGCCAAGCAGAGGACTTAACTCACTATATTTTGACACATACTACAGCTGTTGGACCTCATAATGTACTTTTGAGACTTTTTTTGGACAAGAATGTAGTTGTTTAGATTGCAAATATGCAGTTTATTTATAAAGATAGTGCCTATTTGACAATATTTGATTTTGGAGATTTCTAGCGCTGGAATTCCAGTGCACACTTACCAGCAGTGCTGATATACAGCCATATAGCAGCGCTACTCGTGTGATATTGCTTGTTAATTCGTGTTAATTCACAGTGCCTTAACTTATTTTAACAAACAAGAATTTTAATAATGCATTAGTAAATGTTTATCTATGATTAATAAATGCTGTATAATTACTGTTTATTATTAGTTCATGTTAGTAAATACATAGATAAACCTTATTGTAAAGTAAAGTGTGACATATGTGTGTAAATCATCGCTCAGCCCTGAATAAACACCTTCAGCACCATATATTTCACACATCTGTTGTAAAAGCTTTTAGAATACAATAGAATAGATCTTTATTATCGTCACAAGTACAACAAAATTTTAAAACGTGCTCTCCACTCAGTGCAACAATCATTTCAACTTTTAAAAAATGCTAAAATCACTTAAATAATTAATATATTAATAAATATATCTAAGAGAGAAATATGGTCATACATGCACTCAGACAGAGATAGGACTATGAGATTGGAAACTAACACAGGGAATCAGCGAACTGCTATATAAGCTTATATACCCTAACCAGCTGGAAATAAACTGTAAAGTTAATCTGTTAATGAAATCTGCCATTATATGAACTGATTAGCTTTATTGGTACAAACCAACTTTGTTTGGAAAAGTTCAGCAATGCTTTGTTTTGCTTAAAATTAGTAAAAGTTTGTTTTGACATAATATATATGTGTGTGTATTATGTATATTTATTATGTATATGTGATACACACATATACATAGAAACAACCATACAAAACAATTATGTTACATAGATATGTACATAAATATTAATTAATTAATTCATTCATTCATTCATATATTCATTCATTTTCCTTTGGTTTAGTCTCTATTTCAGAGGTCGCCACAGCGGAATGAACCGCCAACTATTCCAGCATATGTTTTATGCAGCGGATGCCCTTCCAGCTGCAACCCAGTAACCCACACACACACACTCATACACTACGGCCAATTTAGTTTATTCAATTCACCTTTAGTGCATGTCTTTGGACTGTGGGGGAAACCGGGAGAACATACAAACTCCACACAGAAATGCCAACTGGCCTAGCCGGGACTCGAACCAGTGACCTTCTTGCTGTGAGGCGACTGTGCTAACCACTGAGCCACCGTGCCACCCCGTACATAAATATATATTTTTATCTAAATATAAATACACATTTCCTCAAATATATGCATGCATGTGTGTATTTATTCATTCATTCATTCATTCATTCATTCATTTTCTTTTCGGATTAGGCCCTTGATTAATCTGACCGTGACGCTGTGTGTATTTATATATGCATAATAAATATACACAGTACACACACATATTATGTCAAAACAAACTTTTGTCTGTTAACTAGTTGTACAGCACTAGTTTAATGCACTAGTTTAAAAGTGTGAAATTAGCATGGTGAATTTGCAAACGTTCAGAGTTAGCGCTCCCTGGACTTGTGTTTCTGCAGTAATATTTTTCTAGAAGCCAACTCCAAAAGCCTCATTTTGGTAAATTACTGACTTTGGCTCATTATTTCACATACATTTGGCCTGCTGCTCCTCTGACTGGCCATAAATCCTAGTTTAATGTTCAGGGAGAAATAATATATATTTTCCTTTCTATTACAGGAAGAATTGATGTTAATTTTACAGCGTCAGATTAATTTTATGGTGTCGCAGTAACAATGGAAAGGCATAATCTTTCAGCCACACATTACCACCTCACAATAGCAGATGTAGATTTCACTGTTTCTGTTCACTTTAAATAGCTTGAAAAAGCACTAATATGATTCTGAAGTTTTCTCTTTTTTATATTATTTAAATTAGTTACACATACTGTATGTGTAACTAATTTAAATAATATAAAAAAAGAGAAAACTTCAGAATTTAGAAAGAAAGTCAGAATTATTAGCTCTCCTGAAATATTTTCTCCCCTTTATATTATATATATTTTCCAATTTCTGTTTAACGGAGAGAAGATTTTTCAACACATTTCTAAACATAATAGTTTTAAAAACTCATTTCTAATAACTGATTTTTTTTATCTTTGCCATGATGACAATACATAATATTTTACTAGACATTTTTCAAGATACTAGTATTCAGCTTAAAGTGCAATTTAAAGGCTTAATTAGGTCAATTAGGCAAGTTAGGGTAATTTGGCAAATCATTGTATAATGATGGTTTGTTCTGTAGACAATCGAAAAAAAATATTGCTTAAGGGGGCTAATAATATTGACCTTAAAATAGTTTTAAAAAAATTAAAAACTGCTTTTATTCTAGCCGAAATAAAACAAGACTTTCTCCAGAAGAAAAAATATTATAGGAAATACTGTGAAGAATTCCCTGCTCTGTTTAACATAATTTGAGAAATATTTGAAAAAGAAAATAATAATTTTGACTTCAACTGTATGTATGTTGACATAGTAAATCGTATATGCATACTTTTAATGAAAAAGAAGAGTATTACATGCACATTCACATGCATGAAACATAGCAACAAACTGATGCTGAGTCCCAATTAGCATACTTATACTACGCCCTAAAAGTATGTACTTTTTTGTGAAGGAAAAGTATTGAGTGTGTAACAGAAGAGTATGCAAGCTTTGGGACATACTTCCTCGTTAACAGATCGTTATGTTGCTTAGTTATGAGCCCTGTCAATCATCCACACATCATCCACATTTCTTTCACATTTAATTACTTACCTTACTGGAGAAGCAGCAGCAGGATAATCTGCCATTTGCGAGTCTTTCATGCAGAGAAGTCTCCTCAGGTCTTTGAATAATTATGCATTCAGACGTTAATGTCCAAACGAGTCTATATATAAGTTCACGTTGTTGTTGCAGTTGAAATATAACACTGAAAACGCGATTCAAACATGTTTCAGTTAGCTAGATATTGATTAAGAGTCATACAAACATCTTTACCTAAGCCTCTCTCTATTTTACGGTTGGTCTCGCGCGTCCGCCATGTTTGTAGTTTATTTACACTTTTCACCCGCGTTAGTAGTCCTAATTAAATTCACATTAAACACGCAATGTATTGTGTGCAATATCAGTGGTTGGAGTATGGACGGTTCTACACTTCGAATTTTTACCGGTAATAGTAAACCATTCGGGAACCTTTGGCATACTCTTTTCAGCATACTACGATTTGGGACATGCTAATTCTATTTTCAAATAGCCTACTATTTAAGATGGATATTAGCCTATGCTAATTGGGACGCAGCATGAGGTTTTTGCTACTAAATATAATTAGATCTTCCAAACCTGCTGCTCAAGTGACACACAAGAATAATATCTTACTGTAAACCAATGCAGTAACCCTGTCTTGAACACTGAAAGAAGCAATTACGGCCTCCACAATTTGGTCATTTCTGTCAATTGAGGCCGACTTGTTCAAGATCACACAATGCACAATGGTATTTTGCGCCGTGGTGTTTTTGATTCCCGTCAGCATGACACGTCGTGTAAAGCCTTTTTTCATCTCGCTGTGTTGCACGGCCATTATTGACATCCTGTAAAAAGCTTTTCATATTGCCAATAGTTCCTCAGTCAACAACTTTTATATGGGCCCATTTGTTTTCATCTCAGTAACTGTTTGCTGTTGTGTGTGTTTTGACAGCCGCTGTAACTAGAGCTGCCACTCAGCACTTTTTTTTTCTTTTGTTAGCAGCACCTGCGGCGAAACCAGAGGAAGGTTTTCATTAAGAACATTTCGTCAAGATTTCTTAACTTACAGTACATCTTATATTTATTCCTGATGAAGTACAGCTTCCCAAACCAGAATGTAGCTTATTCCTTGATGTCGACCAACACAATCTCAAACCAATTTGAAACTTAATCTAATTTGCTCACTTGTATGAATTTGTACAATCTGATTTGTATTTTTTTATTTTATTTTATTTTTTGTACGATTTGACGTTTGGGTTGAGGGTGGGATTTGGGGACACGCCTTCTTTTAAAAATGATATGTTCTTATGAATGAAATCGTATGAATTAGCCACTTTTCTGCCAATGTATACAGTTACGTTTTGTCACGGGATCAGTCGGGTATATAAATGCAAAACAAATGGCATTTTATGAAATATTTAATATTATGAATGGATTATAATTACAAGCACAATCACATTGCACTGAAACATTCAAACTTTAGTTTTCAAAATCGAAAAAAAAATAAATAAATAAAACATTTGGTAACACTTTACTAATCTGTTTACTAATGGTAATACTTTACTATCACTATTTACTTTTAGCTTACACACTCAATATTGCATAACAATACATTTGTTATATCATTTAATAATCTTAATTTAATAAAGTTAATTTAATAATGGTAATAAGGACTCATTGTTAGTTCATGTTAACTATGTTAACATTGTAACCATTTTTTTTTTTACCAAAAAATCCAAAGAATAGCATTGTTAGAAATCTAAAAAGTAAAATATTACTTTTAAAAATAAATAATAATAATAATAATAATATAAAAAATAATAATAATAATGTATACTTGCTAAATAATATTATTTTTTAACACCAAAAATGCATTGATCTAATTTAATAAAACATTGTTTTATTAAAAATATATTATTAGGATTTTAAAAAATATGACTTGATAATTTTAAAAATATAATTTTACTCTCTTTTTTGCACATCTGTGTGCAAGAATCTAATTAAATATTAACTAATTTAACCATTTTTACTAAAAAAATCCAAACAATAGCATTGTTAGAAATATAAAAAGTAAAATATTACTTTTGAAAGTAATAATAGGGGAAACACGGTGGCTCAGTGGTTAGTACTGTCGCCTCACAACAAGATGGGTCAGTTGGCATTTCTGTGTGGAGTTTGCATGTTCTCCCCGTGTTGGCGAGGGTTTCCTCTGGATGCTCCGGTTCCCCACAGTCCAAAGACATGCTCTATAGGTGGATTGAATAAACTAAATTGGCCGTAGTATATGAGTGTGAATGAGTGTGTATGGGTGTTTCCCAGTACTTGGTTGCAGCTGGAATGGCATCCGCTGTGTAAAACATATGCTGGATAAGTTGGCGGTTCATTCCACTGTGGCGACCCCTGATGAATAAAGGGACTAAGCTGTTGGAAAATAATAATAATAATAATAATAATAATAATAATAATAATAATAATAATAATAATAATAATAAT
>CAIGQV010003909.1:5257451-5307202 GCA_903798115.1 Danio jaintianensis | reverse complement strand
CCCACAAGTCCAAAGACATGCGCTATAGGTGAATTGGGTAAGCTAAATTGTCCGTAGTGTATGTGTGTGAATGGGAGTGTATGGGTGTTTCCCAGTGATGGGTTGCAGCTGGAAGGACATCCGCTGCATAAAACATATGCTGGATAAGTTGTCAGTTCATTCCGCTGTGGCGACCCCAGATTAATAAAGGGACTAAGCCGAAAAGAAAATGAATGAATGAATGAATGAATATTTCAATTTTACAATAGACCCTTTTCACATTTCCTGGTTTCTCAGTAGCAGAAGTCGTCATAGTTGGGTAAACTTAGAGCAGAGTGAATTTGGAGAGTACAACTAAAAAATTTTTACATTCCTATTTGCTGAAATAATAAAAGAAAAACTCTTTGATGGTGTTATCAAGACTTTCAGAAAAAGGAAAACAAATGTGTGAGATTGACGACGGCAGCCAGAGGAGAGAATAATATCAAATTTACTCTCAATTGGGTAAGCAAAAATTGGCCTTTGTGTGTGTGAATGCGAAAGTGTATGGGTGTTTCCCAGTTCTGGGTTGTGGCTGGAAGGGCAAAAACATAAACACGTAAATAAAAACACGTAAATAAAACACGTAAAATATGCGTAAAACATATGCTGGAATAGTTGGTGGTTCATTCTGCTGTGGCGAGCCCTGATAAATAAGGGATTAAGTCGAAGGAAATGAATGAATGAACTTGCATTCATGTCTCTTGTTTATAAACACTGACGGAGTGGCTATTTACAACTTCAGAGTCACTTCTGTATTCCACACACACTAAAGAATAATTTCAGGGATAATTTGAGGCATAAGCACATAAGCCCATGAGAAATGAAGTGAAATTTGGCAAGTTAAAGATGCACAGGAAGACCCAACAGTACTTAAATGTCACTTCCTGAAGGGACAGAAGAAAATCCGCTGAAGTGCTTGTTCAGCATGAGAGAGAGAGCGAGAGAGAGAGAAAGAGAGAGAGAGTCATTTGGCACTCTGCAGACTTCAGCTACTGGCACAAATCAGCTAGTGTGGTGTTTCAGCTCCAAAACCAGGCTTGTGGAAACAATCTGAAGAGATTACAGTAGCAGAAAGTCCCATGGAGGCTCACGTTTGCCAATTCTGGTTCACACACACTTGAGTACATGAGCAGAAGGGCTGAAATTATGAACATTTTTATATACTGTATGCAGATATGAATATATATTACTTAAGCATCTATAACTTTTTTTGTTTTGAGCATTATAAACTCTAGATGATGGTTAGTAAAGCCCAAATTGTCTTCTTTCCAAAGACACATGAACTGTGAAAGTAGCCCAAATTATTCAGCAACTGTTACTGTTTTAGTTTGGGAAGGTCATGTTTGAGAAAGTGCCTCTGACGGTGAGGGAGAGAAGGACACCGATATAGTCTCGGAAAACTTTTTGCAGAAATCTAGTTTTGCATGCTATCTTCATCAAATTTGAAATATAAACCCATGAGACACTTGGCTTTCAAGGCATATTTTTTCTAGGTTATTACATGACTGATTTTATGTGTTTGCATATGGAAAACCAAATGTTTAACACAGTACAATTTTTCTTTTTCATTACGTTATAATCAGGGCTTGATATTAACTTCTTTGATCACCAGCCACTGTGGCTAGTAGTTTTCCAACATTACTAGCCACTTACCATTTTCACTAGCCACAGTTTTGTTGTTGGGAAAATATATTTTATATGCATAAATTTGACTTTGGCATGCCTAAAATGACCAATTTTTACATTTTGTGTTATGTCCACATGCCTTCTCATTAGTTTAACTTTTTTTTTTTTTTTTTCACTTGACGGATTTACCAATTTTTTCTCTGGCCACACCAAACTAATTATTTCCGTGCCACAAATTTTAAATAATGTGTCAAAACAAGCTAAATATAGCTGTATACATACACTTTTTATTCAACAAAAATGTTCATAAAAAAAAAAAACTATTGACATTTTATAAAAATATTCTCATTTATCTTAAAATATACACAGTAGTCTGTCCTGGCTTGAGGTCCCAGACCATCAGGTAACTATAGATAAATGGAGAGTTATCTCCTATTAAAGCAATGTTATTGTAAAGGATGATAATTAAACCATATAAAAAATAAAAAAAACTGCAAGCAAAAGAAAACAGGTGAAAAACATTCTGTGTGCGATAGTGAAAGGATGATCGCGTGCACACAGTTAACGTTAGGCCCAGTAATAATCTGTTCAAAGAATGGTAAAAGCAAAAGCGGCAACAGCTGCTGCATACAAAAAATCTGGAGATCTCTTGAAAGGAGCAGGACTGTGGGTGCACGAGCACCGCTTTTTTCCAATCGATTTCAAAGAGAAATGATCGCACCAGTTGCGTTTCCAGGCACAGTTGTTTTGCTCAAGAAAACGGGAGGTTTTAAGCACTCGCGCACATCACATCAGCTGTGAGCGAGGATCGCCTGTGTCTCACCGTGCACCTGATCATCCTCTCATTCGGTATTCACCTGCTTTCTTTTGCTCGCTCGAACTTCTCGATTCTAAGACGACGTTTGCATGCATATTGACAAACTAAACTATTGTCTTAAACTAAAATTCTAATCTTTAGGGACGAGGCAGCTCTGGCAATTGAAAAAAAAATTTCAACCAGCCAAAGTGGCTAGTGAGGGTGTCTGTCTAACCCGCCACAGCTGAAACCTACCCGCATTTGGCAGGTTGACGGGTGTTAATGTCAAGCCCTGGTTATAATGTATAACTTTTTTTTTTGCATGAACCTTTCTAGATGGACCATAGTAAAGCTTAAAGTGTCTTCTTTCTAATGATACCTATTTTTTGCTTGTAGCTGTTTGGGGTCAAGAACTGTTACTATTTAAATTTAGGTAGGTGTAAATCCCCATAAATGAGTGCTGGCTAACAGTTAATATCATTAAATATTAAGTGTCTGCATTGTTCTTTTATACATTTTCAAGGCTTATGTATTGTTGGTTCCATGGTGGCTTCTACTAAACAGGCCAAAAAAAGACTGTTATTAACTATAATTCCTTTTCTTTTTACAAACGTCTCATTAAAACATCTACAAACTTGTAAACTGATCTGAAATCAGGTAAAATCTATTAAACCTGTTTTCGCCACTAGAGGCGATCTGAATTAATCCATGTGATTCACATAGATTTTGTGGTATAACACAAATCGCCCCCAAGCGGAGAACCATTCAATTTTCTAATTGTTTTGAAACAGTAATGAAGTAACGAAGCCCCGGTTACTGAAATCACATGACCTTGCCAATTTTATAATTTCTCTGAACTACTGGTTCTAAGCAAAAGATTCGTAAAAGTTTCAAAGCTTCATGTGGCAGTGCTTCGAAACGCCAACATGATTCCACCAAGTAAGACATGTTCCTTGATTAACATCTATGTTGATCCTGAAACAACATTCCAATCAGCCAATCAGAATTAAGGGATACGTTTACAGTTTATGTTAGGTTTAGGCTCACCGTTAGGTTTATGCACTTCTACATGATTGTTATTCGACTATTATTGCCCTCTGATTTTGGGAATCATTTACAGTTATGGTTGGGTTTAAGAGTAGGGAATAGGTATGGATTACATTTTCCAACAAAAATGATGTTCCAGGATCAACATAGATGTTAATCCAGGACTTGGCAAAATCATGACGTGTGCTTCGAAAGCAGCATCATTATCATGATGCTACAGTGAAAGATTTTACCTGATTTTGCATTGATGACCATCAGATGCTATGTTTACTACTGTTCTCAACATTGCTGATGCGGTGTGATGTCCTGAATTTAGCCCACATGCACTGGAAAACAGCGGTGTTGCTAAGCAAACAGCTTTTTCATCAACTGATGAGCTTGTATCAACCTTTCAGCCATTAATTGTACTTTCAAAGGACAATCAGAACAAAGCAAACCGAAAGCTAAAAAGCTGCGGGAAACCATGAGGAATGTTTAGTTCTCTGTATGTGAAACACCATCTCTTTTTTTTATTTGCTCTGATGTTTCTGATAAATCAAAATCCAATCACTCTACACACTCTCTTTGTGCTTTTCAGAGCTTCACCCCATGCCCACAAATGTCTGTTCTTTATTATTATACTGTACAAGCAGAAACACAAACTGACTTCTGTATGCATACAGTGCCCTCTACTATTATTGAAATGGTAAATCTGGGAAAAGAAGGGTGTGAAAAGCATCTCTTTATTTTTTATTTTTTAAATCTTTTGACTGTCAAATTATGAACACAGCACAGTTCTATCAAAAACAAATATCTTTGATAAATATATGTGTGCCACAATTATATACGCAAAATATTTCTAGTACATTTCCACTGTTCTTTTTCTTTTCTTTCTTTTTTTTAAAATAGTACACCCGGATGAGCCATTTTCCACCATCAGGTCAATAATTAAGGAATTTAGTCAACTGGAAGTGTTATGAAATAATCTGGAATAGGATGCGTATCAAAGTATATTGTTCCAACACACTGTTAGGAGGAGGTTAAAAAAACAAAAAATCACAACTAAGAATCACAGCTGGAGAATTGACAAAAATGACATAAAAAAACATCAAAATTGCTAATCATTTTGAGATTAATTGACTACCTTGATGTCAGAATGACATAAAATTGACATTTAACATTGGTGTCAAAAAATGCGTCAAAAATAAATGACAGGACAGTTCTGTAATCGATTTTTGACGTGTTTTTGATGCCAATGTTAGATGTCAGTTTGATGTTGTTTGAATATCAAGGTAGTTTACATTATAGGGAATAATATTATAATAATTTCATTATTTTGGTAGTCAAAAGGGCATCAGTGTGTGGATGTCAAATGTACGCCAAATCGATTTGCATTTTTGTATTTTTTTTACATTAAAGTGCCTACTGGGTAGTTAGAAAGTCTCCAGTACTACAACTAAGTGGTAATTTCGATTTTGATGTCACTATCGTTACAAGAAAGAAAACCTCTACTGTAATCCAAAATCCAATATATACAGTTTTATGCAAAAGTTTCGGCACATCTGATAATTTTCATAATTGCAAGCCATAGCCTGCTTGCCTTTCAAATCAGCAATTTCATTTGGATATATTTTATACCCTAGGGAAAAAGGCAACATTTCAGTTCGGACATAGCATTTATTTATTCAACAGATGCAATGGAATTTATGTCATAACAAAAACAGACAGGTGCAGAAATTTGGGCACCCCAACAGAAAAATGACATCAATCTTTTGTACAGCCACCTTTTGCTAAAATAACAGCCTGTAGACACTTCTTATAGTCAAGGATAAGTCCCTGAATTCTTGCTGAAGGCATTTTGGACCATTTGTCCTTGGAAAATATCTCCAGTTCAGTCAGGTTTGATGAGTCCCGAGCGTGAACGGCCGTTTTCAAATCAATCCATAGATTTTCGATGATGTTCAAGTCTGGGGACTGGGATGGCCATTTTAGAGCATTGTATTGTGTCGGAGGATGAATTACTTGGTAGATCTGGAGCTGTGCTTTGGGTCATTGTCCTACTGAAACATCCAACCCTGCCGTAACTTCAGCTTCTTAACTGATTCCTGAACATTGTCCTTAAGAATCTGCTGATACTGGGTGGAATCCATGCGCCCTTCAACTCTGACAAGGTTTCCAGTACCCGTGCTTGCCACACATCCGCACAGCATGATGGAGCCCCCACCATATTTTACAGTAGGGAGCATGTTCTTCTCCTGGAATGCTGTGCTCTTTTTCTGCCATGCAAAGCACCTATGGTTGTGGCATCTGTCCACAGTATACTTTTCCAAAATGATTCAGGCTTGTCCAGATGAGCCTTTGCTTTCCTCAAACGACTCCTCTTGGTGGCAGAATACAGAAAAGGCTTTTTCTGCATCACCCTTCCATTGAGCTGTTCTTTGTGAAGAGTGCGCTGGTCTGTGGAATGATGTACAAGGACATTATCAGCAGCAATATGTTCCCGGAGCTCTTTGGAGGTTGTCTGTGGTTTGTCTGTGACAATTCTAACCATTCTTCGCCTTTGCCCTTCAGACACTTTTCTTGGCCTACCATCTTTCCTTCACAAGAACTGTTCCTGTGGCCTTCCATTTTCTTACTATATTTCTGACTGTAGAGATAGAGACTTTAAACCTTTGTGATAGCTTTTTGTATCCTTCTCCTAATTCATGTTGGTGAATTATCGTAGTTTTTAGGTCATTAGGAAGTACTTTTGAGGTTCCTATGTTGCTACTTTCTGGTTCACAATAAGGAGAAGCACAACTAGCAATCAGCTATCCTAAATATCCTTTTTTATGATTGGTTGCACCTGTGTTAGGATTGTTAAGGTTCACTGAATCACTCAAATCAATTTTGTGTTGTAATCAATCAGCATTAGGTGACTACAGGTTTTGAAATCCACACAAAAGAGAGGGTGCCCAAACTTTTGCATAGCCTATTTTTCAGTTTCATTGTAATTTCACACATCTCAATATTGCTACACTATGTATTTCTGTCTGAAAACAAGCCATTATCTAGCTTTCTCTAGAAACCGAATAGAATTTCATTGTGATTTTCTCTAACAAATCTGCAGCAACTGCGTGATGCTATCATGTCAATATGGACCTTGTTGAATCTATGCCATGAGGGATTAAGGCAGTTCTGAAGGCAAAAAGGGGTTCAGCGGTTTAACCCGGTACTAGTAAGGTGTACCTAATAAAGTGGCCGGTAAATGAATATATATATATATATATATATATAAGCAAAATATTAGAAAGGTTAAACTAAAACAATTTTTTTACAGAGCAGTCTTGACTCATATTTACAAAGGGTGCTAATATTACTTTAAGGCAATATAGGCTACATTCATGGATTTTTACTTTGGTCTCCACTGTATTGTTATCAGTGAGTGAGTTGTTTCTAGGACAATGTTGTGTGGTTGCTAAGAGACTGAGTGATTCTTAGAATTCCAATGCAGTTGCTAGGGTGTTGTTTACTTAAGAATTTGAAAAAAATGCCAACAACCTTTCTTCCCACAATAACTACCGTAGTTTAACATCAGTAAGAATTACAGGTCTGTCCTTTGTACATTTTTTATTTTTTATTTTTTTTAATCTTTTGCCAGGCATAGAAGCTGCATTTTTTTTTTAACACAAAGTCTTTCATTAGCTCAATAATCCGTAGCAGATTCTTGTGGAACAGGACTGGTTTCAGAAGGTCCGGGGTTATAAAAACAGGAGCAGTCCTCTGGAGATCTGACTTAAGAGAGTCCTCGCCAGTGCTCTACACATGACATTTACAGACTCACTGAAAGGTTAGGCTTTCACACAGACACACATACACGCACACGCACGCACACGCACACACACACACACACTATAGGCTGTATGTGCGCAGGCTGCTGATCATTTACTATGACTGCATCTGAAAAATGAGTAATATTAGCAATATGCCACTTTTCAGACCCTCTACTTCCACTTTTTCCTAACATTTAACATTTAAAGTGCATTTAATTGCTTGACAAACAAATTACATTAACTGGCCTGTACACATTCATGATGTCATTCTATAAATAGGGACATACTTGTGTTTAGTGGAATTAATTACATTTAATGAAATAACTTAATTAAAAATACATTATCAAATACAGAAGTGGTAACACTTCATGGTGACCAATTTTCACATTTAATAAGCTTATTAGCTTGCAAATTCATTGTTTATTAGTATAAAGCACATACTACTGCCTTATTCTCTATAACTACTTTCTACATTCATACCATTATTCTATCCCATACCTAAACTTTACCACTTCAAAAATGACCTAACTCACTGTTTCTAAGAAGTAAATTAGAGATTTATTAAGGCAAAAATCATAATTATATGGATAGTTCACCCAAAAGTAATAAATCAGTCAATATTAACTCAAACAAACTTGTTTAAAACCTGATTGAGTTTCTTTCTTCTAACACAAAAGTAGATATTTTGAAGAAAACTGGAAAACTGTAACCATTGACTTCCATAGTATTTATTTTTTCTACTATGGAAGTCAATTCAGGCTTTCAGCTTTCTTCAAAATATCTTCTTTTGTGTTCAAAAGACTAAAGGCACTCATAACATTTTGGAACCATTTAAGGGTGTTCTTTTTTTTTTTTCATGGGTGAACTATCCTTTTAATAGTGTATGTGTGTGTGTGTGTGTGTGTGTGTGTGTGTGTGTGCGTGTGCGTGCGCGTGTGTGCGTGTGCGTGTGTGTGTGTGTGTGTGTGTAATATATACAATTTATAATGAAATTTAAAAACAATTTTAATCTTCCATTTCTAAAATAACTTTGAATAAACTAGTGCATTTACCTTTAATGCTTATCAAAAGCTGTGGCCAATCATTCAATCAATTAAATATTTCAGTGCTGTTATTGTTAGTTGAAACTATGTTAAAATGCTTTAAAATAAAAGTATTTAAAATAAAAAATAAAGTGGAAAGAAAATAAAAAAAGAAATAGTGAGGGAAATATATCAAAATAATCAATAATCAACACAGGGAGAACATGCAAACCACACACAAAAATGCCAACTGACCCAGCCGAGGCTCGAACCAGCAACCTTCTTGCTGTGAGGCGACAGCGCTATCCCACTGTGCCACTGTGCCACCCCAAAAGTCTAGATGCTAAACCCAAAATTAAATTAATCAGAAACCTAAATATAAAAAAAAACCCAAAACTAAAGTCAAATACTGAAAGTTAAATTAAAATACAAATTAAAAATACAAAAATACTTTAAAAATGGCTACAATGGTATATAAATAATACTAAGATAACACTGAAAATCTTTATATGTTTATGTCAAAATATCAGTGGGTTACACTTTAGAATAAAGGTCAATTAGTTAATGTACTTATTATTAACTAAGTATGGATAATCTGTGCGGCACGGTGGCTCAGTGGTTAGCACAGCAAGAAGGTCGCTGGTTTGAGTCCCAGCTGGGTCAGTTGGCATTTCTGTGTGGAGTTAGCATGTTCTCCTTGTGTTGGCGTGGGTTTCCTCCGGGTGCTCAGGTGTATTGGGTAAACAAAATTGGCCTTAGTGTATGAGTGTGCGTGTAAATGTAAGAGTATATGGGTGTTTCCCAGTACTGGGTTGCGGCTGGAAGGGCATTCAATGCATAAAACATATGCCAGAATAGTTGGCGGTTCATTCCGCTGTGGCGACCCCAGATTAATAAAAGGACTAAGCCCAAAAGAAAATGAATGAGTTGGCGGTTCATTCCGCTGTGGCAACCGCTGATAAATAAGGGACTAAGCTGAAGGAAAATGAATAAATGGATGGATAATCTGGAATAGAAAACATTTATTTAAAACATTCATTAATGATAGTTCAACATTTACTAATGCATTATTAAAATCCATTTTATCCAATCCAATGCTTACATTAACTAACATTAACTAGTGGAGCATTATTTTAGTGTTACCTATCAGTGTTTTCAGCAGATTTAATGGTTGCAGCCTGAAGTTTCATGTATGATTATAAAAAATAACAGTGTTGTACAAGATGCGTGTCAAATATTCAAACAAACCCCTCTACGCATGAGCGAACATAACACTGAAGCTCAAAGCATGAGCCACCAATTAAAACAGAAAGTAATAATTATACTCTTTCTCTGTGCCTTTGTCAGCAAGCATGTTGGAGAATAGGAGAGCTCAAGTGTGCCTGATTTCTGAATATTTGCTGTAACAGATTGGTGACTTTTGTGTAGGCCCATTGTTTTAATCATTCAACACTGGATGAAACTCCGGCTCTTTGTATTCACCGGATGAAGTCGTTTTTTCTGTGTTGCACATGTTTGTGTTGGTGTTCGGGTTGCCCGTGTCATCAACTCCACACACCTGTTGCATAAAACACCTCTCTTTTTTTTTAAGCAGTAAATATTGTAAAAACATTCCCCAGGGACTAATTAAACACGTTATGCGACTCAATATGGTTGTGTTTATAAACATTACTTCAACCTATTAACTTCCTGTTTGCTGCTCTTTTTCAGTAATGACTCAGAGTCATGTTCATCTCCGTGTTTGGAATTGATGGATCGTTGGAAATCTTCAGAATATATTTTGTGCTCAACGTAAAAACGAAACTCACAAAGGTTTGGAATCACTTGAAGGTGAGTAAAAGGTGAGTTTCATTTCATTTTGAGTGAACTATTGCTTTAATAAGAACAACCCAGGCTCATTGGAGATATTGGGCTACATTTTTGAGAACCGAGAAATAAAACATAGGCTCATTCTGAAAACATACCCCTATATACATTACTGGAGATCACGAATTATGTAGCCAGAAGTACATATTGCTGCAATTTGTCTTAAAAACGAATGCTACGGGGCGGTTTGACGTCGTTCCTTTTCGCGCTTAACAGCTAACCATTTACCTCTGTATGGACGGCTTTCCCGCTGTTACCAGTTTGTCCAGTAGCTCGCCATGTACGTCAGTAGACTTGAGACTCAGAGAGGAGTTGATCACGACGACAGGGACAGAGTCTGGCGAAGAACGGTTCCAGAAAGCAGGTAAGACAAAAACAAAAGCCAAAAAATTAAATAAGTAAATAACAGGGTGAGAATGTGGTAAAATCTGAAAACGTTGTAAAAATCAGGCGAGGGCTTTTCTTTTTCTGGATTGCTTTTTAAAACTGTCGGTTGGGTTTAGGGAAGTGGGTGGGCGGGTGAATCAGTGCTTTTGAAAACACTATTGGTTGGGTTTAGGGAAGGAGGAGGGTGGGTCAGTCGATCGGTCGGTTAGTCAGTCAGTCGACAGCGGCCTCTGGTGGATTTACGTGAGAAAAGCAAGCAAGAAATGGCACTCACGAGAGAAATCTGAGATCTCAAAAAGCGCACACAGCAGCCTCTGGTGGATTCACGAAAACTGAAAAAAACTTACCTCCTGGGACGTATTTGGCGCTCTCCAGAAATGTATATAGCGGTACGTTTTCAGAATGAGCCTGGGTTGGAGAAATATGTACCCTTGATTATATGTGCTTGCAGTTTTTGTTTTCACAAATCCACTAAATGCATTACTGGGGCACATTTTCTTATGCCATTTCTTGTAAAATGCCTGTGTTGAATAAGAAACATGCATTATTGTGTGATGAATTCATGGAAAACTAAACCATTCATTAGTGAGTTTAACACAGTGTTGGTTAAAATACTTCAAAAAAGTAATTTATTACTAATTACATCGTTACAATTGTATTTAAACTACTTTCTAACTGCATTGTCTGAAAAGTAACTTAATTACTCAATAAGTAATTTAATTACTTGTCTTAATACTGTGTAAATTCTTAGAAATCTCAAAGTATGCAGAATACAAATGAAACTCATTTAATTCTTTAAATGGGCCTTTAGACTTTTTTTTAAATTACCACTTAACAAATGTTACACATATATCAAAACACAAAATGTTTCAAAGTAATAATGACACCACATTTCTTAGAAACCAACATTAATTTCCTACTAATTTCATTGTTTCTTGTGTGTGTATTCGTCCGACAAATCTGACTTTAGTTGAAAAATCAAATTATTCTGCAAATATAATTGTATAACAAAAGAAAAATCTAGATTTACAGTTCCTCTGCTTCTAAACTGATTTATACAGAACTGCAGAATTTATGCACAGTATTTTAGGCAAGTATATTTTAAATAACTGTAATTAAATTACCTAAAAATTAAAAGTAATCCCTTACTTCAGTGGAAAAGTAATTTAATTACAATAACTAATTACTTTGTAACTAATTACACCCAACACTGGTTTTACATTTGCAATTAATTACCAGTCCATCTGATTAATACAGGTATGTAATAGTGTGTTAGATATAGTCAGTTATAAGTTATTGTCCCAAAAATTAAATAAAAAGCTTAACAAATTATTTTTTTTTAATTAAAACTAAGAATATTAATCCATCCATTCATTCATCCATCCATTCATTCATTCATAAATGTATTCATTCATTCTTGTTTTTGGTAAAACAAGTAACTATGTTTTGGTAATTTATGTAACTATGTTTAGGACATTATAGGAAATTATAGATTAAATTTGAATACATTTTTTATTCCCTTCCCTGGTCACAACGTAACGTATATGGCAATCACTAATCATGGTAAAATATATAAGTTTCAAAGTACTTTTACATCTGCATACAGTAGAGGTACCTTGGTAATACTAGATTTATGAGTTTTATGTATATTCATTCATTTTATTTTTTATATTTATTCATTTTCATATTCATGATTTTTATATTCATTTATTACTTATATATGCTTATATTTATATCTATTCATTATTTTGGGCGTCACGGTGGCGCAGTGGGTAGCACGATCGCCTCACAGCAATAAGGTCGCTGGTTTGAGCCTCGGCTGGGTCAGTTGGCACTTCTGTGTGGAGTTTGCATGTTCTCCCCGTGTTGGCGTGGGTTTCCTCCGGGTGCTCTGATTTCCCCCACAAGTCCAAAGACATGCGCTATAGGTGAATTGGGTAAGCTAAATTGTCCATAGCGTATGTGTGTGTATGGGTGTTTCCCAGTGATGGGTTGCAGCTGGAAGGGCATCTGCTGCGTAAAACATATGCTGAATAAGTTGGCGGTTCATTCCGCTGTGGCGACCCCAGATTAATAAAGGGACTAAGCCGAAAAGAAAATGAATGAATTTATTTATTTTATATTTATTATATTTATGTTTTATATTTATTCATATTTTATTTATTTAGAATTATGTATTTATTTTTTGTTTATTTATATATTTATCTATTTTATATGTATATTTTATTTCTTCATTTATTTAATGGTTAACTGTATGTTTATTTCATTTATTTAATTATATATATATATATATATATATATATATATATATATATATATATACACACAATGTTAATTCGATGCTTGCTAGTTTTTTTTATTTATTATTTATTTATTTGTCAGTGTAATATCACATTTTGTTGGACAGCTACCATTGTAATACCATGGCACTTTATTCATGAATCTTCATGAATTGTGGATAAATACTATAATACTTCCAGCACCATGACGTACCATACAAACACCATGGTAGATTCATATATTTCAGTATTATGCTATGCATCAAAATACCACATTATATCCATCTGGCACCATCCTTGTATGTTTTCTTCAGTGCTATGATGTGATATGGTTGAATACGGTGTGTTATCAGCTGCTGTGCTTTTCCGCCGCTCTATTATTAATCAGCAGGACTCCCCGCTAGTGTCATTTTCTCTGCCATCTCATCATATTTAAAGCTTCTCACGTCTGAGATCTCATTTCCACTCAAGCGCTGCTGTGTCTCCTGGACGTGATAAAAGACATTTCCACGTATGCCGTTCCATGCTCTGTCGTGTTTGCTTTCATGTTCTCCAGTGAATAATACTATTTCCAATTCATTAAGCTGCACTTTTGTTTTAGAGGGTTTGTAAATTAAACAGGAAGGTGTTTTTTCCTTTGCCTTCTCATTCGGTGAGTTTGTTTGGATGTCTGCGTGACTTTAGCTCTGACTCTTCAATACAGAAACTCCCTGAGAGACCAAAGTCAGACCAATCTCGCCGTCATCACTGTATGCCTGCACACATGCAAATCACTGCACTCATTTACATGTCTAGTAGATGCCTTCTCTGTGGAGACTTGTTTCTGATATTATATATCAACATTTATATATATTATTAAGCCTCCTGAATTATTAACCCCCCTGTATATTTTCTTCCCAATTTCTGTTTAATGGAGAATTTTTTTTTAACACATTTCTAAACATAATAGTTTTAATAACTCATTTCTAACAACTGATTTCTTTTATCTTTGCCATGATGACAGTACATAATAGTTTACTAGATATTTTTCAAGATACTAGTATTCAGCTTAAAGTGACATTGAAAGGCTTAACTAGGTTAATTAGGTAAAACGCAAGTCCTTTTATAACGATGGTTTGTTCTGACAATCGAAAAAAAAATATTGCTTAGGGGGCTAATAACTGCTTTTATTCTAGCCGAAATAAAACAAATAAGACTTTCTCCAGAAGAAAAAAATATTATAGGAAATACAGTGAAAAACTTTCTCTGTTAAACATCATTTGGGAAATATTTGAAAAAGAAAAAAAATCACAGTTATATACAGTTCTGTCTGGTTTTCGAATCTGATTGTATGATAGCCGTGCGATATATTACAGCGAGTGCAAGCAAGATATTTAAACACACACACACACAAACAGAGAGAGATGCACATGTAAATAATATATTTGATGTTATTTATGATATGCTATTAACTTTCCTTATTTGAATATAGAAAAGTTGTCTTCTACGTTGTAATCACAGTGTTACCTTTCACGTTTGTTTATATCTCACATTTCTGACTTTATTCATTCATTCATTCATTTTCCTTCGGCTTAGTCCCTATATTCATCAGGGGTTGCTTAGGGGTTAACTTATCCAGCATATGTTTTACATAGCGGATGCCCTTCCAGCTGCAACCCAGTACTGGGAAACATCCATACACATTCATGCACACACATACACTATGGCCAATTTAGTTTATTCAATTCACCAGTGCTAACCACTGAGCCACCATGTCGCCTGACTTTATATACAATAATTTGGTCTGTTTTCAGAATTTAGTATTCACTCATTACTGTTTACCTCTCAGAATTCTGCCTTTCTTAAAATTCAGTTCTAATTGACAACTTTTTTTCTTTTTTTAGAATTTTGAGTTACTGCTCAAACATCTGAATAGTTTTTTTGTGTGTGTGTGAGATTACGTTGCTCGGTTTTAAGTTTAGAAATCTGGCTATCTTTAGAATTTTACCTCTCAGTTCTGAGTTTATATCTCGCAGTTCTGCTTTTCTTTGAATTCTTAACATTTCGCATTTCAGTTTGAATTCTGACTTTAATACGATTCTTGTCATTTAGACTTTTCTTTTTCTAAGAATTCTGCCTAGTAATTATTTTTATTTTTTTAGAATTCTGAGATTAAGTTTCACAGGTCAGAGTTTAATTCAGATTTTGTTTACAATTCTGAGTGTTAATCTTCTGACTTTTCTTTTTTATTATTTTTTTATTCAGCCTACATCTCTTAAAAACAAAAACAAAAAAAATCATAATTCCGCAATTAGATTCTGGAATTCTGACTTTTTAAATTTATTTTCAGAATTGTAAGTTTATATATCACAGTTCTGAATTAATATATTGCAAGTCTGAATTGTGAGATTATAAGATGCACATACTTTTTAACTTTGTTATCCTGTACTGTAAACTGGCTCCTGTAATTCTCAGCCAAAGTTCTATGCATATAAAGACCAACTTTACTTTGGTCCTTTCAGAAAAATCTTATACAAATATATATTTTGAATTCTGCAACAAAACATACCCAACATATTTAACATTTCAGCACAAATGTACTGCAAGCCGAGGCACATACTGTATTCCCAATGATCCCGGGTTGCATACAATGTACTGTATAGCATTATAATGAAAACATGTCTGATGTCTTTTGAAGTTTTCGATCCAGTAGCAAAATGACGAATGCTGTCTTTTTGCAATCATTCTACGAATTCATTATTGGATTGTTTGCACTTCTCCTCTTTTAGAAGTCAAGTCTGGTTAAAAGCATATGCTAAATGATTGTATGTAAAGTCATATTTAACAAGTCAAATGTAGCCAGTCATGTTTAAAGTGCTTTTTTTTGTTGTAAAGCATGTTACTTCACACAGCTGCTTCCAGATCAGGCTCTTGTTCTGATGGAGATAATGCAGCGTCAGGTCAAGGGTTTGTATGAAGAGCGCTTTCCGTCTCTTTCTCAGGCGGTTAATGGATTGACTTTCTGACCGGCGTTTGGGTCAAGAGTCTGATATAGCGTGGGTATTTTTGTGTCAGGTGCTATCTCATATCTGGATTAGGTAAAATCATGGTAAAGGAGATGAGTTATGTAAGAGGGACATCACTCATCACATTGAGAATCTACTAATGGGGCCGATGTGGAAGGACGAGGGTCTGTCGGAGGCGGTAATGCATAATGCAGATGCTTTAAAGACTAGAGAGGTTAAATGCATAAACTGAGCCAGTTATCGAATTAGGATTAGCCTAAGAATAAAGTGAGAAATGCATAGATCACTGTAAATGCTGTCACCCAAAAATGTAAATATTTACATAAGCATAACCATTTACTCACTATTTACTCATACTCCTACCACAGCTATGCTGATGACACTCAGATCTACTTAGCCTTATTGCCTAATGACTACAGCCCCATTGACACCCTCTGCCAATGCATTTATAAATTAACAGTTGGATATGCCAAAACTTTATTCAGTTAAACAAAGAGAAAACTGAAGTCGTTGCATTTGGGAACAGATATGAGGTTCTCAAGGTGAATGAGTACCTTGGCTCTAGGGGTCAAACAACAAAAAATAAGGACAAGAATCGTGGAGTCAGATCTGAATTTCTGTAGTCACGTCAAAGCAGTAAGTAAATCAGCATACTATCATCTCAAAAACATTGCAAGAATTAGATGCTTTGTTCCCAGTGAGGACTTAGAGAAACTTGTTCATGCTTTTATCAGCAGCAGGGTGGATTACTGTAATGGACTCCTCACTGACCTTCCCAAAAAGACAGTCAGACAGTTGCAGCTCATCCAGAACGCTGCGGCCAGGATTCTGACCAGAACCAGAAAATCAGAGCACATCACACCTGTCCTCAGGTCTTTACACTGGCTCCCAGTTACATTCAGAATAAATTTTAAAGTATTATTACTTTTCTGTAAATCACTAAATGGCCTAGGACCTCAATTCATTACAGATATGCTCACTGAATACAAACCTAACAGATCCCTCAGATCATTAGGATCAAGTAAATTAGAAATTCCAAGAGTTCATTCAAAGCAGGGTGAATCGGCCTTCAGCTACTGTGCCCCACGCTGCTGGAATCAGCTTCCAGAAATAATCAGATGTGCTCCGACATTAGGCACATTCAAATCAAGACTTAAAACACATCTGTTTAGTTGTGCCTTTACCAAATGAGCACTGTGCTACGTCCGACAGATCGCACTATTATGTCTTTCTTTTCTTTTTCATTCTTTTATAACCTGTTTTAACACATTTTAATCTGTTTTTAATCATTTTTAATTCTTTTAATCATTTTTATATTCTTATTTATTTTATTCACTTGGATTATCATTGTGTATGAAATATGCTATATCAATGAACTTGCCTTGCCTTACTCACCCACATAGTGACTGCAAATCTTCAGTGTAAAAAATGCAGGGTTCCACACAATTCATTCATGTTGTCCCAACACAAATCAAGTTAACTTAACAAATGTAAGTGTATTAAGTTGTCCCAATAAAAACTCAATAATTGTGCTGTTTCAGCTAAGTAGTTTGAACAAGCAGCAGAGATTTTGTTGAGTGATTTTGCTGTGTAATTTGTGTTAATGTTGTTTTAATGATAAGTCATCAAGATGTTGAGGAGATCTTGATTCATCATAATCATAAATACAGGGGTCATTCTTAAAAGGGATAGGTCACCAAAAGAGTAAACATTTATATAAACATACCATTTACTCGCTATTTACTCACCCACATAGTGACTGCAAACCTTCAGTGTAAGAAAATGCAGGGTTCCACACAATTCATTCATGTTGTCCCAACACAAATCGATTAAGGGTGCTTTCACATTTAGTTCAATTGCCTGGTCCAAACCCAAGTTCGATTGTCCTCCCTTGCCACCTTCTCGGCTGGTTTGTGTTCACACCGTCTTTATTCCTTCTGAACCCCGGTAAAAAATAGAAAGACGAATATTTAAAACATTCATAACATAACCGCAGAATCGTTTTTGGAGGAGACAAGCAGACATTATCACTGTGTTTGCACTGGGTCAGTCTCGCTTGTCGCCAAGGTAACTTTTGGTTGATACACAGATATACACACACGAATGAATGTTATGAAAACTAAAGTTTGTTGAACAGTTGGTGGTTCACATCCATTATTTGGTACAATTGCATTCATATCAGAAGTGAACTGAACCAGAGTTCGCGCAAAACGTACCCCAGACCATCTCTTTCAGGCGGACTCGGGTACAGTTCGTGGGTGCGCACACGAGTTCAGAAGACATCATTCACACTAAATGTAACGTACTTTGACGTCAAACGAACTCGGGTGCGGACCAAAAAAAAAGCTCGTGTAAAAGCACTCTAAATCAGCTTAACAAATTGAAGTGGATTGAACCTAAAACAATTAAGTAGTTCTAAAGAATTCTCAATAAATGTGTTGGTTCAGTTCGTTTTAAATGAGTAGTTTGAACAAGCAAGCACTTTTTTTAGTGTTTGAGTTTCTTTATTCTGTTGAACACAAAATAGGATATTTTGAACCGGTAACCATTGCCATCCATGGTAGGAAAACCAAATAATATGGGAGTCAATGGTTACAGGTTTTCATCTTTTTTTCAAGACCTTCAGCTTTTTCATTTTCTTTTGTGTTCAGCAGAAGAAAGTCAAAATAAAGCTTGAAGTGTGAGTAATTGATGACAGAATTATCCCTGTAACATTCTGGACAATGTGCTAATCAGCTTACCTGTTTTTATTATTATTATTATTTTTAATTATTAATAATTTCACTTATTTGTATAATTGAGTAGTTTGAGAAGTTTCTCATGTGTATCCAGGTTATTCAACTTGGTAACAACATGCTTTTTTATACTTATATTAAAAAAATTACTAAAACAAATGTTTTCTGTGAGATGTTTTTTTTAACTAGTAATTTATATGTTCTGTGTTTAGTGGTGTCGAAATGTTATTCAGCATTTTCACTGACTACATTTTTGTTGTTGGTAAACTGCATTTGATATCATTAAAGTTGACTACTGTGTGATGGTTTAAATTCTTCCTCTCACAAACAGAAAAACTGCATGAACTAAAATTGAGAGTTGTTCTCGTCAGAATTCCAGTGTTTTTTTCAGTCCGATGTGGTTGGCAAGTAAAATTATCTTTCATTCACCCCTTTAAAAAAAATCCACTTATCTCAGACAAGTGAGCCCTGTTATAAAACTGTAGTAATGGGTAATAGTGGGAGTGAATATAACACTACACACCACTTACATATACTTTTTCCCCTGTATGGTTTTCATGAGAGCACCTGGAGAGACCCATTAAAGAAAGCCTACATGCAGGCATATATGCATAAATAAATAAAAGTAATAATTACTAGTACTATTTAATAGTAGTAATAATTAATGCACGTTTATTTGTATAAAGTCATAAACAAAATAATAAAGAGTAATAATATCACACCATACAATAAAAAAGTGAGCATTAAATAACAGTGCAATTATTTTGGAGTACACTTTATTCATTCATTAATTTTCCTTCGGCTTAGTCTCTATTTCAGAGGTCGCCACAGCGGAATGAACCACCAACTATTCCAGCATATCTTTTACGCAGCGGATGCCCTTCCAGCCGCAACCCAGTACTGGAAACACCCATACACACTCATTCACACTCACACTCATATACTATGGCCAATTTTGTTTACCAAATTCACTTATACCGCATGTCTTTGGACTGTGGGGGAACCGGAGCACCCGGAGGTAACCCACAGCAACACAGGAGAACATGCAAACTCCCCACAGAAACGCCAACTGACCCAGCCAGGACTCGAACCAGCGACCTTCGTGCTGTGAGGCAACAGTGTTAACCACTGAGCCACCATGCCGGCCCTAGCACACTTTAAAAATGCTATAATATTTACATTTTAGATTTTTGTTCATTTCATTTTTTTTTTCCATGTCTAAAATCTGCAAGAGCTAATCCAAGCTAAAATCTGCCTTTCCATAATCAATGAGTATGTTTACATGGACACCAATAATCCGATTTTAATACAATTAAGACAATACTCTGATTAAGAGTCTACCATGTAAACAGCGATTTTTGATTAATTTAATCCGATTAAGGTCATAATCGAACTAAAGAGAAATCAAATTGACACGTGGAGTATATGCCGATTTTAGTCGCATTATTAAAGTGCAGTACAGACATGTAAACACCGCAATCAAATTATTACTATCATGTAGGACTTTTCACTGCGTTTTGCGTCAGGATAGTCCACACACACACACACACACACGGCTGTTTGACACTATTATTTGCACCTACCGAGTCAGTGAAGGACAACAGACACATACACCGTGAAATGCAGAGGTTTTTTTTCTCCCATTCAGTGTGTGGTATCAAATTCCATTAAAACAACACTCTTCCAGCAGTTCATACTCGCATCCAATATCTCGTTTGTCACGGGGGGCATTTATGAAATGTTCCTGAATGAAAGTGAAAGTACCAAACTGCAGTTAAAGTCGACAAATTAAAAATGAAACACCCAAACTTACATGAAACGCAATGACGTTAATCGAATTAGCTGCTATAACATGTAAAACGGGATCATGACAGGGACATTCAAAAAGAGTTGACCGGAACGTATAGGGACACAAAATGTTTTGTTTTTTTTAATAACTGAAATCACAAAAAATACAGAAAATAGATGTTTCGTGCAAATGTTTATTTATCTTGGTAAAAACAGACAAAAGATGAAAAAAAAAAAGATGTTCTTAATATTCTATAGATTTTTGGCATAAAAGAAAAAATCTAAAATTTTGACCCATTCAATGTATTTTGGCTATTTCTAAAAACATACACGTGCAACATGAGACTGATATTGTGGTCAAATATATATATATATTTTTTTTATTCTGGTTTCTTTTGGAATTTCAGTGTTTTGGTGCTGCTGTTGATTTCTGTTTAGCAATTTGCTCATGCTTTTCCTCATCTGCATGTCACTTTGCATAAAAGCGTGTGCTAAACGACTAAATGTAGCATAATGAAAGCGCTTAACGAAATGATGTTTGATTAGAGAAATTGTGCAAATGTTGTGCTGTGTTGGAATGAGCCACACGAACAGAAATCAGAACAGAAATCACTTTTAATGAGAACAACATAATACTAGAAAATAAATAACAGCAGAATGGCATGAGAATGAACTTACTAGTGTTTGTGATAAATAACCAAATAATGAAACGGCTTAACAAAAGATGATGTTTGATTAGAGAAATTCTGTTAATGTTGTGTTGCGTTGGAAAGACCCACAACATTCAGACCCACAGACCCATCTGATGTATGGCAAACATACGACATAAAAGTTGCAACATACAATCCAAATCATATTTGGATTTTACATATATAATATATGTCATATACAGTATGCAACGTATATTTCAAAATATTGCAAAAATGGCTGCTTTCACTTACATAGGAATTACAAATAAGTACCAAATATATTAGCTATAGTTTATTTTATATAAAGTGTTCATATATGGCCATATAGTTATATATATAACACTTGATAATGTTTCAAATGGAATTGTACTCCATTGTGCAAGAATCTAGTTAAATATTGACTAATTTAACTCTTGCTGCAGTATAAAATGTCTTTGTTTTAAATGTAACGAATCGTTTATTTCCTAAATGAATTTTTCTTGTTTAAAATGTCTGACTTTTGAACCTCACTGCACCTTTGTACATGTAGAAAGACATTGTGCAATTTTTTTCTTATTGTTTATCTATTATAATTGTATGTGTACACCACCATACACAACATGGTTAATCTAAATTAATGTGCCTTATTTAAATAATCTACACTTTTTATTCCTGTAATTATTATAATTATTAGAGGTATTATCTCTTTTTGTCTGTCATTTATTTTTATTTACTGTATAATTTATTAATTTGATGATAATAAATATAATATTTTACATATTTTATACGTCTAAAATGCTTTGGCAATACTGTACAAAATATCATGCCAATAAAGCTTATACAGTGCATCTGGAAAGTATTCATATCGCTTCACTTTGTCCACATTTTTTTATGTTACAGCCTTATTCCAAAATGGATTAAATTCATTTATTTCCTCAAAATTCTACACACAATACCCCATAATGACAATGTGAAAAAAGATTTTTTTAAATTGTTGCAAATTTAAAAAAAATAAAAAACCTGAACAATCACATGTACATAAGTATTCACAGCCTTTGCCGTGAAGCTCTAAATTGAGCTCAGGCACATTCTGTTTCCACTGATCATTCTTGAGATGTTTTTAGCAGCTTAATTGGAGTTCACCTGTGGTAAATTGAACCAAAATAATCTACAGTGCTTCAAAATCATAGAACAGGAAGAGCTAGATAAACTTATAAATGCTTCTAAACCAGCTACATGTATGTTAGACCCAATTCCAACTAAATTACTGAAAGAATTGCTACCTGTAATAGGAGAACCTCTTCTTAACCTCATCAACTCTTCTCTATCTTTAGGCCATGTTCCATATCCTTTCAAGCTAGCTGTTATTAAGCCTATTATTAAGAAACCACAACTGGACCCCAGCAACTTAGCTAATTATAGGCCTATTTCAAATCTTCCATTTATGTCTAAAATACTAGAAAAAGTTGTTTCTGCCCAATTATGCTCCTTTCTGCAGATGAACAATGTTTTTGAAGTGTTTCAGTCAGGTTTCAGGCCTCATCACAGTACAGAAACCGCATTAGTGAAAATAACCAACAATTTACTCTTAGCTGCTGACCAAGGGTGCATCTCGTTATTAGTTTTACTTGATCTCAGTGCTGCATTTGACACCATCGACCACAATATCCTCATAGATCGCTTAAATTCTACAGGTGTCCGGGGACAGGCTCTACAATGGTTTAAGTCATACTTAACTGACCGTTACCAGTTTGTTAATATAAATGGACAGCTTTCTCAGGTCAGGCCAGTACAGTATGGGGTGCCTCAAGGATCAGTTTTAGGCCCTTTGCTGTTTACAATATACATGCTACCCCTGGGAGACATTATAAGAAGACACGGGATCAGCTTTCACTGCTATTCAGATGATACTCAATTATATATTTCAACAAAACCTGATGAGACGTCTGAACTGTCTAAGCTAACTGAATGTATTAAAGATGTTAAAGACTGGATGACCAACAATTTCCTTCTCTTAAATTCAGACAAAACAGAATTATTACTTATTGGGCCTAAATCCTGTACGCAGCAGATCTCACAACTCGACCTGCAATTAGAGGGATACAAAGTTAGCTTTAGCTCTACTGTAAAAGATCTGGGTGTTATACTAGACAGCAATTTAACCTTTGAAAATCATATCTCCCATGTCACAAAAACAGCCTTCTTTCATCTGAGAAATATCGCTAAGTTACGAAGTATGCTATCCATCTCAGATGCAGAAAAACTAGTTCATGCTTTCATGACTTCTAGGCTGGATTACTGTAATGCTCCGTTCGCTGGTTGCCCAGCATCCTCTATTAATAAACTTCAGCTAGTACAAAATGCAGCTGCCAGAGTTCTTACCAGGTCTAGAAAATATGATCATATCACCCCAATTTTATCTTCCTTACACTGGCTGCCTGTTAAGTTCTGTATTGATTATAAAATATTGCTTCTTACCTATAAAGCTTTAAATAATTTAGCACCTGTTTATCTAACCAACCTTCTGTCTCGCTACAATCCAACCCGCTCTTTAAGATCTCAAAACTCAGGGTTGCTGGTAGTACCTAGAATAGCAAAGTCGAGTAAAGGTGGTCGAGCCTTCTCATTTATGGCTCCTAAACTCTGGAATAGCCTTCCTGATAATGTTCGAGGCTCAGACACACTCTCTCTGTTCAAAACTAGATTAAAGACCTATCTTTTTAGTAAAGCATACACTCAATGCATTGCATAACGGTATGATGCATGAATGTGCTCCACGCAGGTTTTTGCATCTCGTTTATATACACTATGAACAGCAGCTACGCTAATTATTCTCTTTATTCTCTATTTCCACCTGGGGATACTCATCCCGAGGCCCCCAGAGACTATGCAGTGCCACTAATGCAATCCAAGACCTGTGAAGAGATGACCCCAAGGTTTCCATAATCCCAGACCGGGCCGTATCCTGAGGAGCTGCTGTGGTGGTCATGGAGGAGTGGAGAGAAAAGGACTGATTCCTGTGAGACCCCAGTGAAAGACGAGTCTTCTCTGACGTCCAGCGTTCACCAGCCTCCGGCGCCTAGACTGCAGCTCTGCACAAGACGTTTGGCCATAGGAGAAATGGTCGTGCCCAACCGAGCCTGGTTTCTCTCGAGGTTTTTTTTCCTTCACTTTCGCAAATTGGTGAAGTTCCTTCCTCGCCGCTGTCACCACTGGCTTGCATGGTTCGGGACCCTGTAGAGCTGCGCATCGATGGATTTGCTCTTCAGTGTTTGGACTCTCAGCAGTGAAAATTAAACCACACTGAACTAAACTGAACTTAAACTCTAAAAACTGAACGGACACCATTCCAATTCACTATAATCTTCTATGTGAAGCTGCTTTGACACAATCTACATTGTAAAAGCGCTATAGAAATAAAGATGAATTGAATTGAAAAAATTCAGTTGATTGGACATGATTTGAAAAGGTACACACCTGTCTATATAAGGTCCCAGGGTTGATCAATAACCCGATGGTCAATCTGTCTGAGCTCCAGTGTTCTTCTGTGGAGAGAAGAGAACCTTACAGAAGGACAACCATCTGTGCAGCAATCCACCAATCAGGCTTGTATGGTAGAGTGGCCAGACGGAAGCCACTCCTTAGTAAAGGGCACATAGCCCTGGAATTTGCCAAAAGGCATCTGAAACAAAATTCTCTGGTCTGATGAGACTAAAATTGAACTCTTTGGAGTGAATGCCAGGCATTACGTTTGGAGAAAACCTGCTTCAGAGTGCTCTTGACCTCAGACTGGGGTGACGGTTCATCTTCCAGCAGGACAATGACCCAAAGCACACCACCAAAATATCAATGGAGTGGCTTCACAACAACTCGGTGAATGTCCTTGAGTGGCCCAGCCAGAGCCCAGATCTAAATCCTATTGAACATCTCTGGAAAGATCTGAAAATGGCTGTACACCGTCGCTTCCCATCCAACCTGATAGAGCTTGAGAGGTACTGCAAAGAGGAATGGGCAAAAATTCCCAAAGACAGGTGTGTCAAGCTTGTGGCATCATATTCAAAAAGACTTGAGGCTGTAATTGCTGCCAAAGGTGCATCAACAAAGTATTGAGCAAAGGCTGTGAATACTTATGTACATGTGATTGTTCAGGTTTTTTATTTTTAATAAATTTGCAACAATTTCAAAAAATCTTTTTTCACATTGTCATTATGGGGTATTGTGTGTAGAATTTTGAGGAAATAAATGAATTGAATCCATTTTGGAATAAGGCTGTAACATAAAAAAATGTGGAAAAAGTGAAGCGCTATGAATACTTTCCGGATGCACTGTATGTACATCTTTGTCATTTAAATATTTGAAAAAAACAATAAGTAGCCATATTTTGAAATGTGTTGCATATATGACAAATCTTTTATATTTGTGAAATCCAGATATGAACTTGTATGTCATGCAGTTGAAGTTAAAATTATTATATAACGATGATTTGTTCTGTAGACAATCAGAAAAAAAAAAATGCTTAAGGGGGCAAATAATATTGACCTTAAAATGTTTTTAAAAAAATTGAAAACTGCTTTTATTCTAGCTGAAATAAAACAAATAAGACTTTCTCCAGAAGAAAAAAATATTATAGGAAATACTGTGAAAAATTCTTTGCTTTGTTAAACATCATTTAGGAAATATTTGAAAAAGAAAAAGAATTTCACATCAGAATCATTTTGACTTCAACTGTATATGTAATTCACATATTTCTCTATATGGGGAGCCACACAAACAGAAATCAAAACAGAAATCACTTTCAAGGAGAACAACACCAAACCAGAAAACACAAACAGCAGACCGGCATGACAATGAAGTTACGCAGAACATTCTAGGTTGTCTGGCCAGGGCGGTTCAGTCCCCCGAGGTGCGTTTCTCCTCAGCCGAACACAGTGGCCTGTTTTAATGTGCATGTCAGCCGCGGAGCGCTTTAATACTTGTGTTTTCAGAGGAGCTTGTCAAAGCTAACCAGAGCTCTGGAGTCTTGTTAGAAACCCAATTCCTCTTCAATTTAGGGCCTCGGCTCACCAGGGCCCACCTAACCAGCCTCTGTTAGACGCATTTGTTGGTGAAATTGAGCTGCACGGCCGATTGCAGCGGGGCATTTAGAGGCGGCCAGGGAATGAGTGGAGGTGTTTGAAATGCAAGTCAGGTCCGTGGAAGACTCGCAGGAGTAAATCTCTGTTAATAAAGTTCTGAGAGAAAGCCTTGGAAAGCCAGGACCAGTTCTTCTGAGAGAGAGTCTCATTCGTTGATATATGCAGAGATGAAAAGATCTGATGTAGCGTGTTTTAAAGGGCACCTATGATGAAAATCAACTTTTGGAAGCTGTTTGGACAGAACTGTGTGTAGGTATAGTGTGTTCACTGTCATATTGGAGTGATAGAAACACAATAAGTCTTTTTTTTTATTTTTTATTTCCTGACGTTAAAATAGGATCCAAATCCCTCCCATTTTGAGGCCCACCGCAACGTTTTCCCCACCCACCTAATTGATTGACAGGAGCGTATTAACATGTCTCCGTAGTAATGCCTATAATCATATCTACAAGACAGGACGTGCACAAAGCAACTGGGATTAAAAGAACTGTTCAGCTCTCTCTGTGATCATCTGCACCTCAAGAATGACTTTTACAAGTTTAAAACGTTTTTAAAACAGTGCATGTTTGTAATAAAGACAGTAAAATCGCTGTAATTCAACACCATAGACGTATAGTGTCAATACAATTATAAAAGAAGACGCTTCAATCCCGGTTTGTGGACTTAAATCAGTTTTATTTTGTACATTAACATAACGGATATCCATACAGCAGTGGATATTAATGTGTATCCTGTCACATTTGCCGTGCAAAAACAGTGCAAAGCTAAACGTGCGTATGTGTGTGTGCATATACTTTATAACGACCTTGTGTGTGACTCATCGTTGCAGAAAGGCTTGAATTAACTCCACAACAAATTTATCAAATAACCCTTGGGAAAGTTCTTACTGTAGTAAGGGAGATCTGCTTCATTCTTGTCTGTCACTGTGCTGTTTATCTACGTGAAGGCTACACGCATCAGAGCAATACAGAGAGATCTCTATGGCTCTGACACACATGTGGGAATAGTGGGCGGGGAGAACCAGCTAATTTGCATTAAAAGCACAGGCAACAAAAACAGCTACAATGTCCTAACAGCTTAAATTTCCCAGATCTAGAAGGGTATTATAAATAATCTGATGGGTGTTTTGAGCTGAAACTTTACAGACACATTCTGGAGACACAAAAGATTTATCTTAAATCTTGAAAAAAGGGGTAAAATAGATGCCCTTTAAGATATCTTGTTTTCAGCTTCAGTATAGTCATCTGACACAACATCAGTAATACAAACACATGGTCTTTGTCTGCAGAATGTTTACAGGCTTCAAATAACATAATAATAAAACAAGTAGATGTTAAAGAATATAATATATGACTCACAAGAGTTTTTAATTTCAATACTGTAACATAATGCACAGTCATCATGTACCGTATGTCTTGCGCAACTGAAAAATGCTAAAGTCTGGTTTAGTCTTTTATTGTATTTTATTTTTAGCAAACTGGGTGCAAAGGTAGAATGAAATAGTCTTGGTTTGTATGTGTCACAATTTATAAAAAAAAAAAAAATGTATGAACAGTTAAAACACTCATTCTTTTCATTTTTTTCATACTAAATTAAGTATATGGCTGGATAAAAGATTTTTAAATATAAAGGCGGCACGGTGGCACAGTGGGTAGTGCTGTCGCCTCACAGCAAGAAGGTCACTGGTTCGAGCCTCAGCTGGGTGAGTTGGCATTTCTGTGTGGAGTTTGCATGTTCTCCCCGTGTTGGCGTGGGTTTCCTTCAGGTGCTGCGGTTTGCCTCACAAGTCCAAACACATGCGCTATAGGTGAATTGAATAAACTAAATTGTCCGTAGTGTATGTGTGTGAATGAGAGTGTATGAGTGTTTCCCAGTGATGGGTTGCAGCTGGAAGGGCATGCGTAAAACATATGCTGGATATATAAAAGAAGAAAAAAAACACTTGCCAATAAGCATATTTTAGAATTAATAGGTAAAAAAATGTTTTATAAAAATTTATTAAAAAGTTAAATAATAAAAGTAGAAATAATAATATTAATTATTCTTAGTAATTTAGTAATTTTTTATTATCTTATTTCAGTTATATTTAATTCAAATTCAGTCTAGTCATCTGGCACAATGTCAGTAATTATAGCAGTGAAAAACACATTCTTTTTGTCTGCCGAATGTTTACACACTCCAAAAAATATTTAGGCCTAACAAATAAGATTTATGTATTCTGATTGCATATAAAATGTCCATCCATTTGGATTGCATACTTTTAACATAATTGAACTAATAAACTTTATGTGATTGATAATTGTTAGTTAAACATAAATTAAACAGGACAGGAGCTGTTGAGCATCAGAGCAGAGCTCATTAATATTCATGAGCATTCCAAATATGGTCAAAACAGGACTTTTCTGTGTATGGGGTAATTTCTGGGGTTATACATAAGCATATAAAACAATTTCTGTAGATTTTTTGAACTTGCCTAAGCCACATACATACTATGTAGATATTAAAGAACTATTTAACATATTGGGTTAATGCACTCTACAGCACCTTTAAATACTGCACACACATTCAAGTCCCTATTTCATGCATATTCTGTTCATTATTTTCAAAAATCGTGTCCATTATTTTTGAGCATACATTAAAAATATTTTTAACACTGAATTTTAGGATGCAAACAATTCTGTTCCTTTAGATCACTGAGACGTTGCTTCATCACCTCACTGAAGTCATTTTTTCGATGTTAAATGAAAGTGTTTAAAGCAGAGAGTAAAGAACACATGCATGCTGAGGTTGAAGACCTTGCTTATAGAGAATACACACTTTGAAAAAGAAATGCACCTCTCAAGGACATCATATCACTCGATTGAGAAAGACCAGGTTGATTTAGGTTTCTTCACTCAAATAAAGGAATGTAAATTGTAAGAATTATGCGATTTCTCTGTATGTAACAGAGACAGATTTTATAAGCACATTTTAAAGCTGAGTTGGATTGTTTTTACATTTTGTTATATTTCTAATGGTGTAATGGATTGATTGATTGACTGACTGAGATTATTTATAAAAAAAAAAAAATAGCCAGTTTTTTTTGTTTTGTTAGATATCCATCTAATATAGTCTATGTTCAAATGATTTATTATTTAAAAACAAATTGTAGTAAAATATATTTGTATGGTGTCAAAAAACATATATAATAATATACAATCAAAATTCAAATGTCTTATGCAAATTAAAATAAGGATTGTGGAAATCTATGTATATTTCCCCCCCAAGTTATTATTATTATTATTATTATTATTATTATTATTATTATTATTATTTGTAGTAAAATTATATTTGGATGTTGTCAATGCATAAATAAATAAAATAATAAATAAATAAATAATAATAATAATAATAATTACTTTTATATTATTATTATTATTATTATTATTATTAGTAGTAGTAGTAGTAGTATTTGTAATAAAATTATATTTGTATGTTGTCAATGCATAAATAAATAAAATAATAAATAAATAAATAATAATAATAATAATAATAATAATAATAATAATAATAATTATTATTATTATTATTATTTATCTTATCCATTCCATTCATTCATTTTCTTTTCGGCTTAGTCCCTTTATTAATCTGGGGTCGCCACAGCGGAATGAACCGCCAACTTATCCAGCATATGTTTTACGCAGCGGATGCCCTTCCAGCTGCAACCCATCACTGGGAAACACACTCATTCACACACATACATACATACACTACGGACAATTTAGCCTACCCAATTCACCTATACCACATGTTTTTGGACTTTGGGGGAAACCGGAGCACCCGGAGGAAACCCACGCGAACACGGGGAGAACATGCAAACTCCACACAGAAACGCCAACTGACTCAGCCGAGGCTCGAACCAGCGATCTTCTTGCTGTGAGGCGAACGTGCTACCCACTGCGCCACCGTGACGCCCTATTTATCTTATGATTATTATTATTATTATTGAGCATAATTAAAATATGGATTATGGATGTCTATTTATATTTATTAATTCATTCATTCTCTTTTCGGTTTAGTCCCTTTATTAATCTGGGGTCGCCACAGCGGAATGAACCGCCAACTTATCCAGCATATGTTTTACGCAGCGGATGGCCTTCCAGCTGCAACCCATTACTGGGAAACATCCATACACATTCATTCACACACATATACACTACGGACAATTTACCCAATTCACCTATACCACATGTCTGTGGGGGAAACCGGAGCACCCGGAGGAAACCCACGAGAACATGCAAACTCCACACAGAAACGCCAACTGACCCAGCTGAGGCTCAAACCAGCGTCCTTCTTGCTGTGAGGCGAACGTGCTACCCACTGCGCCACCGTGCTGCCCTATTTATATTTATATTTAACTTTATTATATTTTATTTACATGTAAACAAGCAAACTTTAAATATTTGAAAATTAAATAATATTAAACAATCAGACTTTGTTTTTGTTTTTTGTTTTCTGGTGGTGACGTCAAAACATGCACATCAGTGGATTTGACTAGCATGCAGTCTTACACTTCTTATGTAATGTTAAATAAAAAAAATTAAAACCCCCTGAGTTTTCCAAAATGTCAGGGAAAGCTCTCATTCCCCTCTCATATTTGAAGTTCATATGAATGTAGAACGTGTTATATGCCTGCATGAGCTGAGAACATACTTTCTCCATCATTTTTTCAGTGAAAAAGAGTCTGGATGAGCTTAAATCTGACTTGAGGACCTGACTTGCTGAGGCTGTGGATTAAAGGTGACAATGTTGTAAATAACTCCCTTTTTCCAGACTAGACTATGACTATGTCTACACTAAATTTGAAAACTAAAAGATGTTAATAAGGGCGGCATGATGGCTCAGTGGTTAGCACTGTCGCCTCACAGCAAGAAGGTTGCTGGTTCGAGTCCAGCATGTTCTCCCTTTGTTGGCGTGGTTTTCCTCTGGGTGCTCTAGTTTCACCCACAGTCCAAAGACATGCGGTATAGGTGAATTGAATATACTAAATTGGCCGTATAGTGTGTGTGTGTGTGTAAATCATAGAAATACCATTACATGTTTACAGATGTTTTATAAACATGCTAAGTGGACATATTTGTTTATCTGAAGTCAGTTACTCTCCTTTGAGAATGTGTGTTCCATGTCGGAATGTCTGTCTTTGGTTCGGTCTCTATAACCAGCCCACTGCATGTCCACATGTACACAGTATTTTTATAAACAGAAATTTCCCTGCTTTTGTTTAAAAAAAAAAATCTGGTCACATGACAATGCAAAAACGCACTGTGATGCACGTTTAGGGCGCTCCGAACCAACAGGCGGCGATAATGACACTTTTATGCAGGGTTCACACCAAACAGGAATTAAGTATTTTGGCAAGTAAACTGCATACAGGTTAATGCAAACATGAGAACAGAGGCGGATTACCATCTTGCAGGGCGAACAACGCAGAACACATGGCGAGTTTGGTGTGAATGTGCGAAATTTGCCTTATTCGTGTCTTCCATGTTTGGTGGGAATCTAGTCATGTTGGCCAATCAGAAAGGAGAAAACAGCGCATGCTGACGTCATGAGGCAAAAACTCCAGTTGTAGTGTCCACACGACCACACTACCCGGAGTTTTGGAAAATCATCACCCTGGCAATTTCATGTAGACAAACAGTGAAACCGCGTAGCAAAAATTTACTTTTCTTTTTTAAAATACTTATGTTTGTGTTCACAGGGCCTGAATTTCTAAAGTTTGGCTAACCATAATTAAGTTTTCGTTTACTAAACATCATTGTATTTTCTTTCTCATTTTAGTTAATTTTACTCATTCTAATATTTTCGCGTGAAAAATGCTGAAACTCACCCTCGTGGTTTCTAATTGATCATTGATCTGTTTCATTGTCTCATTAAAGTATTATGGTCTTATTCAACATAACATCAAAATTCGTAACAACGTTTGAGAGAATTTTCAAAAAGATACACTTTCGTTGTCTAAAAATGCTGTATCAGTTTAGACGGAAGCCCAAAACGTAGGGAAAAAAAAAATGTTTAGTTTATTTTTTTAAACAAACATATATTAAAATTTGTTTCATATCCAGTGTATAAAAGCTTTATGAAAAAAAAAAGATATATTTTTGTTGTCTCAGTGTGGATAGAAGACCAAAATGAGGAAAAATATGTATTTTTTTGTATGAAAACGTATTAAAATGGACATTAGTTTCATATCCAGTGTATAATAGCTTTATAAAAGAAAATGAGGTGGAAAATGAACATTTCAATAGAAATACAGTATTTGCCAAAATATATGCTGTCTGCATTAACAGCCATAATGATCACAAGTCCTAAAAAGCACAAATGTCCATGTGTACAAGTGTTACCGCGGGTCTGTGAACTGGCATGTCCACTGAAGCGTGTGCGCTCATTCTCCTCAGTGTTGATTGAGCACAGAAACCCACAATTAAACTGTTCCACTGGAGCTCAGTCGAGCGTAACCCGACAAGCCAAGCATGTTTTTTTTCTTCTTTTTTTTGTGACAGAACATCATATTTCCGTGTTAAGTATCATGTCCTGCCATGTCTCGCTTTCTCTTAGAGTGATGACGGTGTCAAAGGATGAACTTAAAAATGTGATCAAGTGTCATGGAGTTTGTGGTTTCTCAGAGAGGTTCACCACTGGTAAATATAGACACAGTGACAGAGAGAATCAGGGGACAGATGAGAGACCGCAGAAAAAGATGAGGTGGAGATGATATAGAGAGAGAGGAAAAAAACAATAGAATGAAATGCAATAAAAATGAAGACCAAAAGAAAAATGCTAATGTTTAGAGACTGGCTTTTTCACAGCTCGGGAGATTTAAAGCAACGTTTCAGCCAAAAATGAAAATCCTGTCATTGTTTGCTCAAACTCATCTTCTAAAAGCATATGGTTTTCTTTCATAGAACATGAGGGAGAAATGAAGATAGAGAAATATAATAGTTGTTCATATCATCAGTGTGCTAGCCAATATCTGACGATAGCTTTATTTTTAGATGGATATATTCTTTTTCATATACAGTATTTCCCAAGTGATGTTTACCAGAGCAAGGAATTTTTCCACAGTATTTCATTATTATTTCTTCTGGAGAAATTCTTATTTCTTTAAGTAAGGCTGGAATAAAAAAGAAAACATATTAATAGCCCTATAATAATCAATATTATTAGCCCTCTTTTTTTTTTTTGATTGTCTACAGAACAAAACACTGTTATACAATGACTTTCCTTAATTAACCTAACTTGCCTAGTTAACCTAATTAACATACACTGTAAAACCTGATACAGTTTTACAAACAAACAGTTTGAGGAAACCGATTGCAGCAAACCATTTCAGTTTTGAGTACTGTGAACTTACACTCACCGGCCACTTTATTAGGTACACCTGTCCAACTGCTCATTAACGCAAATTTCTAATCAGCCAATCACATAGCAGCAACTCAATGTATTTAGGCATGTAGACATAGTCAAGACGATCTGCTGCAGTTCATGCATTTATGAATGTATTATATCATCTTTGCGTCAAATTACAAAAAACAAATTATTGCTTATGCGAGGTGTCTCTAATGCAGCGTCTATGGAGCTGAGAGTAAATTTGACGTTATTCTCTCCTCTGGCTGTCGTCATCAATCTCACACATTTTTTTTTTTTCCTTTTTCTGAAAGTCTTGATAACACCATCGAGGAATTTTTCTTTTATTATTTCAGCAAATAGGATTGTAATTTTTTTTTTTATTGTACTCTCCCATTCACTGCGCTCTAAGTTTACCCAACTATGTCGACTTCTGCTATTGAGAAACCCGGAAATATGAAAAGGGTCCATTGGAAAAATGTTGCCTGGTCTGATGAGTCTCGATTTCTGCTGTGACATTCGGATGGATGGGTCAGAATTTGGCGACAACAACATGAAAGCATAGATCCATCCTGCCTTGTATCAACGGTTCAGGCTTGTGCGGTGTAATAGTGTGGGGGATGTTTTCTTGGCACACTTTGGGCCCATTAGTACCAATTGAGCATCGTGTCAATGCCACAGCCTACCTGAGTATTGTTGCTGACCATGTCCATCCCTTTATGACCACAGTGTACCCATCTTCTGATGGCTACTTCCAGCAGGATAACGCGCCATGTCATAAAGTGTGAATCATCTCAGACTGGTTTCTTGAACATAACAATGAGGTGACTGTACTCAAATGGCCTCCACAGTCACCAGATCATGGATGTGCAGCCGACAAATCTGCAGCAACTGCGTGATGCTATCATGTCAATATGGACCAAAATCTCTGAGGAATATTTCCAGTACCTTGTTGAATCTATGCCATGAAGGATTAAGGCAGTTCTGAAGGCAAAAGGGGGTCCAACCCGGTACTAGTAAGGTGTACCTAATAAAGTGGCCGGTGAGTGTATATATTGAGTCATATACACATATATTATTTGTGTTTATATAGTTAAACATTTAGAGTATTAGTAACTTAAACGTCTGTAAGAGTTCAGTTAATAGATTGAATTGAGTCCAAACAAAAATATACTGTAGCTACTCAAATGGTTTGGTTTTGCTTCTAGCATTAGAGTTAACACAAAAAAGTTATTTAATTCATAACTCATTTGGTTTGAGTTCTGCTTGATATAATCACTTTATGAGTTACCATAACTCTTTTCATTAAGTCAAAGTAACTTTTTTTTTTTTTTTAATTATAAGTTAAACTAACATTTTATTTAGTGATTTTCACTGTTAGGTTTTAGATTGTAGTTAAGCCTTCAAATCACACTTTAAGCTGAATACTAGTATCTTGCAAAATTACTAGTAAAATTGTATGTTCTGTCATCATGGCAAAGACAATTGTTTTTTTTATTAAAACTATTATATTTAAAAAATGTCTTTAATCTTTCAGTGTTTCTTTAATGTTTTTAGCATTTATCAACAACAATGTGAGTCATGGATTTTGACTGTATAATGAAATAAGTAATGATATGAAAATGTATTTTTAATGTTTTGGACTGTCTGAATGTCATTGTATCAGTTGACGGAGATATGAATAAGTAAATGGTCATAATTCAAATGTTATTTTCCTGTACAATGGAGATGATGTTTTTACAGGTGGAGGAAATATTTCTTGTGTTGTTAGCTGTATTGAAACGAAAATCAGATTGTTTTTAACTATTGAGTAGTCGTCTAACTGATGGCATAATGTGATTGACTGTGGAATAAGAGGGTGAAGTGAGAAGATTGTGTCACGCACTGAGGAAGGCATTGTGCCGAAACGTCTGTTTTGTATCTCCTAAGAATGTAAAACAAAGTTACATAATTATTTAACGAGTGTGAATCATGATCTTCTGAATGATTTAATCTCTGCCCAAAAAAAAAAAAAAAAAAATCATAACTTTCTGTGAATTTAGTAACACCAAACAGACACGCCGCAGATCTTTCATGTTTATTTATTTATACATCTTGGAGTCATATTTCAAATATATTTTTTCCTCTAAAATAGTTCATTACATGACAGAGAATATACAACATCCAGCACTACAAGTTGCTCTCTCACTTGTGCACCGGTAAAGCTAAAAACAAACAAACAAACAAACAAACAAACAAACAAATATACATACGAACGGAAAAAAAACTAAACACAGAAACAGTCTCTCTCTGGTCTGAACGCTTTGCATACGACGCTGCAGTCGGTCAGATCTGCATCGTCCACTAATGGTCAGTTCAACAGCACATTCAGCACTGAGGGAGGATCTATTCTGTGTGACGGACCTTCAGGAGGGGCCAAGGGATTCGATTTTTTTTTAATATTTATAATAAATGTGAGTCAATTAATGATTAAGAAAAAAAAAAAACATGTCAAGGTCATATTTCTGTTTTATTTGTATTTTAAATTAATTAATTTAAATAAAATGTAAAAATAAATTGTTAGAATTATTAACATTTTCCAATAAGACTAAAATGTAATAATAATAATAAATAATAATAAACATTTTTATATGTTGCATTGCCTATAATAAATAAAACCATATACCAAGTACACAAAAAAAAAGATTAAATTTTTTTTAGTAAATCCAATTAAGGCAAGTGGTTGCAAACAATTTATATGGGCTGAATTTAAATGAACAAACATAATTTGTTTGTTTAAATTTAGCCTATATGTATTGTTCGCAACCAGTGTAATTGGCCTTTTTTTTAGTGTAATAGTTTTTGTTATATATATATAACAAAATATATATATAACAAAAAATATATATATTTATTTATTTTTACTATATTACAAAAAAAGTGTAGTGAGACAAAAACAAATACTAAAAAAAAACAAACAAAAAAAAACTATTGCTTAATATAAAAAATAAGTCATGCACTGTGTAAATATTACTACTAATAATCAAATAAAATTAAAAATATATAAAATAATTTAAATGTGAAATTTAAAGCAGATTTAATTTTCTCTGTGCACGTGGGTCAATGATGAAATGTTCCTTTATGGTTTTCACATCAAATAAAATTTTCAAAAGTGATTTTATATATGCTTATTAGACGCAAACAATCTCTTTTAATGTTTCAGATGACTTTTGTAAAAATGTTCAAAATATACAGTACAAACAAAAAACAACATACTTTTTCTGACTTGTAAAAAAAAAAAAATAAATAAATAAATAAATATATATATATAATGCTGACAAATGGGTACAACCTAGTGCTTTGAAGGAAAATGGTAAAAAGATCTTAAACGGAAATTAATTTTTCAGGACTGCAATGTAATCCTTAAAAATGCAGTCATAATTTTTGTTCTGACAATAAATGAATAATAAACAACATACTTATAAAAAAATAAAACATATTACTACACTTTTACTTATGTATATTATTTTAGGGGTGAAATATGACCTTGATATGTCTTTTGTGAGGTTTTCCCATGTGTATTCTTATTAGATACAGTATAACGCAGTAGTCATAGTATCTCAGAAGGAAGGTGGCAGTAAGATCAGTATTTAACTGGATTAAAATGGGACTGCTGACAGGAAATGAAATTTCTAATGGTACATTCTACTTGTATCTCCTCCAACTGATAATGCATGAAGACATGAGTCTTACGCTGGGTTCACACCAAATGCGGAGCACTGAGTAATTCGCTTTTGTTTACTCGCGGAATGTTTTTCTCTTGAATTATTTGAACTTGCGCAGCAGGCGTGATTGAGGAATATGTAACAAACATGTTGCGCATAATTTGCCTTTATTCTTGTGTTTGCATTGATATTGTTTGTAATCTATTCACCCGAATACTAAATTCCGCATTTGGTGTGAACCCAGCATTACATTTGGATACATCAATGATAGATGAAAAGTGCGTAAAATGTCACATTTTGAGATTCCTGACAATCAATAGCTGGGTTTCATCATAACATGAAGCAAATCTTTTTAAAGTTCAAAACAGAAAATAAAAAAAATCTCAATAGTGAATTGGGTGCGTTTCCATCAAGTTGTTACGCTGGGTTCACACCAGATGCAAAGAATTGTGTCACTTGCTCTAGATTACTCAGGGGATGTTTTTTTGCCTCACACAAATTTTCCCCTCCAGTTGAAAACAGCTTAAAGATTTTAAATGACAATGAATTTTTCAGGACTGCAATGTAATCTTTAAAAATGCAGTCATAACTTTTGCTCTGACAATAAATAAATAATCAACAACATTTATTTACTAATTTTCTTTCAGCTTAGTTCCTGATTTATCAGGGCTCGCCACAGCAGAATGAACCGCCAACTATTCCGGCATATGTTTACGCAGCGGATACTCTTCCAACTGCAACCCAGTACAAACACGTTGTGCATAATTTGCCTCTATTCGTTTGCATTTACTTTGTAATCTACTCAGACAAATACCTAATTCCACATTTGATGTGAAGCCAGCATTATATTTGGATGCATCAATAATAGATGAAAGGTTAAATGTCACAATCCCTGACAATCAATAGCCGGGTTTCCATCATAACACGAAGCAAATCTTTTCAAAGTTTGCAAAACAGAATGTTTTTTTTAAAATCCCAATTACAAATTAGGTGAGTTTCCATCAAGTTGTTATGCTGGGTTCACGTCAGATGCTGTGTGTCACTGTGTGTCAGATGCTGTGTGTCAGCTCTAGATTACTCAGGGGATGTTTTTTTTTTTTTTTTTGCCTCACACAAATTTTCCCCTCGAGTTGAATTTCTTTAAACTTGCACGGAAGAAGTGATTGAGGCAAAATCAGGGTGTTCGTAGCAAACACGTTGAGCATTCCACATCATCACCACCGCCCGGCTTAAATTTCTATAAATATTAATGCCACATTAAATGTACTGCAACAAGATGTGCTCACTCTTCTTAATTCATAAAGACAACGGCTTTAGATATCGGCTATATTCACATAGCAACATAATAACAGAATACGACTGTCTGTCCTGCAAGAATAAAACAAAAGGAAAATTATGTCAAAGAAGAAAACTTTGGGAAAGTTTTAAAATGTCTGACAGTTAAGACTAAAATCTAACTAACTTTTATTGCCAATGTATAAGGAACATGTACAAAACTTACAAAATGACACTCTGTCCATCCTAAAATCAAGCAAATCTTTTCAAACTTCGCAAAAATTTAAAGGAAATGTATCACAAATGCAAATTAGGTGGTAACCAACAGTAAATAAAGCAAGCGGAATGGAGTCACATGGGTGTAATGCTCAATACATCAGAGTTTATTCAGCAAATCTCACATTATTCACATTAACTCTTAAGTCCAAAACCACCTCAAATGTCTCCAAATAAAGGATTTTTATTCAAACTTTGGCATTTCCATCACTCGTTTATCATGCGATAGTTTAAAAATGCATATTAACACAAGGTGACGGAAACCCAGCTTATGAGAGTCTGTAGCAACCCAGGCTCATTCTAAAAACGTACCTCTATATACATTTCTGGAGAGCGCCAAATATGTCCCAGGAGCTACGTTTTTTTTTGCCATTTTTGTTTTCACGAATCCACCAGAGGCCACTGTGTACACATTATTACATTTTAGTCTAATTGAAATTCAGCCATACATACTTCTGGCTACATAATTCATGATCTCCAGAAACGTATATAGGGCTACGTTTTCAGAATGAGCCTATGTTGGTCTGTAGACATTTTTTTTTTTTTTTTAAGTTCACTTAACTTAACCCCCAGTGTCGCTAAATGTGTTTTGTTGTATTCTGGAATTATAGTTGCATGTATGTGAATGTGCCATCATTCATAAACGTCTACACATCCCCAGCTCTTCAGCGCCATATACATTATATTATACTAATTTGACAATGCTAATATTACCAAGCAAAGCACTCCAGCTCTGCTTAATGCCACATTTAGATCCATTCTGAATTCTGCACATGTACATTGCAGGGGAAAAAAAGGCCTGCCAGTACAATTTGACATTCTAATTAGATTTACATTCACATTCATTTGTTCGTCATCAGGGGTGATGATGCAAATCCTGTGATACTGAACAGTATAAAAACACTTCCATCATCATCATCATATATTGCACATTATTTAGATCCTCAGCCTTGTATACAAGCTCTGTCTGAATAAAACAATCAGAAATGGTCTAAACGCAAAACGAAAAAAGCATTGACAGACATGGATGATGGCTTACAAGAAATAATACGGAAACATTTGGATGGCATAACAATCTCGTACCATAAACCCTCTGTTTATTGTTTCTCTCTCATTGCCCTTCTTGCTTCAAATCGGGTCGTTTGTGTCCTACTAAACCTAACATGGCCTATAAACAATAGCGGATTATACGTGACATGTAGTGAAGGCATTGTGCAAGAGTTCAGAGCGGTTACGGTAACATACACGAGGAACAGTATTAGAGCCGCAGGAGTGTCTTTAACTGTAGGAGGACCTGGAGTGGGGTTGAATTGGTCCAGGTCTTGTCCCCGGTTACCTATGGATTTACCTGAGGAGCGAGTCTATGATAATCTCTTCAACAGCGACAGACGTACGCCACGTTAGGATAAATATGGTACTGGTTAAATATGAGCGTGGGCGGATATTACAAGCCGGAAAAATGATCTTGCGCATTTTATGTTTGTAAACAGACTTACCTTAAAGCTCCACCATCAATGGAACCTACGAGTTATGAGTAATACTAGAGCAAAGCAATTGAAATATATACTGTATATATACTTATATATATGATTGCACCATAACATCTAAGCATACGCAAATCTGGACACTCAAACAGAGGCACAAATGGTTCCTTCTTTTGATTTTGTCGTATGCTCTTATTCTTCTCTTGTGGTGATGAGAGATGGGATGAAGCTAAGGGGAGTACTTTTCAGAAAGGACCGAAAACACACTCACACACAGTCCTGCTATTTTGCTCACACTGTTGCTTGATGATCTGACATTGCGTATTGCTACTGAACTGTAACCATGTGCTTGAATGTTGTTTTCTGTCATGTGACTTATTTGAAAAAAAGAGCTTCAGGAAGGGTGGCCAGTGTTTTTTTTAAACAATTAAGGTATAGTAAATTCATTCATAACAACATATTGCATCTTAACCTGAACCACTTGCATCCATCACTTATGCTGCGTTCCACTCAAAGACGCACGTGAGATATTTATACTTGATACCTCCGACTTCCAAAGCCTGAAGGCATTCAAATTGGCCAAAATTTTGAAGATGATCTACCCTCAAAAAATTGTTTGCTGCTTGTTCAAACTACCTACTTAAAATAAGCTGAAACAACACCATTCTTGAGGTTTTTTGGGGGACAACTTGATTGTTTTATGTTCAATTCACTTAAATTTGTAAAAAAGTTAAATTAATTCCTTCATGTTGTCCCAACACAAATGGATTGTGTGCAACCTAGCATTTTTTTTATGCTAGTGTTTGCTGGGATATCCTTGATTGATTGTCAGAAAAGAAGTCCCTTAAGGCCCCGATACAGTTTAAATGAAACTGAAGAATGAACTGAAATGACGTCATTTCAAATCTGGCCAAAATGAAGTGTGAAACTGCTCACCAAAGCTCACTTTTTGGGGGAGTTTATATTGGATCCTAAACACCTTTGAGCTACCATCATTCACGGAGAGATTATTATTATTATTTTTTACTAGTACCATGTCTTTTAAATTTCTAAAAAGGGATACACCAAAATTAAAATTCTGGGCCAAAACCAAACACATCTGGTTGTCCAAAAACTGAAACCATTATTTATTTATTTTTTTTTGTTAAACATTATTATTATTAAATTGAACTCAATAACTTCGATTGTATTGACTTCTAACAACACAAGCCAAAAAAAATAACCACATTTTATTGACTGAACAAGCCAAGAGGTGTCATTTTACCAACATTACCATGACAGCACAGTACCATGTTGCGAACAGCAGGAATAATTACTATATAGAAATGTTCTGTCGCCGTATTATTTGAGCAGACGTGTTTTTGTGATTAAAGCATAGATAAGTATGGGTTCACGAGCAGAATATCCACAGAGAAAAATATATAGAGCTGTTTTAAACTTGTTAGAGAGTTCAAAAACAGTATACCATCATTAAGCCTTTTCACACTTCAAACGAAGAACTAAAAAGAACTTCATTTAAACTATACAAGGGCCTTTAGAAACCAAAATGGAGGGCAAATGATGCTACACAGTGCTAGCATTTGCTCTGCAGGTGTTCATTTATATGCAGTTACTGTATGTGCATTTGCTAAACATGTTTTATCACCATTTGATGTAGGAACTTTGACCAGCTGATGTGTTTTACTTACTTAAGAGTGAATGTTTACTATAACCTGGGTGCATCTCACCATCTTGACCAAAGATTAAGCAACTTTGTGGCAATCTATTGCAATTTTCCAAGTAGGAAGCTGTAAAGCGAGACATACGAAGTAAATGGAATGCAGCATTATTGTAGGATGCTGATGAACCAACTTTTAGGTCAACTTTTGCCACTATCTCAAAACTTCTAAAAGAAAAAAAAAAGGTTTGTTAAAGAGCTTGCACATTGGTGCGATTTCTCTCTTACCCTATGCAAAGTAACATTCTTGAACATTAAAGCCAAGAGTGCAGTTTGTCTGTCCAGAGGCGTCCATCTGTCATGTGCCCATATTCACGAAGACGAGAGCGTTCATTGTAGTCAGAGGTACAGTCCTATTGCTGAATGAGAACGACAGACCCAATGAGTCATCATTCTCCCGGCAGTTTGATTGAAGTGATCATTCTCTTAAGTTTGTCCAGGTGCTTTACGGATCTTGTAGACTGAGGCTGAGGTAACTGATGCTTTTCTGGTCCAGAATTCACATTGTGTTGTTTTTTTCAGAACCGAATTCCACCTCGTAACAAAATTGAACAGTAATGCAGCGGTGGCACGCGGTTTCTGGTAAAGAAAGCCAAACAACAAGAAGTGTACAGCAAATCCAGACTGACGGAATACTACGTAAAGGAACCCAAAATACTACCAAAAAAAAAAAGATATAAATTTGTGCTTCTTTAGTTTCACATTGTCATAGTCCTAGAAGTTGCAGTTGGAATTCATCTTTAGTCTTTGCTGCAGCTTGATACTTTCCAAAACAGTATATCATATACACGTGCATGTACAGATCCATCAGTAACTCCGTCAGTCCATTCCTTGCTGTTATTCCTTGCATTCCTAAGGGAATCACATCTCCATGCACTTGAGTCCGTGGAAAGAGTCGTTTCATTTGGGGAAAGGGCGTTCCTGTCGCTCTTTTAGCCACCTATTCATCCTGTAAGCCCTCCGTCATCTTTGGTAACAGTTGACACTTTGGCGTGTCAGATACATACACTGGGAAAATGGGGCAAGTGAGGTGATGTCAAAATAAATCACAATATAAACTGATGCTTATAAAAACCTAAAAGGTGCCACATAGCAGATATAAGCTCAACAAGTGACCATACAGATGACGAGAAATAAAAAAGTAGACATAGTGTGAAGACAAAACAAACAGGAATCACAGGAGGAAATGAGGGAGGCAGCAGCAGGAATGGTGGTCACGTGTCGGGGCAGTAGTTATTGCTGCCGCAGGGGACGTCCTACGCTGGCGGTGTGTGCGCGGGGGTCATTTGTATCATCTGAGGAGGAAAGTCAGGCAGATTGTGCTGAGCAGCTGAACCATCACAGGAAGAAGGTGAAGACTCTGGTGTGTCCCAGACAGAACTGCTGTAAACATAAAGACAAACACTGTATTACACTCTTTATACTACAACTGCTTAACTTTTGTTCGTTTAACCACTTATTGACAATAGAACAAGTAAGAATTCTGGGATTAAGGGGTGCTGTAAATGGGGGGAAGATTAGGTTGATTCCAGGGGCCTGGATCAAAGAGAGACTCAACACAAGATTTCCACAAAGGAGGACCGAGAATGCAATTGAGAATTTAGAAGGCCTAGAAATCACAGCAGAGTCTCAAGTGAGATTCAAAACTCCTTCATGAGTATCACTACTTGAAAAGAAAACAGTATTGCTCAAAAGTTGTTTAAGGAGATGCAAGAAACGCAAGAAAGTGACTTGCATTGCAATCAAGGTGTACACATTCCTACTGAATCAGTCCATGGCCTCTGCACTAAGCTAAGTCAATGTTTTGAATTTGAAGCATTCCCAAGAACACTTCTCAGGTTTGAATATAGTCCCAATATTCTGTAAAAAATTTAACAAAGCTTTCCCCGAGACAAATGCTCAACTGTCCAGGGGTTAATTTCCCCAAAATCATTGTTAGCAAACCAAGATCGCGAATTCCATCATTCTATTAAATAGTTTGGTGATTCAGTGAAGTAAAGTGAGTATTGTCAAGTATGATTACCCATGCTTAAAATTGGTCCTCTGCTTTTGACCCATCCAAGTGCGAACGCACGCACGCACGCACGCACACACACACACAGTGAGCATACACACGGTAGAAACTTGGATGCACCCGGAGCAGTTGACAATTTGGGGAGCAATTAGGGATTAGGTGCCTTACTGCAGGGCACCTCAGTTGGGTATCAAAAATGGAAGAGAGTTCGGTTCATTCACTTTTACAACCTTCAATTCCTGCCAGGAACCGAACCTGCAACCTTTCGATTTTGAAAATTTGCTCTCAAAGTTGTGTTTATTGCAGTTCAGTTTTAACAATCTTCTGATTGACAGTTGTGGTCCTTTGACAATTTCATATTGACAATTGTAGTGCACTCCTAAAACATCTATGCAATTCTGAATGCAGCCGTGGCTCGTGAAGAAAGGTGACATTTATGATTTCCAATAGAAAATCTGTTACATTACATTATTTTAATTGATATTTAAAAAGTATGCCTATTTGTATATATGCTGTAATTCTGCAGTGTTTTGAATATAATGACAACACATTTTAAAGTAATTTAAAAAAATAATAAATTACACTTTGGTATATATATATATATGGGCGGACCACCCAGGTATATTAATGGCTGCCCAAGTATATTTAATGACGCATTATTATCATACTTTTACACTTTTTTTGTATTCGCCCAATTTAACCAAACATCCGAGATCGATCAAGTAGTGGAAAATCTTCTCTCGTTTACCCGTTTCGTACTGTTCATTCTGTGTTCGCGGCAACTGTCAACACTCCCACAGACGATCTCACATGCTGCAGAGACCCACAGGATCCACAGAGATGCGCCTTTTTGGGACTTTAAAAATTTGTCCCGCCGGGGAATCTAAATCTCCTAAAATATCCAGGATTCGGCTTTTGCTTTCGCTTTCCAAAGCTGTCGTTAATTGTATGCGTTTTTGCATTACCTTCTTTTTTTTAAGCCTACTTTCGCTTGGCTTCACAACTGACTGTGTGCGCACAGCCGCAAGAGCGAGAGAAACATTAAATAATCAATTATTTAAACTAAACGACTCAAACGATATGAAATGATACCTAAACTGGCTGCAAAATATTTGTACACCGTTAGAAATGGTCAATCAGCAAATTCGCCTTGTTTTATTCTTGTAATTGATATAATATTTAGAGATATTGCCTGTTTTTATTCCTTTTTTCTGACATTTATGTCTCATTTGCTGTATATTTTATTAATTTGATTATGTCAATATATTACATATTTTATACATATCTAAAATGCTTTGGCATTCAAGTTTGCTTTGAACTTGAAAGAGAGAGAGAGAAGCAGATTTGACCTGTCAGTGGGTGCACATGGTTCCTGAATAGCATAAAAGTAAAAGAAATAGTGGATTTTTTTTGTACTTTAACCCATTGAAAAAGAAAAACAGTATAACAGTGTCATAATAAATACAAATATTGTTAAAATCAAATTATGTTTTGTTTGTCGCAAATAGTTAACTATTTATGTGATGTGGGTAAAATGTGTGTTTCAATCCGGCTACCACCGCAAGTATATTTCAAACCTGTGGGTAGCACATATTGTTGTAACAATATTTATTTATTTATTTGTATGGCCATATATCTGATTTGTATATTAGATTAGGCTACATGTTGTTACTGGTTTTATGTTTTGTTTATAATAGTAGAAAACTTGAAATATTCCCAATAATATTTGAAAAGAAAAGAAATGTCTTCTTTGAATTAAGTATGAAGGGGGAAAAAGATAGTCCACAGCTAATCGTAGCGTATGTGTGTGAATGAGTGTGTATGGATGTTTCCCAGTACTGGGTTGCAGCTGAGAGCACATCCACCGTGTAAAACATAAGCTGGATAAGTTGGCGGTTCATTCCGCTATGGCGACACCTGATGAATAAAGGGACTAAGCTGAAGGAAAATGAATGAATGAATGTTTTGTGGATTTTATCTAAAGTTGATACTCCGCCACCTTGAGGAGCATTAACAGAAGTTTTACGTTTTAACTAATATTGTTCAAATGATGGTTCTTCGACAGTTCAGAGTTCAGAAGTCACAAAATAGTTTATTTCCCAAACAATGTATCATACTTTAATTGTTCCGCCTTGAGTTACATCATATTTGGGAAACACACTTCCGGATAGTTTAGCTCCAACACACTAGACTAGACGTTTTTAGCATCATAACAGACATTGGCTAGCTGGTTTAATTAGGGTTGGAGCTAAACTCTGGAGGACAGTGACCCTCCTTGGACCTTTCTCTGAAGTAGAAGCTAATTAAATCACCCCAAAAGATAATCCCAAAAATCATTCCCAATTTCCATCAATATCTATACCAATTATGAAAGCATTCCTCCGTAAACCCCATTAAATGAGTTGATAAGGTTCAAAGCCGTCCCTTAAATGCCTTGCCCCAATTACAAGTTCTAAATCTAAAGGTACAGTTTTTGCACACATTTTCTGACAGCGAGTGCTATTTATGACTTGCGCGGTATACGAACGGTGAGATGTACATCCTGAGAAGTGACTGTTTTAAGGCCTAAAGCTTTGAACGTCTGATTCAGAGCATCCAGAAGGGGGCCGTTTACCTTGAAATCTAGCACATAAAAAAAAGCTTCTGTGAAGAAAAACATCTCTTAACCTTAACCAGACAATAGCTGCAGGGTCGGAGTCCTTTCAGAATGGAAGTGTGCGAGTACGTGGGATGCTGTCGTAAATGGTTTCATGCTCCCGTTGAGCTTTTGGCACAAAAGAGCACAGGACGCTGAAATAATGGATTGGACGGATGGGGTTACAGTGCCTGGCATCATCGTGTGACTGAACCGGAGGCCATAAGTGGTAATATCTATGAGCCACAGAAGACAGATGACCTGCGAGAGGACAATTACAAGTCATTACATCTCAGAGGTAATGTTGAAGAATATCTTTCGGCACAGCTCACAGGAAATGGCCACAGAAAAGATAATGAGGGGGCTGGATGAAACGTTACTTAAAAAAGCAGCGCAACACACATACACACACACACAGACACACACACGTGCACACTTAATTATGCATGCAAGCTGCCAACAAAACGGGTTCAATAAATAAAAAGCAGGTATTGTATTTAAAAAATCGATACGAATTTATATCAAGGATTTCTCCGGCTAGCAGGAAATCAATATATTCATAATAAAGCTTTTTATTCTTCCTTTTCAATAAAGAACAGGAGTGTGTGAGCTGTGACATCTCTCTCAAGGACTTTTGAAGGAGGCGGGTAATTTTCAAGAGTGAGTGTACAATGTGTGTGTGCCTTGTATTCCCTAAAACAACCAAAAACTCACCACACCATCAAAATGGTCTAATACTGTAGGTGTGTTGACAAAACAATATCCCAAAAGAATGAAATATTCGAAGAAAAGTCAATCAAAAAGACGTTTTAGGGGCTGATCACACCAAACGCGCATTTCTTGCCTTCTTGCATTCCTGCCTTTTTTGTTGACAAGATAGTTGTCAAGATAGTTGACAAAATAGTTCATACAGCTCTGGATAACTTAAAACAGCAACAACAAGTCTCTCCCCCATCTTCAAAAGTCTCCGTTGTTGTCTTGACAACACAAACACTGCAGGCACCTCAACGGAAACCCCACCTCTGCTTTCGTTTGATTGGAGAATGAAAAAGATGGGACTGACGTAACACGCTTTTTCTGCAAGGCACACAAGGGCAAACATGCAAGGTGCAGCAGGCGTTTAAAACACGAGGCGCGCGCGCAAAACACTCGCGGCAGTTGGTAAACCATTCAAAAAGGCGCCTCTGCATTCGGTGTGATCGGCCCCTAAGTCAATGGTTGACCATTCACTCAAAAAATGACTTTTGCTGCTTGTTCAAACTACTTATTTAATGAGTTCAACCAACACAGTTCTTAAGATTAGGCTACATGTTGTTACTGGTTTTATGTTTTGTTTATAATAGTAGAAAACTTGGAATATTCCCAATAATATTTGAAAAGAAATGTCTTCTTTGAATTAAGTATGAAGGGGGAAAAGAGTCCAAGGCAAGCAAACAAGCGAATTGTTTATTACATGTACTTATTTAATATGAGTTGAATCAACACAGTTCATAAGGTTTTTTTGGGGACAAGTGAATTGTTTAAGTTTAATCCACTTAAATTTGTAAAAACGATAAAGTTAAATTGATTTGTGCAGGGACAACATGAAGGAATTGTGTGGAACCTTGCATTTTTTACAGTGTTATCAACGCCAAACAATTGCCTTTTTTACTTCAGTAAACTGCTTGTCACTCATTCTCACTAGTGTTTTTTTTTTGTTTTTTTATTGGCTTGTATACCTTACATTGTGGGAACCAAATTGCCCCCACAAGTACACTGTAAAACATTCTGGGTTCCACACAGTTGATTTTTGTTGGGGTAACATGAAGGAATTAATTTAACTTATTCGTTTTTACAAATTTAAGTGGATTAAACATAAAACAAACAACTTGTCCAGCATATGTTTTACGCAGCGGATGCCCTTCCAGCTGCAACCCATCAGTGGGAAACACCCATACACTCTCATTCACACACATACACTATGGACAATTTAGCCTACCCAATTCACCTATACCGCATGTCTTTGGACTTGTGGGGGAATCCGGAGCACCCGGAGGAAAGCCCCACGAACACAAGGAGAACATGCAAACTCCACACAGAAATGCCAACTGACCCAGCCAAGGCTCGAACCAGCGACCTTCTTGATTTATTTTATTATTGACTATAATTTTTTTGGTCAATAAATAAACTTGCAATATTGGATTTTGCTTGTTTTGCTCAACAAGAGTCTTTACCTATTTAATTATTTTATTGCGTTATTGTGTGTGTGTGCGTGCGTGCGTGCGTGCGTGCGTGCGTGCGTGCGTGCGTGTGCGTGAGTGTCTGTTTGTGTGTGTGTTACTGTGTGTCTGTTTGTGTGTGCATGTGGGTGTTTGTTTGTGTGTGTGTGTGTGTGTGTGCCCGCATGCGTGTCTGTTTGTGTGTGTGTGTGTCTGTGTGCTTCTGTTTGTTTGTGTGTGTGCCTGCATGTGTGTCTGATTGTGTGTGTGTGTCCGTGTGTATGTCTGTTTGTGTGTGTGCCTGCATGTGTGTCTGTTTGTGTGTGTGTTTTTTTATGTGTTTGTGTGTGTGTGTGTGTGTGTGTGTCTGTGTGTTCGTGTGTGTGTGTGTGCCTGCTTGTGTGTCTGATTGTGTGTGTGTGTCCGCTTGTGTCTGTTTGTGTCTGTCTGTGTGTGCGCACATGTAGGTCTGCGCATGTGTGTCTGTTTGTTTGTGTGTGTGTGTGTGTCAGTCTGTTTGTGTGTGTGCATGTGCATACGTGTCTGTCTGTGTTGGTTACTGCATGTATGCTTGTGCGTGTGTGTGCACGTGTAGGTCTGCACATGTGTGTCTGTTTGTTTGTGTGTGTGTGCACGCTTGTCTTTTTGTGTATGTTTGTGTCTGTTATTGTGTGCGTGCGTGTGTGCGTGTCTGTCTGTTTGTACGTGTGTTACTGTGTGTCTGTTTGTTTGTGTGTGTGTGGCAGCTTGTGTGTGTGTGTAGATGAGTTTCATATAAACCTGTGCACCTTTTGCTTTAGCAGCCTTTATATTGATGTGCGTTGTGAGGTCTTCATATTCTAATTCCTATTCAACAGGTCACCTTTGCTTTGAATGGCTCATACTTTCTCCCTCGT
>CAIGQV010003909.1:5239147-5252451 GCA_903798115.1 Danio jaintianensis | reverse complement strand
CATGAATTGTGACTTGAAATTAAGTGTTACCTAAAAATAATTACTTTTTTATATAAATTAGCTCCTAAATTGGAAAATGAACTGAAATGCAGACACCACACAAAAACATGTGCCAAAACTATTATAGTTTCATCTGACAGTAAAACAGACAGACATGGTATACAGTACAAATGTCACAGTGTAACCATTGTTGATATTGGTTGAATTAGATCATTTTCATTCATTCATTCATTCATTTTCCTTCAGCTTAGTCCCTTACTTATCAGGGTTCACCACAGCAGAATGAACCGCTAACTATTCCAGCATATGTTTTACGCAGCTCTTACACTCTCACACACACACACACACACACACACACACTCATACACTACAGACAATTTTGCTTTACCCAGTTTACCTATAGCGCATGTCTTTGGACTGTGGGGGAAACCAGAGCACCCGGAGGAAACCCACGCCAACACAGGGAGAACATGCAAACTCCACACAGAAATGCCAACTGGCCCAGCCGGGACTCGAACCAGCAACCTTCTTGCTGTGAGGTGACAGTGCTAACCACTGAGCCACCGTGCCACCCTTGAATCATTTTAATTCTGAAAAAAAGAAAATAATAATAATAATAAATAAATAAATAACTCACTGCACTGTAATTTTTAAGCTGAATCAAATTAACCTTATGAGTCCATTGAACTTATATTATGTTAAACTGACTTAAAACAGCTTGTGTAACTTCTAAAATTAAGTTAGAACATGATTAACCTAGTGTAATAAGTTACAATGAACTAAAAGCATATGCTGTCATGACTAACTAATCATATAATTTTTTACAGTGTGGTATAATGATGTGAATGCTTAAAAATAGGCTTTATTTTTTTCTTCTAATGTATTTATGTGACCTTGCACCACAAAACCAGTCACAAGTGTCATTTCTTTTAACTTGATTTATACAAAATCTTTCCATTGATGTATGATCTGTTATTACATAGGACAATAATTGGCCAAGACACAACTTCTTGAATCTTTGTATAAATAATGGTGCTTAGCATTGCACATTATTAATCAAGTGTTAAGTTTGATATATTTACAGTAGGAAATTTACAAAATGTCTTCATGGAACAATATTTTTACTTAATTTCCTAATGATTTTTGGAATAAAAAAAAGTTTGACTCAATGTATTTTTGGGTGTATCTAATAAAATATAACATAGCTTGTTATACTATAACTTTGCTATATACATTTTTCTGGGAAACCTGTTCGCTAAGTTATCTCTTGTTCATATACATTCAAAAGGCTTTTATCTAATTAGGTTTTCTTTCCACTCCAATTGCCTAATTTGCCAGATGGTCTCACAGTTTAAAGTCATCATGCAGTGTCATTTTTATAATAAACAGCCAGGATTTAACATATTAGCATGCTTTTTTATATATTAAATGACACCCCAACTGCTAACCCTGACATTTTCTTTTCTTTTATTTGCATTATTTTTTAGGAACTGTTGGAAAAGTCTAAGTAGATTCTGTAATGTTTTACATCCTATCATCATGAACAATAATTAGGTGATTAACATTAAGTATTTCATTTAGAAAATGAACAAATGTTCTACGGAGCATTTAAGAGAGTGTTTGATTGATCCAAGGTGATCTATAATGTAAGGCCATATGATTTCCAGTAATTTACTGTATAATTTCATGGAATTTGGCATCATTTGAATGTATATAAAACATAGTACTGTACATTTAAATTATAAAAAGTAAAAATAATATATATCGCCTCACAGCACGAAGGTCGCTTGTTCGAGATCTGGCTGGGCCAGTTGGCATTTCTGTGTGGAGTTGGCATGTTCTCCCCATGTTGGCGTGGGTTTCCTCTGGGTGCTCCGGTTTCCCCCACAGTCCAAAGACATGCGCTATAGGTGAATTGGATTAACTAAATTGGCTGTAGTGTATGCGCGTGTGTGTGTGTGAGAGTGAATGTGTGTATGGGTGTTTCCCAGTACTGGGTTGCAGCTGGAAGGGCATCCGCTGTGTAAAAGATATGCTGGATAAGTTGGCGGTTCATTCCGCTGTGGCAACCCCTGATGACTAAAGCGACTAAGCCGGAGGAAATATATATATATATATATAATTTTTTTATGCGTGAATTAAATCACAAAAGAACAATACCTAATAAAATGTAATTAAATTGACGAAGAAATAAATTCACAAATTTTCTGTAAAATAAAATATTACCAGATAATAAATAAAATAAAAATACAATAATTGATAAAGAAATAAATTCAGTTTTTCTATAAAATAAAATATTTTATCAATTGTTGTATTTTTATTTTATTTATTGTCTGGTAATATATATATATATATAGTTGTTTTTTGGGGGGTTTTTTCACACATTATCAATTTGTGTTGGGACAACATGATGAAAATAAGTTAACTCATTAGTTTTTACAAATTTAAGTTGACTGAACATAAAAAAATAAGTAAAAAAAAACTCAAGAATTGTGTGAATTGTGTCAGCTCAATTTAAACAAGATAAAAATTGTTGTAAAAGTAAAACATTTTCTCGTTTTCAGAAAAAAAAAAAATTAAGTGACTTTCTCCTTAAAACAAGCAGAATAATCTAAAAACAAGCTTAATTTTGGCCTGCTTTTTTTTAAAAAAGAAATATGTGAAATATTAAATATGAAAATGTGAAATATGACTAGGACTTGTCTTGACAGATTTCCCAAAGTAAGACTAAGGGTTCTGCCATTTTTAATATTCAGAGCAAGAAGGTCAAGGCTCCAATCTATCAAAATTCACTATGCCATGAAAATGTGATGAGGATTCAGGCCTTTGAATCATGCCATTATTCTGTTTGAGCCGCTGTGACACTGAGATCTCTACATGTCAGCTCATTTTTAAGGCAAGACCCTGCAGCATTAGCTAATAGAGATCACCGTTCCTCCCCAGTTGACTGATACATTAATGCAGTACATTAAGATCTGCAAACATTTACTTTGTATTAGATTTATATGCAAATGAGACTTCATTATTACTTCATTAAATATGTGGCATTTTGCATACATTTCAAGCATTAAAAATGTGACATTGGATGAAGTCAGGTTTAAAAGTATTGCTTGTATTTTTATCAATTAAATTTAATTTAACAGTTATAATTATTATTATTATTATTATTATTATTATTATTATTATTCTTGTTGTTGTTTAGAGTATATTACACATATTATATAATGTAGTATTATACATATTAAAGTTAGATTTTTACAGAAGGGATTTGGATAATCCCAAAATAATTCATAATTTAGAAAAAACTGTAAACAGCAAAAAAAAAAAAAAAAAGTATATATATATTAAAATAAAATAAATTCTATGTATGTATACAATTTTCTGTGAAATAAAATATTAACAGCCAATAAATAAATAAATAAATAAAGTTTTAATAAATAAAATTAAATATTTGTTAAAGAAATAAACTAATTTTTTCTCTAAAATAAAATATTGACAGAAAAAAAACAAAATGTTAATAAATAAATAAAATCATAATTTTCTGTAAAATAAAATATTAACAGCCACTAAATAAAAACTAAATAAAATTAAAATAATAAAATTAAATAATTGTTAAAGAAATAAATTCGCATGTTTTCTGTAAAATAAAATATTAACAGCCAATAAAAATAAAATATAATAATTGATAAAGAAATAAAATCATAATTTTGTGTAAAATAAAATATTAACAGCCAATAAAAATAAAATAAAATAATTGATAAAGAAACAAAGAAAAAATATATTAACAACCAATAAAAAAATAAGAAATAAATACAATAAAATAATAAATAACAAATAAATAAATAATAAAATAGAATAATTGATAAAAAAGAAACAGTTTTTTGTAATATAAAATATTACCTGCCAATAAAATAAAATAAAATAAAATGATAAAGAAACAAATTCACAGATTCACAAATTCGTCATTTTTTCATTAAAATGACATATTAAATGTAGAAGATGTATATTATAAGGCCAATTATATGTGAACATATTAACAAGTAAATGCCTTCAAAATAAAGTATTTTGTATGAAAGAGTTGCTGAAGTAAAGATTTATGGCTCATTGTAAGAACAAATTTGTAAATATTATTATTTTGAGAAAATTACCTTTAAAAATATGATGTGTCATTAATAAATTGTGACAAAATGAACAGTTAAAAGTGTAAGCTGTCTTTGCATTACATTACATTATTTATTTCTGCATGCATTTCTATGAATAATCCTTTAATTACTCGTCTTATTGATGAACTGACCCCCGCTTTCTAGAGGAAATCCAATGAATAGTCTTTTAAAATCTCTTACGATCTTTATTTCCATTCATGACCCATACACATAATGCAGTCATATTCATATATTCTTATTTGCTCTTGTATTCTCCATATCCATTTTAACTTTCCATTTATATTGATGCTTTACATATATATTGGGTTTTGCATGATCAAACGTCTCTGTAGTTGTAATAGGTGTAATGTTGGAGATTCATTACGTTCTGCTATCAGACGCAGCTTCTCTGCTTATCAGGAGGAGGTTGGAGGTGTGAAGTGTCTGTTTTTTCCTCAAGGTTTGCTGATAAGGAGACACAATGTTATGAAGTAGCTTTTTTGATGCTGTTTTCTTTGGATCTGTTAGATTTCCTCTATGAAAGCACTTATAATGAAGAAGGCACTGACATTTTTACTGAAGGTGTTTCCATAGGATCTTTTATTGATGTAAAATCATGGCAGCAGTAATAATGGCTGTGGTGTACTGTAGATATATCAGTCTACAGAAATGTTTTCTTCATTTTATGTCAGTGATACAGCTGAAGTCAAAATCATTAGCCCTCCTTTTTCTTTTTCAAAGATTTCCTAAATTATGTTTAACAGAGCAAAGAATTTTTCACAGTATTTCCTATAATATTTTTTCTTCTGGAGAAAGTCTGATTTGTTTAATTTCGGCTAGAATATTTTCAGTTTTGAATAAAAATAAAAATATCTAGTAAATTATTATGTTCTGTCATCATGGCAAAGATAAAATAAATCAGTTATTAGAAATAAGTTATTAAAACTCTTATGTTTAAAAATGTGTTGAAAAAAATCTTCATTCCGTTAAACAGAAATTGGGGAAAAATATATTGGTGGATAATAATTTATGAGGGCTAATAATTCTGACTTCAACTGTACATGGGGAACAATGCAATTGTTTATGTTTCAGACAATTCTTCAGCATCTGGCCTTACTAGTGTTGTCACGATACTGGAATTAAATAAGAATAGATGTGTTTTTTATGTGAATTTCTTTGTTTTTTTTTTAACTGAAAAAAAAAATGGTATGATGAATAGCTTCATAAAACAAATATTTATAGTAATTATTAATTAAGGCGTCACGGTGGCGCAGTGGGTAGCACGTTCGCCTCACAGCAAGAAGGTCGCTGGTTCGAGCCTCGGCTGGGTCAGTTGGCGTTTCTGTGTGGAGTTTGCATGTTCTCCCCGTGTTCGCGTGGGTTTCCTCCGGGTGCTCCGGTTTCCCCCACAAGTCCAAAAAACATGTGGTATAGGTAAATTGGGTAGGCTAAATTGTCCGTAGTGTATGTGTGTGAATGAGTGTGTGTGGATGTTTCCCAGTGATGGGTTGCAGCTGGAAGGGCATCCGCTGCGTAAAACATATGCTGGATAAGTTGGGGGTTCATTCCGCTGTGGCGACCCCGGATTAATAAAGGGACAAAGCCGAAAAGAAAATGAATGAATAAATGATTATTAATTAACAGTTTGGGGCTGCACTGTGATTCTTAAAAAATGCACTGCATCCTTAAAAAACAAGCAAACAAATAATTAACGTTCTAGTAAAGTATTGATAAACTGAATGACATTTTAGCTCAAGAAAAAAAAAATTGAGCCATAATAAAATAAAATAAAATAAGATAAAATAAAATAAGGTAAAATAAAATAAGATAAGATAAAATAAAATAAAATAAGATAAGATAAAATAAAATAAGATAAAATAAAATAAGGTAAAATAAAATAAAATAAAATAAGATAAGATAAAATAAAATAAGATAAAATAAGATAAAATAAAATAAGGTAAAATAAAATAAAATAAGATAAGATAAAATAAGATAAGATAAAATAAAATAAGGTAAAATAAAATAAGATAAGATAAAATAAAATAAAATGAGATAAAATAAGATAAAATAAAATAAAATTATATAAAATAAAATAAGATAAAATAAAATAATATAAAATAAAATAATATCAAATAAAATAATATCAAATAAAATAATGTCAAATAAAATAAGATAAAATAAAATAATATAAAATAAAATAATTAAACAAAACAAAAATTTTTTTTAAATAAAATAAATAAATAAAATAAAACAAAATAAAAAGAATTCATTAATTTATTTTTGTTTTTATTTAATTTTGTTTTGTGTTAATTAATTAATTACAAACAAAACAAAAAATAATAAAATAAAATAAATGTAAAAAATGAAGAAAAAAAAATCTAATCTCATGCAGAGATATGCATGTTTCTGATATTTTGTTTTATTTTGTTTTGATTAATTAATTAATTAAAACAAAACAAAACAAAACAAGGGCAACACGGTGGCGCAGTGAGTAGTGCTCTCGCCTCACAGCAAGAAGGTCGCTGGTTCAAGCCTCGGCTGGGCCAGTTGGCATTTCTGTGTGGAGTTTGCATGTTCTCCCCATGCTCGCGTGGGTTTCCTCCGGGTGCTCCGGTTTCCCCCACAAGTCCAAAGACATTCGCTATAAGTGAATTGGGTAAGCTAAATTGTCTGTAGTGTATGTGTGTGAATGAGTGTGTATGGATGTTTCCCAGTGATGGGTTGCGGCTGGAAGGGCATCTGCTGTGTAAAACATATGCTGGATAAGTTGGCGGTTCATTCCGCTGTGGCAACCCCAGATTAATAAAGGGACTAAGCCGAAAAGAAAATGAATGAATGAAAACAAAACAAAAAATAAAATGTAATCTTATACATATAAATTCACAGTTTCGCATAACATTAATAAAAATGTTGTTTTATCAGTTGATGCGGTGGGCTGTAGTGTACTGATGCTAATCTCTCTCTCTCTCAGGCTGGCACAGGGCCTGTCTTTCCCTGTCTGTGCGCCTGCATTCATACCCAACATGAGCCAACATCAGCATTCAGCAGGAGAGGAGAGCTGACCTGAGGCCTGTGGCACATCAGAGGTGAGAGGAGAGTGCCAGTGCTGTCAGAGCTGGACCACCAGTCTGAACGCCTTCGGTCCACAACACACACACACACACGCACGCACGCACACACACACACGCATACACTACAAAAACCTGTCTGGTTCACTGTCTGTCGTTTAAACTGGCTTGAGATTCAGTCTGTATTACACTGCAAAAAATGCTTTACTTACTTAGATTTTTTTTTGTCTTGTTTCTAGTCCAAATATCTCAACATTCTTAAATCAAGAAGCATTTTCTAGACAAGCAAAACATATTGTCTTGTTTTAAGAAATAATATGTGAAAATGAAATGAGTTTTTTTCTTAAAACCAGCAAAATAATCTGCCAGGTGAGCAAAATAATCTTATGTCAAGAAAAAAAAAAAAGGTTATTTTACCTACCCCAATAAACTTTAGAGCTAGATGCTGTACGTTGGAACATCGGTATGTCTTTTTAAACATCTTAGAACCCACCCAAAGGTGTAAACCTAGGGGAAACGCTGAACATGACTGGTATAACGTCGGTTCTGCTCTGTCCTTCACAGATTTTTTTAATGTTCTGTCCTCTGACTGTTACAGTTTTTGCCTATTGCTTGAACACTTTAGACCAGTGTTCCCCAACCCTGTTCCTGAAGGCACACCAACATAGGGATGCACAATATATCGTTTCAGCATCGATTTCGCAATGTGATTTATTCATTCATTTTCTTTTTGGCTTAGTCCCTTTATTAATCAGGGGTCGCCACAGCGGAATGAACCGCCAACTTATCCAGCATATGTTTTACGCAGCGGATGCCCTTCCAGCTGCAACCCATCACTGAGAAACACCCATACACTCTCATTCACACACATACACTACGGACAATTTAGCTTACCCAATTCACCTATAGCGCATGTCTTTGGACTTGTGGGGGAAACCGGAGCACCCGGAGGAAACCCACGCGAACACGAGGAGAACATGCAAACTCCACACAGAAATGCCAACTGACCCAGCCAGTCGCTTTGATCCTGAGAGTCCCTTGCCACAATGATGTAGGCTATAAAACACACAGGATCACTTCGGTAAAACATAATCGCGAATTCGAAAATGAAAGAAACACCATTGAAAGGGGTTCCGTTTTGTCAAGTTTACCCTGCTTTCAGCTTCATTGTCCAACATGTTTACAGCAATGTCACAGTGTTTTAAAAAAGAACAATGTATTGGCCTACTGTATGAAGCAAATAAAACGAAACACAACGTCACATCATTTGTTTCAGAAAATGAATAAGCAGTTTCTCAACGTCCATATGAAAGCATCTGGCTGTCAGTCTTTGACATGACTGGACTTTGCTCCTCAGCGCCCCCACACCTTGATGCTCATGACAAGAATAGCGTGTAGTTATCTTTTTTTTTAAGTGAGGTGTAAATCGCCGTCATACATAAATGAATATTTTTTGCACTTTTACACATAATAATCCATGATCACATTACACAATACTGAAACCGCACGTCAAAATAACACATTATCAATATTTTTAAACATTTTTTTTTTTTTTTTAGACCCCCTAAAATTTCACAAATCATGTTTATAGGGAAGCCCATGCCTTATTTAGGGAAGCCGAGCTCTCCCTAGCTCCCCCGTAGTTCGCACCCTGCCCAAAGCACTTCACAATCATGAGGGAGGGGGTCTCTCCACACCTCCACCAGTGTGCAGCATCCACTTGGATGATGCAACGGCAGCCCCTGGACAACAGCGCCAATGTGCTCACCAGACAACAGCTATTGGTCATAGAGCCAATTCAGTGGATGGGGATGATTGGGAGACCATGATCGGTAAGAGCCGATGGAGGGAATTTGGCCAGGACAGCAGGGTTACATCCCTACTCTTTACGAGAAGTGCCATGGGATTTTAATGACCACAGAGAGTCAGGAACTCGGTTTATCATCTCATTCAAAAGATGCGAGTGTGTATACTTTTGTCATCACAGTGACACTTTTACAAAGGATAGTTAGGTGTTGATAGCAGACTTTCAATTCGACATAGATGTGAATGTTTTTTCCCCCAGTGTTGTGTCTTGTGTTTAATGTAGTGACACAATGGGCCAAAGTTTAGCAAAAATTGTTCAAGCAATAAACAAAAAATGAATGATCTACACGATGATCAACATGATAATCTACACAAGCAGATATAGAGAAGTTGATAGGTGAAGGATGAAGACTGTTAATGCTACAGACCTGTTTTGTCCACGCTGTCCTTTTGTCTGCATTTCCCCTTGGTAACAGAGACGTCATCGATAGCGATGTCTCCCTCAAAACCATTTCCTCTGATTCCCTCAAACACCACCTGACAGAGAGCAACAGGACTTAGACAGAATATATACTGTATGAACTGCATGTCCGGACACATCACATTCACAACACACATCTGCTGTAATTGACTGTAACAGGAATCTGAATCTGACCTCAATGAACTGGTCACAACACATACAGCGCTTAGCATACATGAGTTCAAACCTCTCATTTAATTAAATATTTTCTACAGGAGGGCGACACGGTGGCTCAGTGGTTAACACTGTCGCCTCACAGCAAGAAGGTCGCTGGTTCGAGTCCCGGCTGGGTCAGTTGGCATTTCTGTGTGGAGTTTGCATGTTCTCCCCGTGTTGGCGTGGGTTTCCTCCGGGGGCTCCGGTTTCCCGCACAGTCCAAAGACATGCGGTGTAGGTGAATTGAATAAACTAAATTGGCCGTAGAGTATGTGTGTGAATGAGTGTGTATAGATGTTTCCCAGTACTGGGTTGCAGCTGGAAGGGCATCCACTGTTTAAAACATATGCTGGATAAGTTGGTGGTTCATTCCACTGTGGCGACCCCTGATGAATAAAGGGACTAAGGAGAAGGAAAATGAATGAATAAATTTTCTACAGGATGCTTTACAATATTATAAACGTGCATATACATTAGATTAGTCAGTACTGCAGCCAAATCTGGAGCTAATCTAACAAAGTAACTTACGATAACGGTCCAAAAATTAATAGCCAAAATGTATATGTTAAGGAAAAATATTAAATAAAATGTTTAAAAAAAAAAACTTAAAGCAAGAAACAAAAAAATATATAAAATTTTGTTGAAATTTTGTAGTTTGTAAGTTAATTTTTTGCATGAATTTAAATGTATTATCGTTCTTTTTCTTAAGATATTTGATGACTAAAATATTATTTTATTAAATATATTTGTTTAATAAATCTATTTCGTTTCCAAAATGGGATGTACTCATATATGCTGAGCACTGTGCGTATGACAGGAAGAATTTAAATAAATAATAGAATGAACTCTTAATTCATACATTATTTAATGCATTAATAATAATAAAAAGCTAAGGAAGTTCTAACAAACATAAATAATTGACGTGTTGAGTATTTGTACATATTTCTTGCTTTTAAGTTCATATAATCAACCTCTATGTATATAGTAGATATTTTTATATAGTAGTTTTTTAGTTAACATAATATATATCATTAACCTTTCTGGAAATAGATCATATGTTATATATATATATAAATCAGTTGTTTATAGATAATTCATATAAACTCAAATGACAACTCTGTAGCGTGTTATATTTCAACTAAACAGCAATTCAAAAGCCACTGTCAATTGAATTCTGAATGAAATATGACACTAGTGTTTTTTTCAACACCTTAAAACTATAAGAAACAGAAAATAACACAGCATTGTGCAACCATTTTAATGTTGGTAATAAAATAATAATAAAAATGTTCCTCCACATTCTTTGTTGGTGTTTATAAGCAGCATTTGATTGACAGCTTAATACCAGCAGCTCTAAAGGTGAGCGCAGAGACCTATAATCAGATCCATGTCAGAGTCACACTCAGACTAACTGCTTTACAACAACAAACACAAACAGACACACACACACACACATGCACGCACGCACACACACACACACACACACACAGGTATTGGTGGTTTATGAGGATTCTCCATAGGAATAATGTATTTTATACAGTAAAAAACAAAACGTATTATATGTCCTACCCCTACCCTGAACCCATTCAAAATTTTAATATAAAAATACCTCATTATTTATGATTTATTTATTTTAAAGCATTTTAAATTACGAGTACACAAGGAATATCTTCATAACCCAGCTTAATAGAGTAAAATGAGGTCGCTTACATGTCATTATACAAAATTCTCTCCTTGTAAACCATGAAAACCAGTATACACACACACTTTTTTTTAAATCGATACAACATGACTTTTTAAAATATAAAAAAATACTAAAGAGCTATTCTGAATTGTAATAATAACTTCACAATATTAATAAGAGAAAAATATGTTTTATTCCCTACTATTGAAGTCAACAGTTACCATCAACTATTCGAATACCAACATTTTTCTAAATATCTTTCTTTGTGTTCAACAGAAAAATCAACTTTGAAACAAGTGGATGATGAGTAAAGATGACAAAATGTTCATTCATACCAGCCTTAAACAAAAAAAAACAATTACTCTCTAATATTATATTGCCTGAGGAGCAAATCAGTGCGGTTTCATGATAATTTTTTATCCTGTCATTATAAGACTTGAATAATACCGTATCTTAAACACTATTGATAGCTAGTATGTAATAATAAATCAATAAATAGTTAAAATAGCACAAATTGTTAATATTAGAACTATTATAACAAACTGTGCAATAGTTATTTAAGTATTCATTTATTCCCTTCTGTGATTTTTGGGGGTACATTTTATATAACTATATTTTTATATATTTATGAAATTATAAAAGCTTATTTATTATGTTAGGTTTTTGTAGTGTTTGAAGTTTTTTATGTTCTTGTTGGGTCTGATGCAACGTAATTTCGTTCTGCATTACAATTTATTGTGATGTTTTGAATAACAAAAATAAAGGAAACTGAACTGAATTATTGTAAATTATTATAGTACATTTTGTCTCTACTATGGAAGTCAATGGTGACCATAAACTATACACTCTAATACTATTATACTTGACCCCAGGTGAAGATAGCAAACTTATCTTAGTGTACACACTCTTGACCCATTCATAAACACACCCTTCCAGCTGCAAACCAGTACTGTGAAACACATACACACGCATTGACTCGCACGCACGCACGCACGCACGCACGCACGCACGCACACACACACACACACACACTACGGCCAATTTTGTTTACCCAATTCACTTATAGTGCATGTCTTTGGACTGTGGGGGAAACTGGAGCACCCGGAGGAAACCCACGCCAGCACGGGGAGAACATGCAAACTCCACACAGAAATGCCAACTGACCCAGAGGGGACTCAAACCAGCGACTTACTTGCTGCGAGGCATCAGTGCTAACCACTGAGCCACCGTGCCACCCTATAAAAAAATTCCAGTCATCTCAACTTGCATTAATCAAACTGACTAAAATATTAAGTTAAACTTTGTATTAAATAAAAAACATCGTTGAAACCTGATTAACTTATTAAAGTAGTTTAAAGCAACAAAAGTTGGAAGTGTGGAAGTGAACTCCTACTTTAATTTCAATTCAGCAACAAGCTTCCATATGCACCAACCTACAAAAACAACAACAACTCTCTAATATTATCATACTCGACCCCAGGTGAAGATAGCAAACTTCTCTTGACCCATGTGCTTTCATGCACACACACAGACAGATACACACAAACACACACACACACATTCACACACTCCTGTGAATAAATAACAGAGGCTGAGCGGGATCAAGGGATGAGGGCAGGTGGGTAATTTGATTTGTCTTGTGTGTGTAAAACAGTCTCTCTGTCTGTGTTAATTGGCTGCTAAGCCACAGTGGACGCCAGTGACATGACATCATTAGGGCAAAGTCAAGCAGTGCTTGGAAAGCAAAGCCGCTCACCTGAATATATATTCAAACATTACCAACACACACACACACACACACACACACACACGCACACGCACACGCACACGCACACACACACACGCACACACACTTGTAGCAACTCTCCGTGCACTCCAGCAATCACAAGGTCACTGTATGCATAAAAACACGCTCACACAAAACACAC
>CAIGQV010003909.1:5196789-5234147 GCA_903798115.1 Danio jaintianensis | reverse complement strand
TCATGTTAGTTCACTGTGCATTAACTAATGTTTAGTTCATGTTAGTTTACTGTATATTAACTAATGTTAACAAGTGCAATGTTGGATTTTAATAATGCATTAGTTATATGTTGAACTGTGATTAATAAATGCTTTACAAGATTATTTATACTTAGTTAATGTTAGTAAATACATTAACTAACAATAACTAATAGACTATTAGTCTAAAGTGTTACCCATTTTCTTTTTTGGTTGAATTACGTAAAGTGTAAGGGAGAGCTGGAAGCTGTGTAATGGAGACTCGTCGTCCACCGAATTTCATAAAGCTTCCGCTATATGGAGAAGCGAGAAGTGAGAGCGCTGGGAAATTTTACAGGGCACCGCGAGGAGAGGTTAATGGATAACAAACACGACAAAGAGGTGAAAGCATCAGCAGAGAAACCAGCCGGCGATAAAGAGAAAAAAGGAGCTGATGAGGAAAGAGCTTAAAGGGCTGTGTGAAAATGGATCAGCGAGCGCGCGGAGTGGACGCTTTTCTCTGCTCTTCTCTCAATCTTTTCAGAAAATCATAATTAAGCAAAGCTAATTAGCAGGCCCTCCCTCGCTCCCTGAACTCTTCCTTTGTGAAGCTCTTGCGCTTTTGTCATCATCTTGTTTCCCTGCTGGCATCTTTCACATGGCCGTACAAAACGCTTCCGCCTGCTGTGACCTTTTCCATTAAGACGCGGAGGAAAAAGAACTTTAGAGATGTGCCAAGATAAACTGCAGACTTTAAACTCCATTTTGACATTTTCAGAGGGAAATTGTAGCGCTTCCCAATGCAAAAGTCACCAAAGAGTGTGGGTGGTTTTTTAGTTTGTTGATACTGTAGTTGCTATGGTGCTCTGGATTGTTGCTAGGTGCTTCCCTACTGGTAAAAAAGGAAAGGAAAAAAACACCTTCAATTCTCTATGATATTCAGGGACTTCATTTGCAAAACACTGCCTAAACTCGCTCTTTAAGGTACATGTTTATTTATATAGCACGTTTACAATGTAGATTGTGTCAAAGCCGCTTAACATAGAAGTTCTAGTAAAGTCCAGATTTCAGAGTTGAAGTTGAAGTTCAGTTTAGTTCAGTGCACCGCTGAAAGTTCAAACACTGAAGAGCAAATCCATCTATGCGCAGCTCCACAAGTCCCAAACCAAGCAAGCCAGTGGCGACAGTGGCGAAGAAAAAACAAAAAAAACTTTACCAGCTGATGAAGTGAAGGAAAAAAAAAACTTGAGAGAAACCAGGCTCTGTTGGGCACGACCATTTCTCTTTAGGCCAAACTTCTTGTGTGGAGCTGCAGTCTAGGCGCCGGAGGCTGGAGAACGCTGGACGTCCATCGTGGAGGACTGCAGGTGTGAGTAGGTCACCGGGGGTGATCAGGCTGGCCCACAGGATCAATGCGGGGAATCGTCTGTCACTGGGGTCTTTCAGGAATCAGTCTCATGCACTCCACTCCTCCATGACCACCACAGCATCAGCTCAGGATACAGCCTGGTCCAGGATTATGGATACCTTGGCATCATTTCTTCACAGGTCTTGAAGGCTATATGACTTTGTAACTAAATAAACATGAAGGAATTGTGTTGGTTATGGGATTTGTAGTCCCCAGCATGCTTTGCATGGGATTGAATTAAGAGAGGGAAATGTTGATAATAAAAGTAATCTTATGTGTTTAAAGTTAATAAAAAGACTTGTTAGAGTTTAGTTTGAAGATTTAGAAGATTTTCATGTAATGCTTTGAGTTTCGAGAGTACCACCTTGCAGAAGCACCCGTGCTTTGGATGTTGGCAGCTTAATTAGCAAAAAGGCAGTTTGTTGCTTTGCTCAGTGAGCAATAACTGTCCTAAAATTAGTTCTGCGATCAGTCTCAATCAACTGTATGAAATTTGCTTAAAAATGGCTTTTTTAGTTAATTTAGGATAAACACATAAAACGAAGAGACTTCGAAATGTACGACACATAATAGACATACATGATATTATCAGACCTTCAATACAAATACAATACAAATGTATTTAAACTTCTATTTGATTAAATCATGTTGGGCCAACTCAATTGCATTTAATTGTGTAAATAGTTTTTTTTTGTTGGTGCTAAACAAATTTATTGGATGGAAATCCTGCCCTCAATTAAATTGAGTTCATCCAATGAGTTTTTTTGAGTGTACACAGTACAAAAATGTTGGGTTCTACAAATTCATTCATGTTGTCCCAATACAAATTAATGAAGTTAACTTAATCCTTTTTACAAATTTAAGTGGACTGAACATAAAACAATTACGTTGCAATTGTGTTGTTTCAACTCATTTTAAATAAGTAGTTTGAACAAGCAGCAAAAAGTCATTTTTTGATCGTAGGATTAGGGATGTAGAATAAGATCATGCAGAATATGTAATTTATAAGCACTAATAAACAGTCAATATCTTAATAATAGGCAGGTAATAAGCCATTTATGCCTACACGGAATCTGGTGTGCAGAAATATGCCAATTTTTGAGCCAATATCTCAGTCTATTTATTTACATAGGTAAATGTGATTAAATAAATGTATATTTGGTTTTTATATTAATTACAGTAATATTACTGAAGGCAGCTCAGTGGTTAGCACTGTCGCCTCACAGCAAGGTGGCTGGTTCGAGTCCCGGCCTGGCCAGTTGGCATTTCTGTGTAGAGTTTGTATGTTCTCCCCGTGTTGGCGTGGGTTTCCTCCGGGTGCTCCGGTTTCCCCCACAGTCCAAAGACATGCGCTATAGGTGAACTGGGTAAACAAAATTGGCCGTAGTGAATGAATGTGCGTGTGAATGCGAGAGTGTATGGGTGTTTCACAATACTGGGTTGTGGCTGGAACGGCATCGGCTGCGTAAAACATATGCTGGAATAGTTGGCAGTTCATTCTGATAAATAAGGGACTAAGCCAAATTAATGAATGAATGAATATTATTGAATAATATGCAAACGTTTATAAGATGATTTATATTATGTAGAATACAGTTTGTAGAGTAATATTTTCTTCTGTCTTTAGCTTGACCTGTATGAGAGACTGACTTTGTTTACCAAACAAGTGGTTCTAATTGGATTTACATTGTAAACCTTAAATAAAATTAATTAATTTTTTTTTTTTTTTTTTTTTTCATGTTTTACATATATAAAATACTCTAAAAATTATTCAGCATAAATTCACAGATTTTGTACCAAATTATGAAATAGCAGAAAATGTCCACAGAATGTGTCTGGCCCTAGCCATTTGTTAATAGTGAGAATTGGTACTTAAACTAAAGTGTTACCATAATCTCAAAATAAATTAAATAAAATTTCACACACATGTTTGAATTGCGTTATTTCTAAGTTAATTTAGACATCTGGAACAAATGAGATCAAATAACTTTCATTTGGATAACCTTGTGAATTTAACCACAGTTCATTCTTGTTGAGCCAGTTAATCGAAATCACTGATCCATTCATTTGGAAAACCAAAATGTTCTGCTATCTATTGCAGCTGTACTAACTTCAACGTATATATTTGAAAGCACCCAACACGCTGATAACAGCGCCCACCCCTTTTTAGCTACCGTGGTCAAAAGCATATTTTAAATATTGCAACAACAACAGCCAATGTCCAGATCCTTTAATTGACAATCCTTTATTTCACCGACTCAATGTGTCTATTTATGTCAAAATATTTCAAGACACATTGGCGTGAATCAAATTGGCATGAAAACTACTTTTATTTTAGCTAACTCTCCAGGAAATATTTCTCATTTTCACTTATAAGCTAATGTAAAAAAACAATAAATACTCACTAAAACAATAATTTAAAAATATATTTTAAAAAGTTTTTGTAAGTTTTTGTTGTTGTTTTTTACATTAGCTTAAGTGAAAATGAGAAGTATTTCCTTGACGATTAGCTAAACTGAAAGTAGTTTTCATGCCAATTTAATTCAAATTTTAAAATTTTAAAATGTAATTTGTCACATACAGAACCCCTCTTACACAACCCCTCATGACCTTAAAATAATAACAGCAATAACAAAAATAATAACAATAATCTAAATTATTTAGAAATAGACATTATGTAATAGAAAATAAAAGCAAATTTAAACTATTTAAAGACTTTCGATATAGAGTTTGTGGCTGTAAATTTATTCCAATTGTGTATTCAATTCCAATGTGTGTATATATAATTAAAATTAAAAAACAAACAAACAAACAAACACACATATACACACAACATAAAAATCTAAAACTTTACCTAAAATCTAAAACTTTACCTAAAATTAAAATAAGGCGTCTCATGGTTAATTTTAATAATAATTCCTTACATTTATATAGCAATTTTCTAGACACTCAAAGCGCTTTACACATTGGGGGGAATCTCCTCATCCACCACCAGTGTGCAGCATCCACCTGGATGATGCGACGGCAGCCATATTGCGCCAGACCGCACACCACACACCAGCTGATTGGTGGAGAGGACATCCTGGGATTTTTAACGACCACAGAGAGTCAGGACCTCGGTTTAACGTCTCATCCGAAAGACGGCGCTCACTGAACAGTATAGAGTCCCCTTCACTATACTGGGGCATTAAGACCCACACAGACCACAGGTTGAGCGCCCCCTGCTGGTCTCACTAACACCACTTCTGGCAGCTTCAGTGGGCGACCATGTGAGAGTTGCAGAGAGCTAGCTGCCGGCAATAATTAGCATTAGTGGCTTGATTAATTCACAGGTAAGAAAAATAATCATGCAAACTAAACAGCATCTGTTCTTGCAGCCTGACACATTGACTGAAATAAAAGTTCCGGAAGTGCAGGATGTAAAGTTTTAAATGCATTTAAACTATATATATATATATATATATATATATATATAAACTGTATTCTACTGAGACAGCGGTAGTAATATTTTATAGTTGAGTTAAACAGCCCAGTATCAGGCAGGTGGCATTTAAGAGCTCTATAAAAGAGAACAGCTACACTGGGCATTCACACGGACAACACCAACTGCCCTTAACAACCATCTGAAACAAGAACAAGCACAAATCAGTGAACTTATCAATGTAAAAATCATATTACGCTCACCAAAAAACAACTTTTCTGACAGTGTGATAATCAATCACTGTTAGTTCCACAAACCAATAAGCTTAAAACTATCTGAATATACAGTTTAAGTTCAAATTATTAGCCCTCCTGTGAATTGTTTTTCATTTCCAAATGATGTTTAACAGAGCAAGGAATTTGTCACAGTATTTCCTATAATATTTTTTCTTCTAGAGAAAGTCTTATTTGTTTTATTTTGGCTAGAATGAAAGCAGTTTTTAATAAAAAAAAAATGTAAGGTCAATATTATTAGCCCCCTTAAAGGGTACCTATGATGAAAATCAACTTTTGGAAGCTGTTTGGACAGAAGCGTGTGTAGGTATAGTGTGTCCACTGTCATATTGGGGTGATAGAAACACAATAAGTCTCTTTTTTAAAATAGGATCCAAATCCCTCCCATTTTGAGGCCCACCGCAACGTGACGTAGGACTGCGGTTTCCCCGCCCACCGAATTGATTGCCAGCGGCATATTAACATGTCTCTGTAGTAACGCGAATAATCATATCAACAAGACAGGAGGTGCGCAAAGCAACTGGGATTAAAAGATCTGTTCAGTTCGCTAGGATCATCAATCATCATCAGATGTGATCAAGAATGAGTTGTGCAAGTTTAAAACGTTTTTAAAACAGTGCATGTTTGTAATAAAGACAGTAAAATCGCTGTAATTCATCACCACAGCTGTGTGTCAGTACAATTATAAAAGAAGACGCTTCAATTCCGGTTTGTGGACATTAAATCAGGTTTATTTTGTACATTAACATAACGAAGTTTAACATAGCAGTTTGTTTATCTGACGCAGCCGAGGCGGAGACTGAAGCACACTCTGACAGGCATATGGGAACGGTGGGCGGGGAGAACCAGCATTAAAGGCACAGGCCACAAAAACAGCTACATAGTATTTAAAGCAGAAAATTCCAACATTCTAAAAGGTACAATAAATAATCTGATGGATGTTTTGAGCTGAAACTTTACAGACACATTCTGGAGACACAAAAGACTTATCTTAAATCTTAAAAAATTGGTAAAATAGGTGCCCTTTAAGGTGCAATTTTTCATTATAGGTGCAATTTTTGTTTTCGACTGTCTACAGAACAAACCATCATTATACAATGATTTGCCTAATTAACCTAATTACCCTAGTTCAGCCTTTAAACTGCACTTTAAGCTGAATTGAAAAATATCTAGTAAAATATTATGTACTGTCATCATGGCAAATATAAAAGAAACCAGTTATTAGAAATTACACCTGTACTGTACATTAAACTTGTGGATGATGATAAAAAAAGAAATAAAAATAAAAATTGTAGTGGTTGCTGGTTACACTTATGCATTATACCATTATTTATTGAAGACATGCCGTAACTCCAGTGTAAAAATAGTTTATATATCCAAAAATCAAGTAAGTCATATTTATAACAAGAATCAGTTAATGACATATTAAAAGTCTTCATGTACGGATCTCGGTGCTGCTTAAAAATACTGATTAACTGTCATTTCACATTTTTAAAAACATGTATTTTTTTAATTAAATTTATTTATCATTTACCCATTCATCAGCATGAAGATTTAATGTATAAAATATAATGACATGGGCGACACGGTGGCTCAGTGGTTAGCACTGTCACATCAAAGCAAGAAGGTCGCTGGTTCCCGGTTGGGTCAGTTGGCGATTCTGTGTGGAGTTTGCATGTTCTCTCTGTGTTGGCATGGGTTTCCTCTGGGTGCTCTGGTTCCCCCCAGAGTCCAAAGACATGAGCTACAGTGTTTGGCTGTTTCCCATTACTGGGTTGTGCCAGAAGGGCATTTGCTGCGTAAAACATATGCTGGAATAGTTGGCGGTTCTGCTGGGGTGACCCCTGATAAATAAAGGAACTAAGCCGAAGTAAGATGGATGAATGAATATAATGGCATTTTTGGTGTGATTATTTTATATATATTCATTTATTTATTTATTTATTTACTGTAGAGGCCTGAATATAAGTGTAGTTTACTTTTTACATAAATATATACAGTATGTTACACTGAATGACAATGGAACATTTATCTAAATTTTTTATTTACATTTAATGTTCACATATGTAAATGAACTGAATTGTAATTACATCCAGTCACATTCTTTTTTCAAAATCATTTTAAAAAGTGTGTAATTTAAAGTTCTAAATAACTTTTGTGAAAATAAAAATGTCAAAATATGGGTGAAATTTGTTTCCTTGTCATTCACTGATATGGTTATATTTATGTAAAAAATTTAATAAAATAAAAATCATACTAAATTCATTCTAAATGTTACTGTACACTACCTGACAAAAGTCTTGTCGCCTATCCAAGTTTTAGGAACAACAAATAATAACTTGACTTCTAGTTGATCATTTGGTATCAGAAGTGGCTTATATGAAAGGCAAAGGCCTCTAGATTACGCTTATTTTACCAAAATAAAATATGATCAGGCCTTGATTTTTTATTATTTAATTAAGACAGAAAGGTCAGACTTTGCTCAGACAAAAGTCTTGTCACTTAACAGAAATAATGTACAGTATAGAATATAAAGTCATGGTGCAGTGGAAAAAGAATTAATATTGTGTATGACTCCCATGAGCTTGGACGACTGCATCCATACATCTCTGCAATGACTCAAATAACTTATTAATAAAGTCATCTGGAATGGCAAAGAAAGCGTTCTTGCAGGACTCCCAGAGTTCATCAAGATTCTTTGGATTCATCTTCAATGCCTCCTCCTTCATCTTACCCCAGACATGCTCAATAATGTTCATGTCTGGAGACTGGACTGGCCAATCCTGGAGCACCTTGACCTTCTTTGCTTTCAGGAACTTTGATGTGGAGGTTGAAGTATGAGAAGGAGCGCTATCCTGCTGAAGAATTTGCCCTCTCCTGTGGTTTGTAATGTAATGGGCAGCACAAATGTCTTGATACCTCAGGCTGTTGATGTTGCCATCCACTCTGCAGATCTCTCGCACGCCCCCATCCTGAATGTAACCCCAAATCATGATTTTTTTGATCTGTTAAAAAACGTCTTGCTATTTGGTATAAATATAGATTTTAAATGTCAATTCATTTAAATGTTGTGGCCCAAACTACCTTAAATACATTCATCAAATAATTATTGATCAAAAAAAGCCTGACAACATTGTTGGATACATGAACACTGTAAAAAAAAAACACTGTATTTTTTTTTTTTGGAGTGAACTATCGCTAAAATGAATAACATTTTAGTGTGTTTCTTCAGTAAATCATAGTAAAAAAAAAAAACATCATAATCTTTTTATTCATTAATACATACAATTAATATTAATAAATATTACTAATAAATACAATTAAAATAACACACACTGTAAACAATTCTTGCTGACGTAACTTTTTTAGTTGAATCAAATTAATTTTTCTAGTCATCGCAACTTACATTCAAAAACAATAACGTTTGCTGTTTGGCCAAACAACTTATTTTTAAAATGAGCTGAAACAATTTAATTCTTGAGTTTTTTGGGGGGACAGCTTTATTGTTTTATGTTGAATCTATTTAAATGTGTAAAAGCTACTAAGTTAACTTAATTCCTTCATGTTGTCCCAACACAAATTGATTGTGTGGAACCCAGTATTTTTTACAGTGTACATCAATCAAACTGACTAAAAATATTAAGTTAAACTTTGTATAACTTAAAAAAAATAGTTGAAATCTGATTAACTCATTAAAATAAGTTAAACCAACAACAAAAAAAAACATTTGTTGTTTTGACTTTTTGTCATTACATTTTTTACACTGCAGGATACACGCACCAGCCACTTTATTAGGTACACCTGTCCAACTGCTTGTTAACACAAATTTCTAATCAGCCAATCACATGACAGCAACTCAGTGCATTTAGGCATGTAGACATGGTCAAAACGATCTGGTGCAGTTCAAACCGAGCATCAGAATGGGGAAGAAAGGGGATTCAAGTGACTTTGAACGTGGCATGGTTGTTGGTGCCAGACGGGCTGGTCTGAGTATTTCAGAAACTGCTGATCTACTGGGACTTTCACGCATAACCATCTCTAGGGCTTACAGAGAATGGTCCGAAAAAAAGAAAATATCCAGTGAGCGACAGTTCTTTGGGCGCAAATGCCTTGTTGATGCCAGAGGTCAGAGGAGAATGGCCAGACTGGTTCCAGCTGATAGAAAGGCAACAGTAACTCAAATAACCACTCATTACAACCGAGGTATGCAGAAGAGCATCTCTGAACGACAACACATCCAACCTTGAGGCGGATGGGCTACAGCAGCAGAAGACCACACCGGGTGCCACTCCTGTCAGCTAAGAACAGGAAACTGAGGCTACCATTTTTGTACTAGTAAGGTGTACCTTATAAAGTGGCCAGTGAGTATACATTCTAATGTACTGGGGAAAATAAATATATCTTTCTTTTGTTCAGAAAATCACTTTTTGTCCTCGACCCATATTAATTAAGCAAGAGTTCTCATCTCCCGAATTATTTATTAACATCTTAATGCTGTGAGGTCTGTTAGATCCTTGGACTATCATCCGCTCCAAGCTTAACCTCAAACATGCTGCCGTGTAATGGATTCACACAGTGGAGTAAAGCCTTGGGATAAAGTAACGCTGCTGTGATTCTGCTTGATCCATCAGACTTAGTGATGGGTGAGACACCTCACGCAACCATGCAAAGAAAAAATACTGGCTTTTTTTTCTTTGAGATTCTGCGTGAAAATGATGCTAATTCTTCTCGGCAAAACCTCTGCAGTCAGTCCATCCACATGTCGAGAATTAATGGAGGAACAAAGAGAGAGCAAACAAACAGACAGACAGAAGAAACACACACACACACACTTGTCAACTCCGACTGTCCAAGAACGCTGGATCGCTCTTTAGCATCGATTGATGGAGGCCAGCGGGGACCTGGACGAGAATCAGAGGATCTGTTTACCTCTTCAAGTGTCAAATACACCGCATTACTGAGAGAGACCAAAGAGACCATACAAATAGAGGAGGAAAAACTGAAACTAAAACTAAGCTTGAGTCGGTGAGGAAAAAGAAGTAATATATATGGTTGAAGTCAGAATTATTAGTCCTCCTGTTCAATTTGAATTCTTTTATTATTTTTTCCCAGTTTCTGACTTTTTTTTTACACATTTCTAAACATGATGCTTTTAATTAACTAATTTCTAATAACTGATTTCTTTTATCTTTGCCATGATGGCAGTACATAATATTTTAATAGACAATTTTAAATATATTAGTACTCAGCTTAAAGGCAAGGCAAGTTTATTTATATAGCACATTTCATACACAGTGGCAATTCAAAGTGCTTTTTTTTCAGGAATAAAAGAGACAAGTATAAATAAAATAAGAACAAATAATATAAAAACAGATGAAAACAGCGTAAAGAGAGTTTTTCCATATTCCAAAACACCAAATTTTCTCATTTTACTCTGGGACTTCCCCATTCTATGAAACTGTTTCTTAAAGTGCAATTTAAAGGCTTATAATAATAATAGCAAATAATATTGACCTTAATATGGTTTAAACAAAATTAACAATACCTTTTATTCTAGCCAAAATAAAACAAATAAGGCTTTCTCCAGAAGAAAAAATATTTTAGAAAATATTTCACAGAAATACTGTGAACAATTCCTTGCTCTGTTAAATGTCATTTGGGAAATTTTGAAAAAGTAATAATAAATCACAGGGGGGGCTAATAATTTTGACTTCAAAGACAATGAATATGTTAGAAAAAAATGCTAATAATGAGGAATTATCAAGAAAATCATAATACATATTACATTTAGTTTTTTTTTTGTTTTGTTTTTTGTAGGGATTTTTTTTTTTTTTGCAACAAATTAAAATATTATCTTCCTATTCTTAAATATGTTAGGTGACCAAACTTGTATTTTAATAAATGTAACTGTTTAGTAAAACAGTTTTGTTTAAATGCAACAAGTAGAATGGTTAAATTTCTTAAGAATTAACAATACATTCCAATTACGGGTCTCTGTACTTGGCCACGTCACGACTTTCAATTTCACTAAATTCAAAAATACTAACTAATAAAAAAATAAATAAACACTGAGGGCATTAAAAGATTCCAATGTTTTACTCCTTTACTTAATCTACGCATTTTATTTTTATTTTATTATTTTATTTTACTCTTCCTATATCAACCTGAATGTGTTAGAAGGTTTTTCTTTTTTTATACTCTTACTGTGAACAATTCATGATTTGGCATAAGTCTAAATGTTTTTATAATCTTCCATAAAATTTAATAATATTTTTAATTATAAGTAAAAAAACAATTACTACATCACACTATAGCCTATATTTCCTGATCCAATCAAACCCCAGAGGACAAAATCAAGCCCTGTCCTACATCTCTTCCCCTAAATATTCCGTTTCACCCGTGAATTTGTCACATAATGGAAGTCAAACGCTTTGCAAAGGCAATTTCTTGTTGTCTTTAAGCAGTATAGTGTGGAAAGAATGAGGGTAGCTCAAGCAGACATTAAAATAATCTGACAGGACCAGGACCAATGAGCCCAGGCTTAAGTGTGTCCCATTTACCTGTAAACTCTCTCTCTCTTTTTCCCAATGAATTATCTGTCTTCATTTCCATTCCTATTACGTGTGGTGTTCATCTTTTTCTGCCCTTCTCTCTCCATTTTCTTCACTGTATAAATCTCCTCTTTTCTTTTTTCCAAGCTCTTTCAATTTGTCATTTTCTCTCTCGCGCACCTTTTCTCCTCTGTGATGAGCAGTAAAACGTCTCCTGGTTTCTGCAGCTGTTGTGCTGAGAGCTTGACTCAGCAGAAAGCAGCGCTCTGGAGGACAGCAGCACGACTCAGTGCTTACTCAATCACACACACACACACACGCACACACGCACACACACAGCCCCATAGACTCATACAAACACACACACACATGCACATAATACTCCCCTATAGACCCCTACAAACATACACACACAGACACACATAAACACACACACGCACCCACGCACACACACACACTCATGCACAATACTCTTCTATAAACCCCTAATAATACACACTCACTCACTCACTCACTCACTCACATAATACTCCCCTATAGACCCCTACAAACATACACACACAGACACACATAAACACACACACACACACGCACGCACACACACACACACTCATGCACAATTCTCTTCTATAAACCCCTAATAATACACTCACTCACTCACTCACTCACTCACTCAATACTCCCCTATAGACCCCTACAAACACACACACACACACACACACACGCACACGCAAACCACAAACACACATACATAAACTCATGCACATAATACTCCCCTATAGACTGCTACAAACACACACACACACACACACACACACACACACACGCACATACATACGTACACATCGTACCCCCCATAGACACTACAATCACAAACACTACACACATTTATCATATCCCCAGTAAACCCATACAATCATACACAATACACGCACACACAACTGCATATCATACCCCCATATAGACCCCAACAATACACAATACACACAAGCTCCATGTCCCTCCATAAACCCCTACAATCACAACACAACACAACACAATACACACACATTAAACACACACATCACTGCCTTCACCGTCCCTTCCAACCACACACACACACACACACACAAACTTTTACAGCTATCTTTATGAGGACTTTCCATAAATGCAATGATTTTATACTGTACAAACTGTTTATTTTACCCCCATACCCCTAAACCCAAACCACGAGGAAACAATCTGCATTTTTACATTTTCCAAATACTTCATCCTGGGTGATTTATGAGCCGTTTTCCTTTCCTTTTTGATCAGCTTGAACAATTGCTTTACACTTGCCAATCACAACAATGAAGCTTTACAAAACTACGACCAAAAAGATTAAATAAAAATAAAAAAAGAGATCCAAACAACACTATTTTTCTAACCCTCTCTAGAAAAATATGTGATACCCGTCAACCCTCCTGTTTTTCCCGGGGTTCTCCCGTATTTTACAATTCTATCCCGCTATCATCCCGTAAAGGTATTTTCCCGTATTTCTCCCGTATTTTCAAACAAAGGGTGGCAATACACATTAAAGAGCCAATCCTCTCTATATAACCCATACCGCCGAACCACCAGGGGACCCCCTCCTTGCTCTTAAACGTGAATTTGTTCTGTGCTTTTATTTTATTTAGGCATGAAAACACTTTGACTGCATCCGAAACCGCCTACTACTGTTTAATTTAAACATACTACTCGGCCGTTAGAAAAGTACGTTCTATACAGTATGAATGTGAGCAGTATGAATGGAATTCGGACGTACTACATCTACCACTTTGTCATGGTCACGTGACCTACCCGAGTTGCGTCGCTTCACTCCAATTCGGTTTCAGACGCAGCCTTTAAAATATATATAAAAACGGCGGGATTCCCTTCCTTTACATTACAGGCACCTTCGCCCCTTCTATGCAATCCTCAAAACAGAATCCTCTTTAATCAGAATTGTTTAAATTACACAGTGAAGAAAATGTTAATGAGAATTGATAACGATTCAATTTCTTTATAATATCTATTAATTTTAATAGGCTAAACTGTTTAATTTATTTGCAGCTTTTTCTTATGTATACTATTTATTATATCCTTTGTAAATAATAATAATAATAATAATAATAAGGGGGGTTATCCCTTATTTTCACATCCCAATGTTGACAGGTATGTATGCCCAAGGCCTGCAATAAAAATACGCATTCACATCCACACACATGAACAGTTCATACCTGGAATGGCCCGCTCGGATAAAGCTCAGTGTTGGCCTTCCTCCATTCAGCCCCCTGGTGTCCAGAGAGAGTCCAGACGGCCGAGTCCACAGTGGCGATGCTCTTCACCCTCATCAGAACATTGAGCGTACCTGCAGAAACAACAAAACAGGGCACCGCTTACAGAAACCGAGATCACAAGCAGAAAAATCCATAATCCCTACCAATCATACTGGTGGTTATCAATCAAATATTTATGTTCAATGAAAATCACCATTACTCAAAAACAAACACTCTCCTGGCATCTCAGAAGAAACTTGAGACTGGTGTTTCATTTAAAGTCCCTGTGAAGAAATATATTACAGTTTTTTTAGGTGTCAGTATCAATATGATAAAGGACCCATGAAATTAAAACAGTTTTTTTTAGATGGTAGTATCCGTATGTTCATTTTAAAGATATCTATAAACTAGTGTGCTCAAAACAGTGAAAAATTTAGCATTTAGAAGATATAAACCTGATATAAACACTGAAAGCTTGCAACCCCTAAAGTCAGATATGAGTTTCAGTCGTCATGTCAAAGCAGTAAGTAAATCAGCAAAAAAAACATTGCAAGAATTAGATGCTTTGTTTCCAGTGAGGACTTAGAGAAACTTGTTCATGCTTTTATCACCAGCAGGGTGGATTACTGTAATGGACTCCACATTGGCCTTCCCAAAAAGACAGTCAGACAGTTGCAGCTCATCCAGAACGCTGCTGCCAGGATTCTGACCAGAACCAGAAAATCAGAGCACATCACACCTGTCCTTTTCGGTCTTAATGTAATGATGTAGTCGCTGCGAAATCACACATGAGCTGACGCACTGTTCGTTTACTACCGAGAGGACACGCGCATGCAAGCCAATAATGTCCACTTTAGTGAACAGAACCTGCATAGGCTGTGAACAGATAATAAAGTTGTAAATAACAAAAGTTGTAAACAGCCATGACATGAGCAGTGAAAGTGAAACCGGCTCGCACATCATTTAAATGATCATATCGCATTTTAGAGTTATGATTACCACAAGCATTTGATATGTTTTTTTTCTTTCATAGCGATCACAAAGTGTTGTGCATGAAAATAAATGTTTAACAGTGTCAGTATAACTACGCTAGCCTATATAATGTTGAATATAATGCAAGAGGGAATCTGGTAATGACAGATGTCTCATTTTACCAGTGAAAAAAATGGTCTAATAATGTTGTCAATTACATTATGTACTCATTTACATAATGTGTATTCAACTTTATAATTATGAATATTCTGATGTCATCCCTTTACTGTGAATTAACAAACAGAACATATTTGTCACGGTTGCAGGTGCATGTGCCCTGTCTGTTGTCTGTTATTGTCACGTGGGATTGTTTTGCAGTCCCATGCGTTCTGTGTGGATCACGTGTGATTACATCAGCTGTGCTAATTTGCTGCTACAGCTGTACGTAATCACCGTGGTCCTATTTTAAGAGCTGGATCCAGCTCTTCAGTGTCAGTTCGTTTTGCGTGTTTTTGTATCTCTGTTGTTCCCAGAAACCTTGTGTGTTTTATGTGGACTTTGTGCGGTGCCTTCGACATTCTTGTGTCCGGTATTTGGTCTGCACCCTGACCTGCACTCTATCTTTGTTAATAAATACTTGCAATTGGATCCATCAGACTTTGTCTGTTTATGGCACGTGACAGAACGAACTGACCGATCATGGATCCAGCAAGTACAACGCAGTGGACTGAGATTTTAGTTCACCACCATACCCGACTCGATCACCAGGAGGAGATAACCACGGCTACCAATTAAGCGGTACAGACTCTGCTCACACAAATAACTGCACTTACCACACAGGTGCAGCAGCTGTCGGGAGAGATCCTCGCTGCCATAGTCATGCCTCTCAAATCCATGCCCGCGGTTCAGGAACTGGGTAATCCTTCAGAAGAACCGCGTCTTCCTCCGCCGGCGCCCTACTCAGGAGAACCTTTGCTTTGTCGAGCTTTTATCACCAAGTGTTCTTTGTACATAGCTCTGCAACCATCTCACTTTCCATCTGAACGCGCCAAGGTTTCCTTTATGATTAACCTCCTTTCCGGAAAAGCCGCTCTCTGGGGAACTGCTGTATGGGAACAACAACTTCCGTGTTGTACGTCATTTGACTCCTTCTCTGAGGAATTAATGAAAGTTTTCGACAGAGCAGCCTCTGGGAGAGAGGCGGCCCGTTTTTTAGCGGAACTAAGACAGGGAAATCTTAGCGTGGCGGACTATGCCATCAAGTTCCGCACGTTGGCGGCGGAGAGTGGATGGAACCCGGAAGCTCAATGGGACATGTTTTTGCATGGTCTGTCAGATCACGTATACGATGAGCTGTATACCACAGAACTCCCTAAAACCCTGGATGGTCTCATCGACCTAGCCATAAGAGTAGACAACCGTCTATCACGGAGGGAGACTCGCTTTCGGCGAGTGACGTCACGTCCTCCTGGGATTTTTCCGTCTTTTTCTTCGGCGGTCACGGAAGGAGCAGTCTTCGAGCCAGAACCCATGCAAGTGGGCAGGTCCTGTCTCTCCGTTCAGGAGAAGCAGCGACGCCGCTCGTAGGGTTTGTGTTTTTATTGTTGAGGGGCAGGACACGCTATTGCATCATTCCCGTTAAAGGCTCCTCACCCGTCAGTAGGTAAGAAATTACTGACGGGTGAGATCAAGATTAAGGAATCCACTGCTGTTTCCACTGTACTCTCTGTTTCACTGTCATGGTCATCTAAGAATCAGAGTTGCCAGGCTCTTGTGGATTCCGGGGCAGAAGGGAATTTTATTGATACCACGTTTGCGTTTAAATTAAAACTTCCGGTGGTTCCTTTGCCCCAACCCATCCCGGTGCACGCTCTTTGTGGACTTTCCCTTCCCTCCATCACTCACTCCACAGGCCCTATCAAATTAATTACATCTGGCAACCACTCTGAACTCATTACATTTTTTTTAACTGACACCACTAACACACCAGTGGTCCTTGGACACCCCTGGTTGACTCTTCATAAACCCCATATTAATTGGGGGCAGAACTCTATATTGTCGTGGAGTGGTTATTGTCATGTGTCTTGTCTTTCGTCTGCTCGTTCTGTTGTGTCTTGTTCTGTGTTGCAAGAGGAACGTGTGGACCTGTCAAACGTGCCCAATGAGTACCTCGACCTGAAGAGAGTGTTCAGTAAGTCTCGAGCTGCTTCTCTACCTCCTCATCGTCCCTATGACTGTGCCATAGACTTATTGCCAGGTATGTCTCCGCCTAAGGGCAAATTATACTCACTTTCTGTTCCAGAGAGGGAGGCCATGGAGAAATACATTTCTGATTCTCTAGCGGCCAAGATCATTCGTCCCTCTTCTTCACCGGTGGGAGCGGGGTTCTTTTTCGTGAAGAAGAAGGATGGTTCTCTCCGCCCATGTATTGACTATCGAGGGTTGAATAATATTACGGTTAGGAATACCTACCCTTTGCCGTTGATGTCTTCAGCCTTTGAGAGTCTGCAGGGGGCGTCCTTCTTCACGAAATTGGATCTCCGCAACGCTTATCATTTGGTTCGTATAAGAGAGGGCGATGAATGGAAAACTGCTTTTAATACCCCCAGGGGGCACTTTGAATATTGTGTTCTTCCCTTCGGGCTTCCAACGCCCCAGCGGTTTTCCAGGCACTCGTCAATGATGTGTTGCGAGATATGATAGACCAGTTCATTTATGTCTACCTGGATGACATTTTGATTTTTTTCCCGTTCTCTCCAGGAACATGTGCAACACGTCAGACGAGTGCTTCAGAGGCTGCTAGAGAATGGGCTTTATGTCAAGGCGGAGAAATGCGTTTTTCATGCACAGTCTGTTCCTTTTCTGGGACATATTGTGTCAGTCGAGGGGGTTCGCATGGATACAGAGAAGATTCAGGCTGTGGTGAATTGGCCAACCCCAGATTCCCGCAAGGCCCTGCAAAGGTTTCTGGGCTTTGCCAATTTTTACCGCCGTTTTATTCGCAACTTCGGCCAGCTCGCTGCTCCTCTGACTGCCTTAACCTCCTCCAAAACTCCGTTCAGGTGGTCGAGCGCAGCGCAAGTTGCGTTCAAAGATTTAAAGTCTCGTTTCGTCTCAGCACCAATTCTTATAGCCCCTGATTCTTCTCGGCAGTTTGTGGTGGAGGTTGACGCGTCAGAGGTGGGGGTGGGAGCCATCCTGTCCCAGCAATCCCTTTCGGATGGCAAGGTTCATCCCTGCGTGTTTTTTTCTCACCGTTTGTCCGCAGCCGAACGTAACTATAAAATTGGTAATAGGGAGCTGCTGGCTGTCAAACTCGCCTTGGAAGAGTGGCGTCATTGGTTAGAAGGTTCGGGGGTTCCTTTTATCGTTTGGACTGATCACAAGAACCTTGAATATATCAAGTCCGCCAAACGACTAAGCTCTAGGCAGGCTCGGTGGGCGTTATTTTTCGGTCATTTCGATTTTACCATCTCTTATCGACCGGGTTCCAAAAACATCAAACCCGACGCGTTATCCCGTCTTTTTGATTTTTCCGACCGCTCGTCATCCCTCAAACCCATCGTCCCAGAGAAAATTGTTATCTCTGCGGTAACATGGGAGATTGAGGCTAAGGTTCGCACAGCCTTGGATGGGGTAACGCCTCCGCCCGGATGCCCACCGAGTCTGTTGTTCGTGCCAGAGGGGATTCGGTCTGACGTTATTCGATGGGGACACTCTTCCAAAGTGGCTTGTCATCCGGGGGTGAGTCACACTTTATTTCTTGTTAAACAGCGATTCTAGTGGCCAGCTATGGCGCGTGATATACGGGAGTTTGTTTTGGCTTGCTCTGTTTGCGCTGTTTCTAAGACTTCCAATCGCCCTCCCCCGGGGCTTTTACAACCGCTGTCAGTACCTTCGAGACCCTGGTCTCACATTTCGCTATATTTTGTCACGGGACTCCCGCCATCCAGTGGCAATACGGTTGTTTTAACCGTGGTGGACCGGTTTTCAAAGGCTACTCATTTCATCCCTCTGCCCAAATTACCTTCAGCCAGAGAGACAGCGGTTGCTGTCATTGATCACGTCTTTCGTATACATGGCCTCCCGACAGACGTGGTCTCTGACAGAGGACCCCAGTTTATCTCTAAATTTTGGAGAGAGTTTTGTCGTCTTTTGGGAGCCACTGTTAGTCTTTCTTCTGGTTTTCATCCTCAGAGTAATGGACAAACAGAGAGAGCCAACCAAGATCTTGAACGTCTGTTGCGATGTTTGGTCTCTCAGAATCCCGCCTCTTGGAGTCAGCAGCTTTCATGGGTTGAGTACGCACATAACTCGTTACCAGTGTCAGCCACGGGCCTGTCTCCGTTTGAATGTAGTTTAGGGTACCAGCCACCTGTTTTTCCCAGTCTGGAATCCGAAGTCGCGGTTCCCTCCGCTCACACCTTTGTCCAGAGGTACCGACGCACTTGGACCAGGGCCAGACAGACCCTCCTCCAAGTGGGTGCACGCACCAAGGCTAAAGCCGATCACCACCGGTCTAAGCCTCCCGTTTACGTCGTCGGTCAAAAGGTGTGGCTTTCATCGAAGAATATTCCTCTCCGCTCCGTATGTAATAAGCTTGCTCCCAAATTCATTGGCCCATTCACTGTCATTAAAATTATTAGTCCAGTGGCAGTCTGCCTCAAACTTCCTCCCGCGTACAGGAGAATTCATCCCGTATTTCATGTTTCCAAATTAAAGCCCGTTTTTCATACGGCAATTAATCCGCCTACTCCGGTTCCCCCCCCGCCGCGTCTCGTAAATGGGGAAACTGTTTATTCGGTTAAGCGCATTCTGGACTCAAGAGAGAAGTTGGGTTCCTGCGAAGGATATATTGGATCACTCTCTTATCGATGATTACAATCGCCAGGTAAGCTCTTCTGGGAGCACCGAGAGGTGCTCCTAGGAGAGGGGGTACTGTCACGGTTGCAGGTGCATGCGCCCTGTCTGTTGTCTGTTATTGTCACGTGGGATTGTTTTGCAGTCACATGCGTTCTGTGTGGATCACGTGTGATTACATCAGCTGTGCTAATTTGCTGCTACAGCTGTACGTAATCACCGTGGTCCTATTTTAAGAGCTGGATCCAGCTCTTCAGTGTCAGTTCGTTTTGCGTGTTTTTGTATCTCTGTTGTTCCCAGGAACCTTGTCTGTTTTATGTGGACTTTGTCCGGTGCCTTCGACATTCTTGTGTCCGGTATTTGGTCTGCACCCTGACCTGCACTCTATCTTTGTTAATAAATACTTGCAATTGGATCCATCAGACTTTGTCTGTTTATGGCACGTGACAATATTTAAAGTCTGTTCAAGTCCACCATTCAAAGTCTATACAAAATGTAGCATTTTAACCAACAGTAGACCTACACATAGGCCTAATATTATTATTGTTGTTTTACCATATGTTTGAGAAATGACAATAATAATAGCCTACTCATATTAACCTTTATTTTACATCTAGAGAATCGTGAGAAAAAATCGTGATCTTCATTTTAAGCAAAAAAATCTCATTTTAGCCAGAATCAAGCAGCTCTACTCCATATTTTTTCACATGCCCCGCCCCCTTCAAGACGCTTGCTTTTCATTTGATGCGCTTGAGCTTAACCACTCTCACTGGCAGAGCTGTGAAAAATACAAAACTCTATTGGCTTTTTTAATAAAAGGGAGGAGCTACTATATTTCCCGCCCTCTCTTAATGTTTCAGTTGAAATTACACCAAAGTTCAAATAATAAAATGCACATTTCAAATCACTTCACAGGACCTTTAAGGTTATCTATAATCTAGTGTTGTCACGATACTGGAATTTGATACCAATCAGTACTGAAATTTTTTAAACGTCCATTTCCTGCTAACATATGAGCGCTGTTGAGCACGTTCTTAAACACCACTGATTTGCAATAGCTCAACAGAAATGACTGTGATTGGCCATGAAGGTCATTAGTTCACTAAACTCACCACTGTTTACTAAGTGTAACAACAAATACAGGGACACTGGAGCGTTTTAAACCAGCAAAGATCAGTCGATTCATCAGCGGATCACACTTGTATGTCAGCTTATAAACAGACCAGCTGATCTTTGCGGCTTTAAAACGCTCCAGTGTCCCTGTAGTTACACTCAGTAAACAGCTTACACTCAGTAAACACTCAGTAAATTTCAGTACCAATTGGTATCGAATTCCAGTATCATGACAACACTACTATAATCTAGCGTGCTCCATAACAGTGACAAAATTTGCATTTAGAAGATAAAAACATTCAAAATTTAAGATTGTCACATTTTGGCAAAATTAATCAACAGGTAAGGGAAGGTCTGGAGCACTCAACCACCATACAAGGTGCGTGGACAAAATGCAAATATAGTAAAAAATAGGGAACTCCACCAACAAAATTTTAATTAAATAAAATAATAGCCAACGCGTTTCAGCTTAGAAGCCTTCCTCATGGCAAAAAAAACCCACATCACATACAACCATATTAAAATTAATCAATAAATTATTTGACATCACCTCATATTTCGGTTTCTCATCAAATCTTCTGACCAATCAAATGCTCTCTAGTATATGTCCCGCCCTCTTTAAGTGGCTGTTGCTGATGCTAAAATTGGTCCTTTTTCCACGTCAAAGAACGTTCAAACTGAGGGTTCGACTAAACACTTGCAAACATAGGAAAATAATAAAGGCAGCCAAACTGTTAATCTGAACTCCTTGTTAGTCGTTTTGACTAATTTTGAGCTCTCTACTGCAAGCCCCTGAGGGGGAAAATACAGTCAAAATTAATCAGCTGGTAAGGGAAGGTCTGGAGCACTCAACCATCATACAAGGTGCGTGGACAAAATGCAAATATAGTAAAAAAAATATAGGGAACTCCAGCAACATTTGAAATAAAGGAAAAAATTGAATGAAATAAAATAATTGCTAAAATACCTGCATAAATGTAAAGATTTAAGCAAGACAGTATTCATAAAGGTTAAAGCTTGTGTGCCAGTAGTTTTTGTGGTGTAAAAATGGTTTTATAGCTGACCCGAAGGACAACCGTTGTACCCTAAATGTGTACAGCTTTCATGAAAATGACAATCGAAAATGATTCATTTTTTGTCATGATGGGGTCATTTTAGAAAAAGTCATAAACTTTAAGATATATATTTAAGATATATCATCATTTTTGACCCATAAGTCAACAGGAGGTTTAAATGTCTGTTTTTTTGTTGTTTTTTTATGACGAACAGTACTATATAGGGATACAGACAGTATAAATGTAATTTCTTTTGGGGTGAATGCAGTCTGATTTTATGTCATGTGAACCCTCATTGCTATAGGTATGGTAGGCTGTGTGGAGTCAACACGGACCCTAAAAAAGTAATCGGACCCATTACAATTATGCAAAAAGCTGTATTTTAAAGCAGAAATTGTACGTTAGATTCAGTATTACTACAAAAGAGCATACATACGTTCTGACAGACAGACTTGTGAAATAAACAAAATGCTATTGGCTGTTTTTTAAAAGGGGGAGGAGCTGCTCTATGCCCCACCCTCTCTTCCTATTTTAGCTGAGATTAGGTCAAACATCAAATAAAACTGCACATTTCAACACACTTCACAGGGACCTTTAAAGTCATCAATACCAAAACATGTTGTTCGTGTGGGAACTAGGGTTGGGTCGATAGACGATGCCATCATCCTTCGCCGATGGCGGATAGACATCACGATGCTGAGCCGGCATCGCGATCCTCCGCCCCGCCAACGTCGCAGCAACCCGCTCGCGAAAAATACACACTCAGGCCCCGTTTACACTAATACGTCTTAGTTTTAAAATGGCATTTTAGAATGAAAACGATCCACGTCCACACTGGCGTTTCATCTAGCATTTCTGAAAAGCCCTCCTTCCACACTATACCGCTGAAAACGCACATCACGTGACCACACTCACACACACAAACACAAACACACACATGTAGTCATGCGCTGCAGCGTACACGCGCGTCTGAACTCCAGCAGTCAGACAGTGGGCCCAATGAGCACAAAACCCCAGAGAGCAGTGCACGTCGGACAGTTTATCAAGGATGTACCGCTGGATTTGATCTCCCTATGGTTGTTAAACGTGATATTTAATTAATCTTGTCTCCATCTAACGACTCTTCGGTCTTTTGAATCTAACAGGTAACGTGCCACAGCGTCAGTACACTGCTTCAATTTTTTGCTTTCACGCTTGTACTTAGTAATTTTAGCAAAAACCTCAGATACTGTTGGTTGGTTCCTGTTGGTTGTGCACCTTTTTTACCAACCAAATTTGTCGATGCCATTATAACAACACAGATCACTCTGCCTATTCATGCCAGAGTCCCACGGAAAAAGTGATTGACAGGTGGTAATTTGTGTGTAACTTATCTTTATTTATTTATGATTTGGTTATGGGTAAAACAAAGACCATGCGGGTCAGGTAGTTGAAACGGTAGGCTACAAATAATTAATTTGTTATAAATTAATTAACTATTCATAAGCCGCCTATGATGACGATGCCATCGTCCATCGCGATGTTTCACATTAGACATCGTACAATGTCAAATTGGTCGACATCGCCCAACCCTAGTGGGAACCAAACAACCCGTCTCCAAATGATAGCTAGAGAGGATCAGTGAATCAGAACAAACTCACAAATGATGACAGATGATTGCTTCAGCTCTAATAAGACCCCACTGACCCTCACTGGTGTCAGTAAATTAGCATTTCTCTGAAGAGACACATATAAGGTCAAAAACACGACCACCATACTGTAGAAGGACACACTGGCACTGTCTCCCTGATTTATTTGGAATGTAGTGTATAAAAGCCAGCCATTATAAAGGTTTTTAAATGTAACTTTCATTTTCAAGGTTACGTTTTGCATTATGGTTTGGAGGATTAAAAAGGAACCTAAGCATATTTCAATACAGTCATCGTTTTGTAATAACTGTGATTAACATTCCGAACATTATTACACTTCAAAAGGAGATTTGTCAATAAAAAAAACAAACAAACGTAAAAAGTTATTAACTTCTGTGACTTAAAGGTGCATTTTCAGCATCATTTCTCAGTGTCTCATGTTCCTCCAGAAATCATTCTAATATTGGCACTTTTTAAACATGTTTAATGCTTATCCTGACAAAACAACTAAAATTAGTCAAAACAAATCAAAATTATTCAGCTTAAGAGAAAGCAGAAACAACTGATGAACGTATTGGCTAGTTCTTACCTATTACTCCATGTTTTGGTATCAGCAAATGTGTTTAAGTGAATGTAGATAACCTAATTATTAGGAGTGTGACGAGACGCTTACTCCACGAGACGAGATACGAGATTGAGTTCACAAGAATGAGACGAGACGAGATTTTTACACTATTTTTAAGAAATCGTCAATGATGAATTATATGAGTGGAAAATAGTCTTTTGTTCAACAAAAAAAAAAAATCACAAATTGCAAAACTAGGTACTTTTTTAAATCAACTTGTAAGGAATGTTATTTTACTTTTATTTTAAGGAATTCTATGCAGTAAAGGACATGCGAACACTGTAAAATATTTTGCTAATATGTGAATGGAAAATAGTCTTTTTATATATAATTTTAAATACAGTGGTCCCTTTATCGCGGGAGTTATGTTCTAAAATTAACCGCGAAGTAGTCAGCTTTATTTTTGACAATTATTATAGATGTTTTAAGGCTGTAAAACCCCTCACTACACACTTTATACACTTTTCTCAGACAGGCATTAACATTTTCACACTTTTCTCTCTTGTTTAAACACTCTCAAAGTTCAAACTTTCGTAGAAAAATAAGTCCAGTATTATAGAATGAAACCAAAGATCAAAATCTGTTGTCAGGCGGCAACATTCATCGCTGTCAGCAAAAGGTTCATGAAGCTTTTTAGCTTTTGTGTGGATAATGTTGGCATCTAGTGTAATGTTCTTTAAAATGAAATTATTCAGATGGCGCTCTGTGTCGTGGCAGAAATATGTCCTGAGTCGTAGATGGGCACCACAGACAGCCGCCGACTTGAGGCGCCAGTGTGCGTACCCTGATAGAAACCTATGCTTGCGTGGTGCTGTGTGGCATGTCGTGGCGTGGCGCATGCAGTGTGCGACCCCCTTTACGATGGTTTTGCTGTGGACAATTACAACCCTTTTTGCATCCTTGTTGAAACTCACACTGCTAGCAATCAAAGATTTATGTTAATTTGGCAAGATGAACGCATTCTGTTCTGTACAGGAGACACAGAGGAGATTGATTGACGATGGTCTACAGCCAATCAGGATGTAGAACACAATGTGCTGTAAAATAAACCCCCCAAAAAAATCTGAAAAAAGGTGAACCGCGTTATAGTGAGGGACCACTGTATTAGCGAAATATTTGCTAATATTTGAATGGAAAATAGATTTAGAAACTAGAAAAAAAAAAAAAACACAAAATGCAAAACAATTTAGGTGCTTTTTAAAAAAAATTTAATGAATAGTATTTTACTTCTATTTAAATGAATTCTATGGTGTAAAGGACATGCAAACACTGCTAAATATTTAGCTATAAACTCTACTGACTGGCTTCTCTCCTGTACAATTTCACAAGAGAAATCGAACTCCTTTCCACAAACTGAACTTTAAAAAATCCATGTAATTTTTGGTATTTAATTTTTAAGTTTCACTTTCATTCAGCAAGATTTCATTCATGCCCACAGGACAATCTCTGAGCTACTGGATGCGAGTATGAAGTAAGGACTGATAGGAGAGAGTTGTTTTAATGGAGTTTGATACTGCACACGGCACGCTGAATGAAAAGAAAAACGGACAGCATAATCGTGTGTTCGGTGATGATGACGAGTCTCCAGGAGTTCATTCAGTGAGTGTGTGTGTTTATGGTCCTTTATGGACTCAATAGGTGCAGGGAATAGTGTCAAACTGCTGTGTGTGTATGTCCTGTTGCAAAATGCGACTAAAAGTCATTTACGATGTTAATAGTTTGATTACCATCTTTACATGTCTGTACTGCACTTCCATAATGCGATTAGTAATACTCTGGTTCAAGAAGTATTTTTCTTATTTTTTCCCCCATAGGGATTCTAAAAAGACTTGGGTAAAGCGTTATAAGCATGCATGAAGCAAACCAACCAGTTGCGAATATGAATTACAACATGTGATTTACATGAAAAAAAATAATAATAATAAAAATAAATAAATAAATAAATAAACATGAAGGTTTTCTGTGGGGTTTGAGTACAGTGAGGCAAGTGAATTTTAGAGCGCTTATTATAAATGTCAGTGCTAAAATGTCTGTCACAGACACTGAACACAAACATACACACACGCCACACACACTGGGATGATGGAAGGCAGTGGGGCCAAGTGGTACCTTTATGACTCATGCATTAAATGATTACTCTGACTTTGTGCTTAAGGGAAGCTGATATATAATTCAGCTGCACTTTGAAAGAGAAAGAGAGACGGAGAGGGAGCCAGAACAAACTTTTGTAGTGCCTCAAATGAAGCTCTGGCTCTGAACATTAAAACAGACACAGATTCACAAGTGTTTCTAAAACTTTCATCCGCGAAGTCTATGACAAGTACACATAGAAGATAAAAGCAGACAGGTCCAGCCAGCCTTCACATCTTTACTTATTCAGGAACAGCAGATATAAATGAATAACACAACGGAGAAGTGCTGCACAACAACATTAACAGAGCAAACAGATGGTACTGTGACAAAGTGGCCGACTCCAAGTACAAACCGCATCCTAATAAACTCATGTAAATCTGTCTGAACAACATCAGCAGAGACTGACCACAAATTCCAGATGCAGCTCTACATATACTCCTCTATAAAGCTGACGGTTCTGCTTAACTTTCTATTATAATTGTTTAATGCAATGGTTTGTTTACAGACGGCATTAAGATGTGTTTGGTTGGAGATGCATTTCTTTTTACACCTGGTGTTTTAAAGGGGACCTTTTATGCAAAAATCACTTTTATAAAGGGTTTAAACACAAGTGTGGCAACAGTCTGTGAATATACTGTCACCTGGTGTCCTCTCAAGAAGACACAGAACATATTATATGTCGTTCGTTTGATGTGTTCACATGCAACTTTTGCAGCAACCAGATGCAGCAGACACAAGGAGACAACGCAGTCATTTTTTGTCACTGCTTGTTCTATGACAATGGCTTGGTTTTTCCATAAGAATTTGAATGGCTAATTTTGAGCTAGTTGTAGATGTAAAACCACCATTAATTTAATTTAAATATATATACAAGCTGACAAAATATTGCTGCAGCTCTGATACAAATTTTATTTATGGAGAGAATTAAAAAGCACTGCAGTGTTTGAGTGTTCTGTGTTTGTCTGAGGTCATTAGTCTACCGAAATGTGTATATTCCATACAAAGTATGAAGCTGATTGGTCAGTTCTTGTCACGTGACTCGCGGTTCGCTCGCGGCATTCTGAAAAGTTGAGATCTTTTCAAGTGTGTGCGCGTCACTCCCAATATGTGCGTGCTAGCTGCGCACCTCCGTTGGAAATAAACGCGATATGTGAACGGCTAAGAAGGCTAATAATATTGATCTCAAAATGGATTAAAAAAAAACTGCTTTTATTCTAGCCAAAATAAAACAAATAAAACTTTCTCTAAAAGAAAAATTTAATTTGATTGTGTCACCAGGAGTACATCCCATTAAAGCTGTATATAAGATATATAAATAAAATACATATATTTCTGTCCTACAAATCAATATTTGTAATGTTATGATTTTCCTTGTAGCTGATTGGTTTGTTTCATGGCTTATACTGTTTTAACAAATACTTTTTTTTATCCTTATGGGAAAACAAATGGGAAAAATAGGCTTTTTCTGGAACCAGAGCTAAAAAAGGTTTTTTGTTGTTGTTGTTTTTAATTGAGATATATACATCATCTGAAAGCTGAATATATAAGCTTTCTATTTGTGTATACACTGTTATGGCAATATATGGTCAAGAAACAACTATTTGAAAATCTGAAATCTAAGGGTTTTAAAAAATCTAAATACAGAGAAAATTGAGCCTAAGAAAATGAGCCTAAAATCATCTAAATGATCAAACTCTTGTGAGTTTTTTATATTTACAGTATGAAATTTACAAAAAAATCTTCCCAGAACGTGATCTTTACTTAATATTCTAATGAATTTTGGGTATAAAAGAAAAATCAAACAATTTTTAACCATACATTGTATTTTTGGCTATTGCTAAAAATATACCTGTGCAAGTGGTTTTGTAGCCCAGGGTGGCTTTTGATATACGTTGTATCATATTAAGTAACCAATCAATACCAAGTTACAGTATACAGCACAATTTATACATAACTGTATGTTTTTAAAGGTAAAATAAATATAATAAAGTCAGCATGGGTCATTACTCTACATATTTTACAGTAATCAAAGCATTTAGGGCAGAATCAGCGAACTTTTCACAAAATCAGTGTGTTATCAGAGCCCAACTATTAGCTCTCTGGCCAGGCTGAAAAGATCTGCCACGTTTCAATGACCCCAATCACACTGAAGAGCCTCATAAACACACACAAACCATGCACTGGAGCATCTCTAAGGTGATTACACACACTCAGCCCATAAACCCCGGCAAACAATGCACTATAGGCACTTAAAAATCACCCTTACACAAAGACCCCTAGAATAAAGAAACAGTCCTGCATGTACAGTGGAGAAATAAGCATTGAACCAGATTTAGGTTAAAAACCCAAACAATACCAAACAAAAACAAAATCTGAAAAATGAGTTCTGTGTAATAACAATGGAATGACACAAGGAGAAAGTACTGAACTACTGAAATGTATGTAATACTTCATATAAAAGTTGTTTTGGTGATGGCAGCTTAAAGACGCCTCTCATATGGAGAATGAAGTCACATGCATTGCTCAGGTGTGAGTTTTTCACAGAATTCAACAGAGTGTAAAAATCTTGATGGTTCTGTGGGTCTCATATATCAAATCTGATCTTTAATTTATATTTTCTATTGGATTCAAGTCAGGTGATTGTCTGGCCCATTCTACAGCTTGGTTTTCTTTCTCTGAAAGCATTTGAGAGTTTCCTTGGCTGTGTTTTGGATCATTGTCTTGCTGAAATGTCCACCCTGGATTCATCTTTATTATCCTGCTAGTGTAGATGTTGGACTGAAGCAGCTAATATTCATTTACAATGAGGGTTGCTGAAGAACTACTGAGAGATTTCAGCTGCTGTCTGGGCTTTCCATGCCTTTCTACACCTCCCTTTCTTTATGTGTTCAATCATTTTTCCCTGTGTCATTTAATTTTATTACACATAACTTCATTTGTAAACTAACTAGTTTTGTTTTCTTTGCATATATAAATTTATTTGGTCGTTACCAACATCTGGTGACAATTTCAAGTCAACAGCACCTTCAGAACTATGCTTTCTGAGAAAAATGGTGATGTGTTCAATACTTATTTCCCCCATTGTATGTATGAGAAGCTCTACTGAAGGCCCAAGGCTGCAAACGGACTTGTGTGTTGCCAAAGAACACACAAAATGTCAAACATCAGAGGCCCTTGGCTCACCTTCACACAGGTCAAACACAGGGAAACACTCATTCATCTCCGTAATGAGCAGAAGATGGAGCTGGAAAAGCAGAGCTGGACGGTGGCAGGCAATTTTACAGCATGTGGAGTACACTGGGTGCTTTTGTGTGCTGTTTGTTGCCTCCAAAGTGGTGTTATTGTTGATAAAGTCACCAGAAAGTTATACTAGACTACTTAGTATTTATTATATATTTATAACTCATGCACCTTATTTTTGCACAATTTAATTATTTTAGATTTAGTGTGTCCTCATAATGTTCATACAAAGTAATTTCTTCTTCGATGTATTGTAATATCTATCTGATATACAGTTGAAGTCAGAATTATTAGCCCTCCTGTATATTTACCCCCAATCTCAATTTAACCGAATGAAGATATTTTCAACACATTTCTAAGCATAATAGTTTTAATAACTAATTCCTAATAACTGATTTCTTTAATTTTTGCCATGATGACAGTAAATAATATTTTACTAGATTTTTTTTCAAGATACTAGTATTCAGCTTAAAGTGACATTTAAAGACTTAACTAGGTTAGTTAACTAAACAAGTCATTGTATAAGAGTGGTTTGTTCTGTAGACAATCTAAAAAAAATATTGCTTAAAATGGCTAATAATATTGACCTTAATATGGTTTTTAAAAAATGTATTTTAGCCGAAATAAAACAAATAAGACTTTCTCCAGCAAAACAAATATTATAGGAAATTCGGTGAAAAATTCCTTGCTTTGTTAACATCATTTGTGAAATGTTTGAAAAAGAAAGAAAAAAAAAATCACAGGAGGGCGAATAATTTTGACTTCAACTGTGCATTTTAGTACATTGTTTCCATATAAATATACCCCTAATTAATGTATATTAATGTATAAGCATATTAACTATTTAATAACCGAATGCCAGGACTGACCAATCAGAATCAAGTATTCCAGAGAGCTAAAAGACACATTCAGCATTATAATAATGTAGAAATAAACGGTGTGTTAGTGTCTGCACAGGCTCTGTGATCTGCTAACAGGATGAGCTGTAATGACTGAAGGATCTAATGGACTCGCTGCCGCTGTGATTGACTTCTGCTCTAATGGATCCACTGGCTGCTCAACTCCTTTGTAATGAACTTCAAGCCTAATAAACTTGCGCTCTAATAGAACATGCTATTGTGCTGCTCTTGATGAGAAATCGAACAGACTCCGGCACTTGTAGAGAGTGAACCTGGTCTGATCTGTTCAGTGCGGAAAGGAAGGTGAATGACAGGAAAAGATATCACAATTGACTAATTAACTGATACACTTACAGGGGTGCATGATAATCCAATGACCTGCTCATTAACCTAATGGCACTTTGTTTATGGAGCCAAATCAATAATGTGCATTTCAAGAAAAAATAAAGAAATACATTTACAAACAATAAATAAATAAATAAATAAATAAATAATAATAATAATGCATGTTTATTTTATTTTTTTGTAGTAGTAGTAATAGTAGTAGTAAAGAATACAAAACTTAAAATCTAAAAACAATAACACATAAAAAAAAAAAAAAAAACAAATTTAATCCTAAGAAACAACAACAATAACAATAATAACGATGAATATTATCATTGCTTAAAAATGAAAAAATACAGAAAAACAAAAAATAAAAAGAATAAATAATAATAATAATAATAATAATAATACGTGTTTATTATTAGTATTATTATTGTTTGTAGCAGTAGTAGTAAAAAACACAAAACTTAAATTCTAAATACAAAAACATAAAAATTATAATAAAGAAACATAAAAAAATTACAACCCAGGCTCATTCTGAAAACGTACCCCTATATACATTTCTGGAGAGCGCCAAATATGTCCCTGGAGCTACGTTTTTTTATGCAGTTTTTGTTTTCGTGAATCCACCAGAGGCCGCTTTGTACGCTTTTTCAGATCTCAAATTTCTCTCACAAGTGCTATTCACGCCTGCTGTTCCCACGTAAATCCACCAGAGGCCGCTGTCGACTGACTGACTGACTGACTGACCGATCAACTGACCCACCCTCCTCCTTCCCTAAACCCAACCAATAGTATTTTCAAAAGCACAGATTGACCCGCTCACCCACTTCCCTAAACCCAACCGACAGTTTCAAAAATCAATCCAGAAAAAGAAAAGCTCTTGCCTGATTTTTACCACGTTTTCAGATTTTACCACATTCTCACCCTGTTATTTACTTGTTTATTTTATTTTTTGGCTTCTGTTTTTTTTTTACCCGCTTTCTGGAACCGTTCTTCACCGGACTCGAACCCCGTCGTCGCGGTAAACTCCGCTCTGAATCTCAAGTCTGCCAACGTACATGGCGAGCCACTGGACAAACTGGTAACAGCCGTCCATAGGAGGTAAGCGGTTAACTGGTAAGCGTGAAAAGGAACGATGTCACACAGCCCCGTAGCGTTCGTTTTAAAGACGAAATGCAGCCATACGTACTTCTGGCTACATAATTCGCAATCTCCAGAAATGTATATAGGGCTACGTTTTCAGAACGAGCCTATGTTAAAAAATTAAAAAGTGTTAAAAGAAATCCTAAGAAACAACAATAGAAACTATAATAACAATTCTAATTATTGCATACAAACACTATTTTGTTGCTGTTGTGAAAATCAAGGTCACTTGCTTCACCTCACTTTCTAAACACGTAGATATACTTGTCTAAATTCAATCTGCATACTGACCTCTACTTTTACAGTATATTACAGTACAGTTTAAGAAAAAAAAATACCCTCAAACATACTGTAACCCTCAGGGGTCATAGAGAAGCAGCAGCTGTTGTAGCTTGGAGACTTTCATATTAGACAGAGAAAACCGTGTTACGCATAACTTCAGCTAATTAAAACCAAATCAAACAACACCTCCAAACTCAATGACCCGAGAGTCAGAAACAACAGGAATATGAGCCTCCTGCTAATCAGATGAACAGAGCGGGACTCTCTCTCTCTCTCTCTCTACTAGCAAACAGATATCGATCCAGTCCAGTAATGCAAAGCTTTTTTTCTGGAGGACTATCAAACAGAGACAAGCCTCCAGATAACTGAATACACTCCAAACACAAACATGCACGCACGCACAAACACAAGAACACACTAAATAACAAACACACGCACAGACTCACAGGTAAATATCATTAATTGAATAGTCTCCACACACACATGCACACGCACAAACACACACATACAACCACAAACACAAAACACACGCACATACACACACACAAACACACGCATGCACACACATACACACAAACACACACACAAACACACATACACATGCACACGCACACAAACACACATGGACACGCATATAAACAGGCACAACCACACACACACACACACACACACACACACACACACGCGCGCACACGCATACACACACACACTCACTGTGATATAATCTGTCTCCAGGCAGGTGAAGATCATTCAATAAGCCCTCGACTTCTGTAGTGTTTTCTACAAATATTAGAGGTCAAGCACTCAAACATGTACAGTAACTGCACACATCCAGAGAAGACCTTTGCAAAAACCAGACAATGCAATATAAGGCAACAAACTCGTCTCATATTCCTTTTCTTGTTCACAAGCTACAAATACAACAAACTACATGTAATACATTTTCACTTGATTTATTACTGACATATACATTGGAAAACCAATTTATAGAATCCTGAAATAAATATGGAGCCTTCTGATGTGTTTATTCATTTATTTATTTTATTTGTGGCACTTTTTGTTTTGTATTTTATTATTATTATTATTATATTTATTTCATTATAACAGCAACAGCAACAACACCACAATAATAATAATAATAATAATAATAATAATAAATTGTATTTTATTTAATTATAACAGCAACAAAACAATAGTTATAATAATAATGATGATGATAATAATAATAATAACAATAATAATGATGATGATAATAATAATAATAATAATAATGATGATGATAATAATAATAATAATAATAATATGTTATTACATAATACTAGCAACAATAATGACAACAACAACAACAACAACAACACAATAATAATAATAATAATAATAATAATAATAATAGAATAATAATAAATTATATTTTACTTAATTATAATAGCAACAAAACAATAGTTATAATAATAATGATGATGATAATAATAATATAAATATAGTAATATGTTATTACATAATAATAGCAACAATAATGACAACAACCACAATAATAATAATAATAATAATAATAATAATTATTATTATTATTATTATATTTGTTTCATTATAACAGCAACAACACAATAATAATAATAATAATAATAATAATAATAATAAAAAAATTTCATCATATTTTTGATTTATTTTATTTATTTTCTCATTTTTCTTTTTTCTTCAAATAGACCAGGTTTAACAGAACGGTGATCAATAAATTGCTATTAGGCTATCAAACTGTCTTTCATCAAAGTTGCCCTAAAACCATTGAACGACACCCATTCTTGTCTTTTTTTTGTCTAAGGACATAATGACTTTGCTCCTCTTCAGACGTTGACTACTGTACATTAGTTACATGCATCCCTTAAAGTAAGTCTGTTAAACAGTACGTTCTGATTTGATGTTGTTTTCAGTAGAAGTTACAGAAAGATAAGAGCGCAGGGCTAAAGTCTGGATGTGCTGATTTGGCTCTGCTGGATGTAATAGTGTTGCAGCGTAACTAACGCAGAGCTAATCTCTTCAGCTGATAATTGGGATGTAATCAGATCTAATGCAAGCACAGTGGCGCAAATAAAAGTCTAAAGTCTCATCCCGCTAATGAGGTTGTGATTTACGGCCAGCGCAGTTTTCAAACTGTTATTGGGGACATGTGTCTCTCAGCAGGGCATCAGATATAATGAGAGCAGAGCCAGCTGTGCCGCCCTCTCAGATGAGCTTCTGTGTCCACGGTGACGCCCACATGCCAATGCACAGGCCAATGATTAGCAGATTACAGAACACAGTAATCAGCAGAATCACGCCAACATCCCGACTATAGCAGAACAGTAGCAATGTTCACTATACTTGAGAACAGACAAATACAAATTGAGAACAGAAAATATTGAAATTCAGATTTTTCTGACAAACAGATGAACAAATTTTAGTTGAATTTCACTTTTTTAAATAACCACCTTGTGTAGGCACAAAAACATGCATATATTGCAAAAACGTTTCTATGCCTACCTGAGGTGGTTGTTTAAAAAGTAAAATTTAACAATAAAAACAAAACTGGAAATGTTCCACAGAATTCCTATTAAAACCATAATTGAAAAAAATTATTAAATTAAATTAAAGTAAATCAAATAAAAAAATAAAATTAAAAAATAAAATTTTATTAAATTAAAATGTTTAACTAACTAAACAAATAAATAAAAAATACAAATAAATGATAAAAATTAATTTACAATTAAATTACAATTAAATAAAATTAAAAATGTTAACTATAAGAAAAAATACATGAATAAATAAATTATTAAAATACATTTTTTATAAAATTAAATTAAATTAAAAATGTAACTAATTGAACAAATAAATAAATTATAAAACTAAATTTAAAATTAAATTAAAAATTTTAACAACTAACTAAATAAATAAATAAATACAAATAAATAAATTATAAAATACATTTTAAGTAAAATGAAATTAAATAAAACACAACATTAAATAATAATACTAATAATAATAATGAATAAACACAAAACAAACAAGCAAACAAACAAACAAATAAAATATAAATAAATAATAAAATAAAATATCAAATCAAATTATAAATAAATTATTAATAATAACAAAACAAAACAAAATTTCAAGTTCAATGTATATAAATGTGAATAAATAACACTGAAAAACACTTAATGACACGGGTACCTTTTTTTTCTCCTAAATGTTGTAAAGCAGCTTTGAACCAGTCTGTATTGAACAAAGATCTATATAGACAATCCTGACTCCACCATCATTTCTCCTAGCTCATCTTAATCTCAACTGGCCACAGCATTCAATCATCTTGTATGTAAAAGTCTGAGGTCCAAGTAAGTACAGTAGTGCCTCCTGTCCAAATAAAAACACATTAAACCATCATCTCTTATTTCAAAGCAGAACGCAACCAAACATGATGGTCTGGACGAGCTTCGGCAGACAGATTGAGTATGAGCTTATGTGCGTGTGCACCCTAGGGTGATTCTGATCATGATTAATGTTGTTCGCCTTTCAATTTTAATTTTCATTAAGGACCTGCTGTCCTCCCGACTCCTAAATAGCAATGAAATTAATAAAACATAGCCTTTGAAATATACAGCGCAGGCCTGCAGCAGGGAATCCAAAATGCCTTCGGAAAGCAGAACAGATTGAAGCGTGTGTGTGTGTGTGTGAGTGTGTGTGGAATGTGCTGAAACTGGAGATTTACATCAGTGTGTGCGTGTGCGTCTGTGTGTGTGTGTGTGGCTGTGTGTGTGTGTGTGTTCACCAACCGCCCCCCACTGTGAGCCCGTGTCATGAGTGGCAACTGGCAAATAATTAGACGGGCTCATCTCATTAGAAACGGAGAGCGACAGCCGAGACGCACAGGTAAAGAGAAGAGAAGAAAGAGAGAGAGAGAGAGAGAGAGAGAGAGAGAGAGAGAGAGAGAAAGCAATTTATGAGGCGTTAATGGGCTGATAAAGTCTGAAGAGAGCGCAGATAAAAAGCCAAGGGAAAAGCGGAAGTTCGGTTGCTTTCTTTGTCAGGCTGAAAAATGAGAAAACAAAAACAACCCAAAAACTTGGGCCTGCTGTCGAAAGTTAGCTTGAAGGACGTTTCTGATAAACTCTGTACATTAATGGCCAATTAAAGCATGCGCGTGTGTGTGTGTGTGTGTGTGTGTGTGTGTGTGTGTGTGTGTGTGTGTGTGATAACAGGTGGTTCCCTGATAGTCACAGATCTTTGAACCACTTCAGAAACAGCCATTAATGACCATTTGCATTTTTAAGATCATAACGATATTACCTGCTGCTTTTATGAGATATTTTCATCCTGAGGTCCCAAAAGAAAGGTTTTGTCAGAGGTAAACTTCTTTAGTATAGTCCTTAAACTACAGTATTGGGGACATTTACTTTAGAAAGTAATGCATTACAATACTGGGTTACTCCCCAAAAAAGTAACTAGTAACCTTACTTAGTTACTTTTTATGGAAAGTAATGCGTTACGTTACTTTTAAGTTACTTTTTCATACCTGCCTGAGGCTTGATCTTTCAGAGATCTCTTTTTTTTTTAAATAGAGGAGCTCTGCATTTAACCACACATTGTATAAACTACACCTTCATTTACCTTAAAAAAAAACTGATAAAAAAAAGAATTGAACAATGTTACCTTCTGAGAACTTCCTGATGCAATACATGCCATATATACAGATTAATGAAAGTTGAAAGCAAAGTGTTTGCTATATTTGTATTTTTGTCTTATTAGTTCAGTAAAATCACTGTCCATTGAGACTATAATCCCCTTTTCTTCCATGTGTTCAAAATAATGAGAATACTTCCGTCACGGAAATGTAAGGCACTGCCATCTTGGTTTCTGTCTGTTCCCGCGGGGAGCTCATTCTCTCATTGAGTGTGATTCAACATGATTACACTAACTATAATTCAGCAAATTATTTTTTTAAAGCGAATTAATTAATCTAAAAAGACACTTGAGTTACATTTTTTAAAAAGTAACTCAAATATTATTACTTATTTTCTTTAAAGTAATGCGTTACTTTACTCGTTACTTAGAAGAGTAACGTTATTACGTAACTTGTGTTACTTGTAGTGCATTACCCCCAACCA
>CAIGQV010003909.1:5172618-5196389 GCA_903798115.1 Danio jaintianensis | reverse complement strand
GATTGTTACTGGCTGCAGGGTCTGTCAATCCTCATTATCTTTGATGACGTGGCGGCTTCTGTGGCCAATCTGAGTGGTCGCCAGGTTTTAAAAAAGGACGACGAGTGGGATGCCGGACGGAGGCTTTTGCGTTCCTGTTTTGTTCTTTGGTTTAAATCTGCCTCCCGTTATTTGTTTTGTTTTGGTACTTTATATTGCTTTGCCAAAGTTATTATTGCCATCTTGTTTATTTTCATTCAGTTACTTTTTATTCTTCATTTGAGATCGTTTATTGATATTCTTTGTTTTCCCCAGGGGATTTGGAGAGGTAGATGTCACGTGACCTACATCCTTCCAACACCTAGCGAGCCTGTGTATAGACACACCAGGTTTAGGAGTGAGCGCTGTTTTTGTATTTTTCTGTTTGGTTGGGATTAGAGTAGGTAAGTTAGGGCATGCAAACGCCAAAGACTTGCTTTCGATTATTTTGTTTTCTGTTAGGTAAAAGAATTATACTGAGTTAGTTTGATTTTTGGTTTTGTTATTTTCTCTTCTTTCAGCACCACGTTTGTCCTTTCCCCTGCGGGGTTTATTGTTTTGGATTATTTTGTTATTATAAATTGTATATAATCTACCCTTTTTGTTATTTGTTATATTATTTGCTATATTTTTCTTCTGTATTATTATTATTTTCTGTTTATCTTTGACTTTTGTATAATAAATTCTTTTTTTTGGCAGTATTTTGGTTGATGCATTGTTTTTTTCTCCAGTAGTACACAAGATTGTCACAATATAAATGTTACCTACTTTAGTTCCCACATGTTCCCCTAACATAGCAGACAATCCCATAATGCATTGCGATGAATAAAATATTAATCCAAGACCAAGATGATAGATGAGGCGAGAGAAATCTTCTTGGCTATGAATATTACACAGAAAAGTAAACACTTATTTTAAATTTAGGCTGCGTCCGAAAACGCCTACTATTCAGTAGGTACCGCATTTGAATTTGTATTTACTACTCGACCGTTAGATACAGTATGAATGTGAATAGTATGAATGGAACTCAGACGTACTACATCCGCCATTTTGTCATGATCACTTGACCTACCCGCATCAGTTGCGTCGCTTTACTCCCATTCATGAATTCTCTCACAGGGCATCATGGGATAGCGTAGCGTCCATCGGACGCGCACTTCAGAATCTCACCGGAAGTAATAGGTAATCCGGGTACTTCTCACATACTGTTTTTCAAATTCTATGAATTCGGACATACTACTCGGCTCGCATACTGTTTTTAGTGTACAATATAGTATGGAAGTATGAGATTTCTGACGCAGCCTTAGTCTCTTAGGTTCATCGAGGATGATTTTATTGATCAAAAATATAGTATTTTATTTGACAATATTTTATTTCACCGGACACTTTATTAGGTACACCTTACTAGTGCCGGGTTGGACCCCCTTTTGTCTACAGAACTGCCTTAATCCTTCATGGCATAGATTTAACAAGGTACTGGAAATATTCCTCAGAGATTTTGGTCCATATTGACATGATAGCATCACGCAGTTGCTGCAGATTTGTCAGCTGCACATCTATGATGCGAATCTCCCGTTCCACCACATCCCAAAGGTGCTCTATTGGATTGAGATATGATGACTGTGGAGGCCATGTGAGTACAGTGAACTCATTGTCATGTTCAAGAAACCAGTCTGAGATGATTTGCGCTTTATGACATGGCGCGTTATCCTGCTGGAAGTAGCCATCAGAGGATGGGTACACTGTGGTCATAAAGGGATGGACATGGTCAGCAACAATACTCAGGTAGGCTGTGGCATTGACACGATGCTCAATTGGTACTAATGGGCCAAAAGTGTGCCAAGAAAACATCCCCCACACTATTACACCACCACCACAGGCCTGAACCGTTGATACAAGGCAGGATGGATCCATGCTTTCATGTTGTTGATGCCAAAATCTGACCCTACCATCCGAATGTCGCAGCAGAAATTGAGACTCATCAGACCAGACAACGTTTGTCCAATATTCTATTGTCCAATTTTGGTGAGCCTGTGCGAATTGTAGCCTCAGTTTCCTGTTCTTAGCTGACAGGAGTGGCACCCGGTGTGGTCTTTTGCTGCTGTAGCCTATTCGCTTCAAGGTTGGACGTGTTGTGCGTTCAGAGATGCTCTTCTGCATACCTCGGTTGTAACAAGTGGTTATTTGAGTTACTGTTGCCTTTCTATCAGCTCGAACCAGTCTGGCCATTCTCCTCTGACCTCTGGCATCAACAAGGCTTTTACGCCCACAGAACTGCCGCTCACTGGATATTTTATCTTTTTCTGACCATTTTCTGTAAACCCTAGAGATGGTTGTGCATGAAAATCCCAGTAGATCAGCAGTTTCTGAAATACTCAGACCAGCCCGTCGGGCACCAACAACCATGCCACGTTCAAAGTCACTTGAATCACCTTTCTTCCCCATTCTGATGCTCGGTTTGAACTGCAGCAGATTGTCTTGACTTGTCTACATGCCTAAATGCACTGAGTTGCTGCCATGTGATTGGCTAATTAGAAATTTGCGTCAATGAGCAGTTGGACAGGTGTACCTAATAAAGAGGCCGGTGAGTGTATATCATAAAATATATTTTAAAATTACAATTAATTTCTCTGTATTTTTAGCATCATTACTTCAGTCTTCAGTTTCACATGATCCTTCTGAAATCTTTTTAAAATGCTGATTTGCTGTACACAAAACGTATATATTATTATCAATATTGAAAACATTTACATTTCTTAATATAACAGGTTATTTTTGCAGGATTTATTGATGAATACAATGTTCAAAGAACAGCATTTTATAATATAAATAGTTGATAACATTCACGTCTTTACAGTCTCGTTTGATCAATTTAATCTACAATGCATTGCCTTTGATGAATAAAAGTATTCATTTCTTTCTTATCTACTTTTTACTAACCCAAAACCTTTCCGATTATGAATTATATTATACTCAATCTACTCAATGTTTGTGTGCGTTGCGTACTCTCTATTAAAATTACAACACTGTGACACTGAATCACGCTTGAATGACGTAAATGTGCCAAGAAAACACACACACACACAAGAGTGAGAATAGACAGATGTCACTTTGAAACAAACCTTAATGTTTTAACAGTCCTGATAAATAAGTAATGGATGTGTGGATGACATCACCTCTCTCTCTCTGACTGTCTGTGTCCTTCACTGTCTTTGACCTTCTGGTGAACGCAACTCATAAAGCACTGTACTTTCCCTGACAGATTCAGCTCAACAGAATGCTTTCAGAGCAAACAAACTTCAGTGAGAAGCTGCGGTATAAAGACGTGTACGGGAAAACACATTTATTTTGGCAGGGAGACATCATCATGCCTCCAACTTGTCATGTAGAGGCCGCGTTTCACTATTCCATCAATTCCCAATGAATACAACAGGGAAGACATCATGTAAACGCAGCAGACAGCTTTCAAACATTGACTTTTGTAGGATAGTTCACCCAAAAATGAAAATGTGCTGTTAATTTACTCAACTTCAATTTACTCGTCCAAAATGCAGATGACTTTTCAAAAGAAGAGTTTTAGGTGAATGATTAAATGCATGTCAGGGCTCGAAAAACAGTCAAAACGGTCGCACTAAGTCAAAAGAACATATATAGGCAAGCACAAAATGAATACCCTTTGGCTCCTGATAGCTACAGCGGGGAAAATAAGTATTGAACACGTCACCATTTTTCATATTCAACATATTCATAAAGGTGCTGTTGACTTGAAATTTTCCCTGGATGTTGGTAAAAACCAAAAAAATACATATATACAAAGAAAACAAATCTAATTAGTTTACAAATGAAGTTATGTGTAATAAAATGAAATGACGCAGGGAAAAAGCAATGAACACATGAAGAAAGCGAGGTGTAGAAAGGCAGTGAAAGCCCAGACAGCAGCTGAAATCTCTCAGTAGTTCTTCAGCAATCCTCTGCCCTTCCTCAGTGTAAATGAATATTAGCTGCTTCAGTCTAACATATACATTAGCAGGATGATGAAGATGAAACCAGAGTGGACATTTCAGCAAAACAATGATCCAAAACACAGCCAAGGAAACCAAGCTGTAGAATGGCCCAGCCAATCACCTAACTTGAGTCCAATAGAGAATACAAATTAAAGATCAGATTTGACAGACGAGACCCACAGAACCATCAAGATTTTTACACTCTGTTGAAGTCTGTGAATAAAATCCGACCTGAGCAATGCATGTGACTTTATTCTCCATATGAGAGGCGTCTATAAGCTACCATCACCAAAAAAGCCTTTTATATAAAGTATTAAATACACTTCAGTAGTTCAGGACTTTCTCCTTGTGTCATTCCATTGTTATTACACAGAACTCATTTTGCAGATTTAGTTTTGTTTTATTTTTATGTTTGTATTGTTTGGGTTTTTACCAAAATCTGGTTCAATACCATGTCAACAGCTCCTTTAGAAATATTATTCCCAGGAAAAAAAATTACGTGTTCAATACTTATTTTGCCTGCTGTATGTTTCCATGATATAAATTACATTTCAAGAGTTCACACTTATGATGAATGATAATAAAGCTTGTTTGGCATGTTGTCCCTGGAGAGAGCCCTGAGCTCATGAGATCCTCAAGCCCTGGGCTCCCTCCCGTTGCAGGCCGAGAGGGGAGTTTGAGCTCCGGTAGATCTCGATGAACTCCCCGACTTATTTGTGGCTAATAGAATGGCTAAGAAAAGATGTACACTTGCTAAGAGCTTGGCTATGGTATCGATTTGGTATGTTCAATTTACTTAGGTTGCGTGTTTTTGGACTGTGGGAGGAAACCAGAGAACCCGGGGAAAACCCACGCGAGCACGGGGAGAACGAGCTAACTCCGCACAGAAATGTCAACTGATTTAGTAGGGACTTTAACCAGAGACATTCTTGCTGTGAGGCAACAGTGCTAATCACTGGGCCACCATGTCGCCCATCTGGAAAGGAGGGGGAGTAGGGGTCGGTGGGGGTGATTCTTCAAGACGAAGATACTGAAATAAGAAAACTCTGGTTATTTAGAGCGAGTTAGGAATCATCTGATTGGTGAATCAATCGTGAGCTGATGCGGAACCAGCTGTGAGCAATCATAAGCACGTGATCCTCTCGAAATTAGTTTATAAATAAACTTCACTTATGTGCAAAACTACCTATGTAAAACTATCAATGTAAATCAAGAGTTACAATCTTTTTTGGTATGAATTTACTGCAGGCTTAAAGACTCACCAATATGTTTTCCGTTCATGTGGTAGAAGAAGGAGACGCAGTAGGGGGTTCTGGTAGTCCCTGTTGGTCCGCGGGCTGCTGTTACATTGTAGAGCGGAGAGAGAAGACGAGCTCGATCCCCAGCCTGACGTGGACGAGACGTCTCAATGTACATGTAATAGCCTTTATAGTAGAAGAAAAGTACAAAGAACATGTGTTTAAGGGATAGTTTACCCAAACATGAACATTTCCTCAGCTTTACTCACACTCAAATGGTTCTAAACTTTTATGAATGTCTTTCTTCTGTTGAACACAAAACCAGATGTTCTGCAGAGTGTTTTGAAAAGCAGCCATTGATATCTATATGAGGAACAAAAAATACTATGAAAGTCAATACATTCTTCACATATATTCCTTTGTGTTCAACAGAAGAAAGAAACTCAACTAGGCTTGAAAAAAATGAAGGATGTGTGATTTTGGGTAAACTATCCCTCTCACACACACACACAATGCAAAAATGTTTATCTTCAGATTTATACAGATGCACAACATCCAAAAAGGAACTTCTTAGTACCTTATTTATTCATTATTATTCATTAAGTTGCCTAATTGCCGGCGACTTCCGGCGCTGTTCATGCGGCTGCCGGTTGAGCCTGTGCGTTTTATGATTCGTTTTGTTTAGTTTTTACTGTTTACGTGTTTTAATTCTTTATTTTTAAGGATTTAAACTCAGCATGCTTCATTTTTTAATTCATTATGGTTCGTTGAGTGTGACTGCGTGAAGATGTCGAGTTCACAGTGATTTCAAATGCTAAGGAAAACTCAAAGTGTGATAGGAGATGATTCCCATCCTCTGAAGCCTTTTTTTGTTCTGTTGCCCTCTGGAAGAAGGTTTAGAAGCATTAAATACTCTTCTAACAGATATAAATTTACCTTTGTTCATGAGGCAATAAGGCTTTACAACCTTACATTTTAGCAAGTTTTAAATTTTTAACATATGGGTCCTTCCTATGTGTTTTTTTAGTACTATTTATGAAGTTATTATGAAGCATGCTGGATTGTGTTTTTTAATATTGTTTGTAAGTGATTTGTCTCTTTATGTGTTTGTTGTATCATGAAATGCTACTGCTCTAATTTAATTGCCCCTGGTGGGATTAATAAAGTTGTTAAACTACTTCTACAAAACCATAAACATATTGTATGTAAAAATGTATGTCAAGCATATGTAAAGCAAAAGTCCATTCTCCAGAATACAGTAAATACAGAGTGTTGGGTCTGGGGGGAAAAGTGTCCTTTGCCTGGAGAAGCGTCATGCGGGGATAGGGTTGGCCATTATACTCTTTACAGAGCCAGGTTGAGAAGAATTCCTTTATTCTTTCCTAGAGGAATTTAGGATTTAGAAAATGTGAATATGCGGTAGGAACAAAACTACAAATTGTGGACCATTTGTTGTTTTTTTGTACCAGAACAGCACGGCGTCCTGTCACCTTTTACCTATTTATAGGCCTACACTGCAGTAAAGCAGTGATTGGTTAGTCATCAGTAGGGCCAGACAGAATCTGCGGGCATTTTTTGCTTTTTCTGCGCAGAATTTTGTAAAAAATCTAGATTTATGCGGAATGATTTTGGGATTATTGTAACTAAAAACTTAAGAATTATATAATTAATTAATATAATTAATCTCTAATAGTAATAGTAATAGTAATAATAGTAGTATTACTATTTACTAATAGTAATTCTAGTAAGTAGAAAGAAATAAAAGATCGCAACTTTGGAGTATGTTAATGGGCAATTTGTGTGTGTTTTTACCTTCTTTTGTCCCACTCCTGTCCGTATCAGGGCCTGTATTGACTGAGCGTTTGGGGTTCTGGGTGAGATGGTTCTGTCTGGTCCAGTCAAAAACATCACTGCGATCTTGAGTGAATCCACATATCCTAATATCCTCGAACCCGCACACATGATCTACAACACACACGCACACGCACACACACACACAGAAACATAAGATATTTTTCTCTCAGTGTCTGAAACAGTTGGCTCAAGGATCAAGTCTCTCAAAATACCGCCTTTCTGAGAGTTCTGACTGGCCAAAAAGCAGATTCTGTTGTGATTGGTCGACCACTGACTACTCAGGATAGAAACCAAATATTTCATGTCAGGCTTGGTCAGCGCAGTAATATGAACAGTAACTGGATTTATTAGTTCAAGCATAGTCCACCGTCTATCAGGTCACAGCTACAACTACAGTGTTTGAGGGTCAAAGTAGACTGATACTGGGTTCACACCAAACGCAGAGAACTAAGTCACTTGCTCTAGTTTACTCACAGGATGTTTTTCACCTTACGTATTTGAAGTTGCGCGGCAGATGAGATTGAGGCAAATTCCGTGCATTTACGACAAACACATCACACATCTTGCATCATTCGTGCCATGTGATGATAATTCACCACTATACATGAGTTTACATTGACTCTATATGTAACTTGTGTGGATAATTACACACATTTGGTGTGAATCCAGCACGTTTAAGATGTGTCGATTAAAAGCAAACAAACACACAACAATGGCGGAGTATGTCGTAGTGTTTCTCCAGTGTTTGCTAACGCTTCATGGCAAAGCGTGGAATTACTTCACATTACAATGGAAAGGCGCATCTTACGCACACTGAAAATTATACATACACATGAGTGCTGAGCAGCAAACAGCACATTGTCACTTCCCTACACTGCAAAAAAATACTTTTCTTACTTAGGGCTTTTGTCTTGTTTTTGGTCCAAAAAAATGTTCTAGCAGAAGAATATGTCTTGCTTTCAGAATTAATTATTTTTCCTTCAAGTAGGTAAGCCAAATAGGTAAGCAAAATAATCTTATTTTCGCTTTGAAATAAGATTATTTTGCTTACCCCGTTGTCAGATTATTTTACTTGTTTTAAGGAAAATCTCATTTAACTTTGACATATTTCTTAAAACAAGACAATGTTTTTTGCTTGTCTAGATTTAGAGATTTTTAGATATTTGGACCAGAAACAAGACAAAAACACTACGTAAGAAAAGCATTTTTTGCAGTGTACAGTTACTGTTTACTAACAAAATAACTGTCAAATACTGACTCGTTTACTCAAAAACATGTAACTGCAGATCATTTTGAAAATGTTGCTGTATAGATTCACTTATTCATTTTCTTTTCGGCGTAGTCCCTTTATTAATCAGGGGTCGCCACAGCGGAATGAACTGCCAACTTATCCAGCATATGTTTTATGCAGCGGATGCCCTTCCAGCTGCAACCCAACGCTGGGAAACACCCATACACTCTTGCATTCACACACATACACTACGGCCAATTTAGATGATTCAATTCACCTATAGCGCATGTCTTTGGACTGTGGGGGAAAATGGAGCACCCGGAGGAAACCCACGCGAACACGGGGAGAACATGCAAACTCCACACAGAAATGCCAATTGACCCAGCCGGGGCTCGAATCAGCGACTACTGTACAGATGTAAAAACTATTTTCAAAATGCAAGCTAAAAACCTTTACGTTATTGTAATGTAATGTAATGTGTATTTATATAGCGCATTTACCGTGTATGGCCATACACCCAATGCGCTTCACAATCGTGAGGGGTGGGGGGGGGGGGGGGGGGGGTCTCTCCACACCACCACCAGTGTAAAGCATCCACTTGGATGATGTGACGGCAGCCACAGGACAATGATGCCAGTGCGCTCACTACACACCAGCTATTGGTGGAGTGGAGACAGTTATAGAGCCAATTTGGTGGATGGGGATGATTGGGAGACCATGATCGGTAAAGGCTGATGGAGGGAATTTGGCCAGGACACCGGGGTTACACCCCTACTCTTTACGAGAAGTGCCATGGTATTTTTAATAACCAAAGAGAGTCAGGACCTCGGTTTAACATCTCATCCAAAAGACGGCGCTCATTGACAGTATAGTGTCCCCATCACTATACTGTGGCATTAGGACTCACACAGGCCACAAGTTGAGCACCCCTACTGGCCTCACTAACACCACTTCCAACAGCAACCTTGTTTTCCCATGTGGTCTCCCATCCAGATACAGACCAGTCTCAGCCCTGCTTAGCTTCAGTGAGTAAGCTTTATCATGGCTGTAATATTGGCTACATCGTCATCATGTTAAAAATATCTCTTCTGCTTAGCTAAGCGTTCGCACCTGGATTGGAGTGTTTGCATAAAGTGTGTTTCAGTCTTGTATATGTGATGAGGAGGTCTCAGCATGGTTCCTCAGGCATGTTTAATGTAAGGAAGCCTCTCGACAGGTTCCTCTGGAGTACTCTCAGCATATTGCAGCGTTCACAGCGATTAGCCTCATTTAACAAACTCAGAACACAGAACAGAGCTGCAGTTAGTCACCCAGAACGTCTCCATCCACACTTTAAATGGCTGATTAACTCGTTTTCTAAGTGTGTGAGGAGACGGAGCGACTGAATAGAGGAGAATGCAGGATTTCCGCATTGTGGAATCACTCTTCTCTCCCCTCCGCAAGCGCACAGCTCTTCAATTTACTCGGCTGATCTCCAGTCTATTTTAATTTATGTGATTTTACTTTTTATTTTATTTTTTTGGCAAAGCTCTACGCTTCCACTGCCAGGAGAACTGTGTTGAATTTAATAGGGAAGAACTAAAAGGCAAGGCGAGTGTGAGGACAGTTTAGAGGAGAGAGAGAGAGAGAGAGAGAGAGAGAGAGAGAGAGAGAGAGAGAGAAAGACAACATGGACAAAACCACCAAGAAAAAGAAAGAGTGTAGGACTGTCTTACCTGAAGGTCTTGGGTAAGTGTAGGCTGTAAGAGAAAAGAAATCAGGTAAAATAGTGGGTTTTATTATCATGCACTACACTTAAAGGGATAGTTCATCCTTAAAATTAAAATGTACTCACTATTTACTCTCCCTCATCCATTCATTCATGATTTGTCAGTGGTAGCCACAGCGGAATGAACCGCCAACTATTCCAGCATATGTTTTACGCAGCGGATGCCCTTCCATCTGCAACCCAGTACTGGGAAACACCCATACACTCTCGTATTCATACACTACGGACAATTTAGTCCATCCAATTCACTTATAGTGCATGTCTTTGGACTGTGGGGGAAACCAGAGCATGCAAACTCTAACCAGTTTGCTAACCACTGAGCCACCGTGCTGCCTACTCTCCCTCAAGTGGTTCCAATCTTTAATCAGTGTCTTTTTTTTTTTAACACAAAACAAGATATTTTTAAGAATGTTAAAAACCGGTAACCATTGACTTCCGTAGTAGGAAAAACAAATGCTATGGAAGTTAATGGTTACAGGTTTTCAGCATTTTTTAGCTTCTTTTGTGCTCAACAGAAGAAAGAAACTCATAAAGGTTTGAAACGAGTGAAGGGTGAGTAAATGATGACAGATTTTTCATTTTGAGGGTGAACTATCCCTTTAAGACAACAAAATAACTCATACTATATAATAATAATACTAAACAGATACTTTATTTTTTTGCCTTTTGCACAAAAACTATAATATTTTGATTAAATATTTCAATTTTAAAAGTTATGCAAATGCATTTTAACCCTCAAGCTTTCCTTTCCCACATTTTTAGGTTTTGATTGGTCTGAACTGACTGCAGTGATATTTTTGCTGAAGTAAAATAAATATTACATATGACAGAAAAAATAACTAATTTTTACATAAACATCCAACTGAATTCAAAAATAAAATCAGTATTCTTTAATCTGAGTGGTTCAAGATTAAGTTTTACACATGAGCAAACAGACTTGGATTTCAACTCCATTATTTTTCCCATAGGAAATGACTGGGGAATACTAAAATTTAAATTTGTACTTTTAGAGATACACTACCAGGCAAAAGTTTGGGGTCAGGTTTTTTTTTTCATGCTTTATTTTATTTATTTTATTATTCTGTTCATCAAGGCGGCATTTATTAAATGTAAAAACAAAAGTTAAATTGTTTAATACTTTTTAACATTTAAAAGAACTGCTTTCTTATTGTATGTAGTTTCAAATTAAATTATTACTCCAATCATTATTGCTTTTATTACGATTACCATTAATAATAATAATAATAATAATAATAATAATAATAATAATAATAATAAATATTAGAGTGATTTATGAAGGATCATGTGACTCTGAAGACTAATGAAGCTGAAAATTCATCTTTAAAATCACTGGAATAAATGATTAAATTAAATTATAAACTAATATTGAACAGTTATTTTATAGTGCAATAACATTCACAATTCTACAATTTTTACTGTATTTTTGATGAAATAAATGCAGCCTTGGTGAGCAGGAGAAGCTTATTTAAAAAAAAAAAAAAATCCTACTGACCCCAAACTTTTGACTGGTAGAGTACATAAATGTAAAAAAAAAAATCATTTAAAAATACATTAAATGATAGATGTAATTGTTTTCAAAGGCAGTGATAAAACATTTGTTAAAAAAAAATTAATAGAAAACTGGTTTAATCAATTGTGAAATGTTATTTCACTATAAAATAACAGTTCAAAAGTAGTTTATAATTTAATTTAATAATGTATTCCAGTGATTTTAAAGATGAATTTTCAGCTTCGTTACTCCAGTCTTCAGAGTCACATGATCCTTCAGAAATCACTCTAATATAAAGAATTATTATTATTAATATTATTATTATTATTATTAATGGTAATCGTAATAAAAGCAATAATGACTGGAGGGCTGCAGTACTGTATAAGGTATCGTTGAGGGTTAAAATGCAATTTATTCCAGTGATGCAAATCTATTTTTAAATATAATTTATTCCTGTTATGGAAAGATGCAAAAAGTACTAAAAAAAACATGTATAATAATTTTATTTAAAAATTATAAAACATTTTATATTTACTGTAAGCAGTGCGTATAAATCTACATGTAATTTTCCATCATATAAGCCCAAAAAGACTAGTGTAACGTTGTACTGTAGTGCTAATTTCTTTTCAAACCAAACATTTTAAAAACCAAAAATTATATACTGTACGTAAATATTAAACCTCATTTTGTTTTAGAGAATATTGCCTTGACATCTCAGAAAAAGGAGTTTAATGTCTTCCAGCAGTCCATTTGTTCTCGAAGTTTGGCCATTTCTTGGTCTGGCAAGAGTAAATGCTGAGATTGGGAGTTGAAGATTGAAAGACTATCCAATGGGATTGGATTCTATCAGCGTTTCTGAGCTCTGGCCTGTTCCTGCTGTTCTGTTGCCATCAGCAAACTTAACACACGATGCCTGCCATACTTTTGACATCTCAATTTAACATAATCCACAAAGCCAAAGCTCACATCTGAAATGCATGACCTCTGCTGATGGGAATCATGAGGAATTTAACAATTTGGGCTCGACCAGCAAAGCTTTGTGCTCGGCCATATATAATATATACATCAAAATTTAACAAGACTGCTATATTTATGACCAGACACAATGTAATATATGTACATTCATAATAATAGATTTGCACGGAAGTAAAATATGTGGCAGATATCAGCACATTTCAACATTGGGGCAAGAAATAAAAAATTACTAATAATGATATATATATATGTATTTTTTTATATATGTATTGCAATATGTATATTGTTGCAGAATATATATTTCTAAAAATGTGACACTGTTTATTTAATATGCAAATGAGACTAATACATGCTCATTTGCACACATTTTTGGTCAGGTTCAAAATGATTATACATTTATTTTTATTTTATTTTATTTAAATTGTATTATTATTATTATTATTATAATTATTATTGCTGTTATTATTATTATTATTATTATTATTATTATTATTATTGTGCTGTTGTTGTTATCATTATTATTATTATTATTATTATTATTGCTGTTGTTTATTATTATTATTATTATTATTATTATTATTGCTATTGTTGTTATCATTATTGTCATTATTATTATTATACATATTTAGAGTCAACTGTTTTTATTAAAATTATTTTTTAAGGGATTATTATTATTATTATTATTATTATTATTATTATACATGTTTACAGTCAACCGTTTTTACAGAAAGGCTTTATAGAAGGCTATATAGAAGGCTATATAGAAAAAAGTAGAATAAAATGCAGTATATACTCTAGTAAATTACATGAACATATCCCTATGTAAAAACCATCAGAATATAAATATGAATAAAACTGTAAAGTCTGGTGTGTGTACGATTTATGACTCAGTTATGATTTATGACTGAGAAATAAAAAACAGGCATTAAATTGATGCTTTGTAATTGAACAAAATTTATAAGGTGCGACAAAAGAGACACTTTAAAGTGCTTTCTTGGATGTTTTCTTTCCTTTAGACTGAAAAAAACCCACAAATCTCAAAATTGACAGGTGCATGAAAAAAGTGTTTTTGTCTGCAGTGTCTCACCTCAGGACAAAAATAAACACACACACACACACGCATGTTTGTTTTTGTGAAAAGTGGGTACATTACATAGGTTTCCATTCATTTTACACTGTACAAACCGTATTTTGTATTGGCCTAACCCCACCCTTCCCCTAAACCCAACCATCACAGAAAACAGTGTACAGCTTTACTCTCTGATTAAACTCATTCTGTGTGATTTATAAGCTTTTTGAGAAATGAGGACGTCAGCAATGTCCTCATATTTCACCTCCTTTTTGTAATACCTGTGTCATACCAATGTCATTATACAGATTTGTGTCCTGACATGTCACAACACGTACACACACACACACATTCTGCAGCTGACATCATACCTGCTGTATAATGTATTTATTAAAGGACTGGTGTAATATGAAGTTGGCTTACGTTCAGAGTACTGGATAGTGCGAGTGACAGTGTTTCCGGTGGCGAAGCTGGTTATGGGAGTGAGGCTGACCTCATATGACAGAGGAATACGCAGCTCTGTCAGTGTGTAGGACATCAGCACACCTTTCATCGGCTCTTTAGTGGTGATCTGTTTGGACAAAACCGTCTGTCGATTCTGCAAACACAGAGGTAAAAAATATGACATTATTATGATGGAGAAGCAGTTAATTATCATTTATACCTATCTTTAAGATATTGGATGATATGCTATATACTGAATTTTAAATGTTAGGGTTGGTAAGATTTTTTAATTAGGTTTTTATGTTGAAACCTTATTTATTATTAGCCTTTATTATTAATTATTTTTCAAATATTGTGATGTGTAACAGAGCAAGAACATTTTTTCAGTATTTACTATTTATTATTTTTTCATGGAGAAAGTCAAATTTCTTTTAGTTTACCTGAAGAAATAAAATAAAAATATATATTTTTTATTATTAAATTATTATTTATTTATTTTATTTTATTTTTATTTATTAATTTTATTTATTTATTTATTTATTTATTTTATTTTAATAATAATAAAAAATGTTTATGTAAACTAAAAAAAATTACTTTCTCCGTGAAAAATAATACATTTTATTTCAATTTTATTTCAAATTTTAGGAACAATAAATTAAAAACTAAAAGAAATAAGATATATTTTATTATGATTAGAAATGCACTTACAAAGGACATATTTAAGATATTTCAATAAATATAATTATATTTCAAAAAAGTAAAAATATTTCATTTGCAATTGAAACTTTTTATTTTCATAATTGCAAATTTATATATCACAACAGTTGTTCATAAATAAAACATAACTGTAATATTGTGAAATATTGTTTAAATTTAGAAAAAAAAATTATATGCTATGTAAATATATATATATATAAAAAGAAAACTTAATCACTCCCTCCAGTTCTTCAAATTATTATTAGTGCTGAAAACAGTTGAGCTTCTTCATGCACTATTAACATTACACTTTCACCTTCTGAAAATCATTTTTTATGCGTTCATGTCTTTCATGTTTCCATCTGTGTGGTACTTGCTTACAACACATGCATAATTTATATCCTGTTGCATTTATAATCACTTTAAAATTTACAGAAACATAATGATATACCCCTGCCAAATGTAGCACTATTATCATTCCCCAGCTGCTTTTTACCATATTCACCCCAAAAATAATTAAATTCATATAGTTTTGTGTCTCATAAATAGAGCTGACAGCAAAACAAGCAGAATTGGGAGAAGAGGGAGACAGATGACAATATGCCACTGACAGCACGGACATAGAAGCACAAAACACAAAAGTCGGTTTCCACAAATTCCCATGATCATCGTCATGTAAATGAACTATCAATGAATCGATTAATCGCTAACTTCAATAACACAACATGTCTTCTTCAGTAGAATAAGTGATTGATCATGTAAAGTCCACATGAACCGGAAGTTGCTGAGATTTTTATTTAAGTATGTTAATGTACTTCCAACTGAAACTGAATATTGTGTATGGGCTTTCTCTTTGCGCATCATTCCCTCATAGCAAACTAACGATCAGTGTTGGGTAAGTTACTTTTAAAAAGTAATCGATTACAAATTACTGACTACTACTCGAAAATTGTAATCTAATTACATTACTAATTACTTTATGTATAAAGTAATCAGATTACTAATTACTTTACTTTGAAGTTACTTTTAAAACATATACATACCTAAATACAAAACAAACTGCAGCTCCTTCAGTAATTTAATATTCACTAAAACATTACAATGGGTGGATCACAGCAGCTTGATGTATTCAAAAGACTTAAAGAGTTCACCCAAAACTCAAAATTCTCTCATCATTCACTTGTTCCAAACCCGTTTGTCTTTTTTTCTTCTTTTTTTTTTTGAACACAAAAGAAGACATGAAGAAAACTGGATACCTGTAACCATTGACATCCATAGTATGAAAAAGCACTGCAGTGTTTGGGTGTTCTGTGTTTGTCTGAGGTAATTAGTATACCGAAATATGTATATTCCATACAAAGCATGAAGCTGATCGGTCAGTTCTTGTCACGTGACTGGCAGTTTTGAACTGGTGCCTGGGAAATGCGAGCACGCACAATGTGCACTCCATATCCAAAAGACGAGATATGTGAAGTGCCCCAAGCAGCTATGCTTCACATTCAGAAGATACCTTCACTCCCGATTTGGCACAAAAATCCAATTTAGCCTGTTTAGGCTGAGTTGGGCCGCTGTGTTTTTGGGCGCCTGTGTCCTCCTTGGTGACGAGTATTGTCCTAGAATGCTTTCTGTTCAAGTGCTTGAACAAGTTGCTGGTCGAGTTAAAAGCAGTACAAAGTTCTTTAGAGACTGGACATAGACTGCATTTCACAGCAATATTTTTGTTTTTCCGCTCAATGAAATCAAAGTAATGTCTGTATTTCCACTTGAAGAAGCAGACACTCTCTACAGCAACCATTTCAGCTCGCGTTCTCCAGCAATTTAAAAGCGCATGCTTATTAACTGCCGTTGCAGCGGAAAATGTGGTTTAAAAGAAGCATATTTTTTTCAAAAAAACTATAATTGTAACGTAAGTAACGCAATTACATTGACTTTAGTAACTGTAATCAAATTACACAAATTTAAAATGTAATTCGTTACATTACTGCGCTCCTCAAAAATGTAATTAGAATACAATAATGCGTTACTGTGGAACGTGTTGCACCTAACTCTGCTAACAGTAAAAGAAGCGTGGCAAAAAAACATTGTAGCTGAAACCGTCAAACTGACATCATCAGAGAAGGACCGCCAGTCCAAACGCAGAAGCAAACGCTCAGACTCTGATTGAAGAATACTAGAACAAACTTTTTGTTTTTCAGTGGATCAACTTGCATTGATTAATTGTTCACCTAAACAATAACAAAATAAACATTGTACATTTTGATTCCACACGGACTTTAGCACCACTTAATAATTAAATGTAATGGCTAGTTTACAGTGTCAATAGTAATGTCTACGAGTAAAAGCCTGCGCACAATGGAGCGCTTTTAAACTCCTCATGACTAAACAAACACTGTAAAAAATGTTGGGTTCCACACAATTCCTTCATGTTATCGCAACACAAATCGATTAAGTTAACTTAATCAATCATAATTGAATTGAACATAAAACAATTAAGTTGTCCTAAAACAAACTTAAGAATTGTGTTGTACATTCAAAATTCTTACATTCCTTGTCTTCTATCATTGTTTAATAAATTACTACTTTTTGTTTCACATATCTGTCTGTTATTGTTTCTCTATTTCACCCAGCACCAGAAAACCTCACTTAATGTTACGCCTCATCCTTTTTAATAACTAAACATGTAACATGTTGTCTCAACTCATTATAAATAAGTAGTTTACTTTACTTACACCTGAAATGGCTGGTGTAAAAGGCCAAAGTTTACTCATCAAAGTCCATGATGTGTTATTTAATAGCCCACTTCATCAAGTCTCACTTGGATAAAAATAAAATAAATGTATATATTACGTTCATGAGCTAGAGTATATTTACCAGTTGAGTTAAGTGATATGCTAATCCATTTCATAAAATTAAGGGGTTAGCTCACCAAAAAATGAAAATGACGTTATTAATAACTCACCCTCATGTTGTTCCAACCCCCCGAGACCTTCATTTGGAACAATTTACAACATATTTGAACACAATTTAAGTTGAAATCCGGGAGTTATCTGACCCCCACATAAAAGCAACCAAAAGCATTGTCAAAACATTAAAATAATATCTTAATTTGTGCTCAGAAGACGAATTAATGTCTCAGGGGATTTAAACAACACGAGAGTGACTAATTAATAACAGAATTTTCATTTTTTTTAGGTGAAGTAACCCTTTAATGATCTGAGTAGGGTTGCACCAGCTGATCGTCAGTTCTTTCTTAAACTGGAACGTGAAGTCCACACTAGGGGCTTAGTAACTACTAGCTAGTTTGTAACTAAATTTGTTCTCACTTCAGTTGCACCACATGTTCTTAAGGCAAACCGTAGTTAGTAGGTCATAAGCTCTCCATAAAGTCATGCGTAGTTACATTGAATGATGTAATATCCAATAAAAAGGCTTTAAATCGTTAAACTGCTTTAAAATTCTGCAACTAATGCATCTATATATAACTGTCCTATTAAAATTTTATTATAAATCACATTTTTATAGCACATTAAATTACAGTCAGTCACTAATAACAGACGATGCACACACCTGCATCGCGAGCCATGAATGCACGCAAAATACACATGACGTTATCAAAACAATAAACTTGATTTTTTTATATCATACATATGAAAGAGAAAAGAGCAGGGAGAAGAACTCAGTCATGAAGAAATTCTCGTTTTAGTTGGTGGAGACAATTAACACCAAAAAAATGCGAGATTTGGGAGGAAAATGAGGCTGTGAGTAGAGGGAGATCATTCTTAATTATTATCGTGAGCTCCTCAATGTGAACTAATCTTGCCGTCATCTCTTTTCTACTGTTATACATGGGGGGAGGCTGCTGTAAATATTTAGTTTGAACGTAGGGTTACGTTTAAACTAAGTTCAGTGGTGCAACACAAAAATATTTAGTAGTGCGTAAGTTGTAACGTAGTGTCCCTTTAAGTCACAACTAGGCTATGCTAGGCTATAACGTACGCACTGCTGGTGCAACCGGCCCCTGATAAAGACATCCACAACAGAATTGGTGCAATGCAACAACTAAACTAATGCCTAGTTTCTCCAAGCATAGTTTGGAGAGATTTTTTATAAACTCATATATGCTTGTTTCATTTTTCCCTCACTTTTGATATACATCTTTTGTGCATAATTTGCATGAGCCTCAAAATTATACATTTAATGGCGGCGCCCGTGCTTAATTAACCAACTCTTATTTGATTAAACCTTTGTCCATAAGCATTTTTGCTTTCTTTGCAGTCACAACCTTCTTTTTTGCTGGAAACCTGTTGCGCTCATGCAGTGTTTTACAACTCTAACCTCCAGAAAAGCCCAGAAAGCCCTTCAGTTCAGTGATTTGCTGAGTGCAAGGTCAGCTTGTCTCCAGCCGGCCTGCTGGAAGAAGGCAGAAAGTCTCTCCTCGGGCACAACAGTGCTTTTGCTGACTAAGAACACTTGGCGAAACTTGTCATTTTCTACTTTGAGCTGCTTTGGCTTCCCCATGGGAAACCTCACGACGCTGCTGGGTTTGAGACCCTTCTGAAGAGTCTTTAGCGCAACATTTGGTGTGTGGTTGCTTTTTATACTGAGCTTTGTGATTTTCCCATTTTCTTCTTGTAGCAAAAGAGAGCATTTACTGCTGTTTACTAGGAAGAAACACACTCCATGCAAGTTTGAAATCACTTGTAGCTAATGCATTGAAAACTCTTGTGCCAACGCAAGCTTGCTTTCAGTGTATACAAAGCAATGCATCCTTATAGTCATAGGGAATGCTATTGTGAACATCAGTATAAATGCAGTCGTAAACTGGAGAAAAAAACTGTTAAATATGATTTGGAAAATATGAAAATGAAAATACAAATATGGCTTTCTGAAGGATTATGCCATAAGGGAATATTATTTTGTGTTTCCTAAAGGCATATAAGAAAAGACCGGCTGGATGTAAAATGATAATAAGGGCAAATCTATGCATTCATTATACATTTCCCCCAAAACATTTTTATTTGTAAAACTCTGATTGGACAAAGAAAATAAGTTGAAATGCTGAAATATAGTTCAATCATTTTCAAATTTACCCCCTATTTTCATGTAATTCTACTTTATATATGTACACTTAATTCTGATTAGTTAAGATTCTAAGAATTGTCGTAATTGAAATGCACTTCAATTTTAAAATATGTTTTATTTATAACATATTAAAGATAATAAAACTTAAATATATTATGACATGTTCTTAAAGTGTGTTTTTCGATCTTCAAATGCATTTTGAGAAAAATATAAATATACAATAAATGTACACTGAAAAAAATGATTCAAAGATGATTCCTTGGATTTACTAAATTCTTTAGTTAAGTGGTTGCAAACAATTGATTTGGGCTGAATTTAAACAAACAAATTAAGTTGAACACTACTAAATTTAATTTGTTTGTTAAAATTCAACTTATATAAATTGTTTGCAACATTTTTTTTCAGTGTAGTTTATAAGTTAATTATAAAATTAAGTTTATAAAAGACATTTGATAAATGTCTGATAAAAATGTCTTTCAAAATTCATTCAGAGCTTCATTTAATTTATTTTCCAAAAAATTATAATTTGTCAGAATAGCAAATGTTTTAATTTGTTGTGACTGATAATCTGGGTTATTCCATCAAACATTAATCTCTTAAAGGGATTGTTCACCCAAAAAAGAAAAAAGAAATCTGCTATCATTTGCTCATCCTCCACTTCTTCCAAACCTGTTTGAGTTTCTTTATTCTGTTGAACACAAAGGAAGATATACTGAAAATGCTGGAAAACAGCCATTGACTTTTCTTTCCAGTATTTGTATATTTTATACAGTATTTTTTATTCCTACTATGGATATCAGTTGCTCTTTTAATCCAACATTCATCAAAATATCTTGTTTTTTTGTTTTGTTTTGTGTTCAACAGAAGAATGAAATACATTTTTCCAGTTTAGAACCACTTGAGTGCGATTTAAAAAAAGGTGAGGAAATGTCCGTTGCGTGAACTATCCCTAAAAAATAATTATATAAAAATAATATCCAAAATACACTGGATTGGAATTGGATTGGAATTGGATTGGAATTTCTTTACTGTCCCCGAGGGGAAATTTGGTTTGCAGCAATAGCCGACACACACTCAAAAAAATGAACTTTCGCTATTGTTAGTTTTACTACACCCACCCTTGTTCACATTACATGAAACAAAAAAGTAGCTAAATGAACACAAGTTAACTATGTTATTTCTACAGAAATTTAGTACTGTAAGCTTTACTTAATAAGGGTTTGACTGGCCAACTTAACATTGTAGAGCAAATACTTAAAAGTGAATAAAAAAGTGTTCACCTTACGTATTGAAAGTTCATAAATCTATTATAACATTACTAAGTAAAATATACATAAAACTAAAATGCAGTAGTGACACATCTGAATGGGTTGTATGTACTAAGAAATATTTTGTCGACTTTACCTGAATTTCTTAAGTTCATTCAACTATATTGTTGCTTGTAGAAACAACTCAACAGACTTGCGTGGAACCACTTGACACTCTTTTTTTATGTAAGTCCAACAAATCAGTTTTTTGAGTGCAGAACACAACAAAAATAAACATAAAAGTTAACAATAAACATTCAAATGAATCATAATCAAATAAAATGCTAATTATTAAGTTAAACAAAACAATTACCAATCAAAACATGTTCAAACAGCAGGAATATCCGATGTACATAAGCAGAATACAACTTAAAGCTCAGAAACCCAATTGCAGTTGGAACATTCATTCATTTTCCTTCGGCTTAGTCCCTTATTTATCAGGGGTCACCACAGAGGAATGAACCGCCAACTATTCCAGCATTTGTTTTACGCAGCGGATGCCCTTCTAGCCACAACCCAGTACTAGGAAACACCCATACACTCTCACATTCACACACACTCATACACTATGGCCAATTTAGTTTATTCAATTCACCTATAGCAGAGGATGTCTTTGGACTGTGGGGGAAACAAGAGCACACGGAGGAAACCCACGGGGAGAACATGCAAACTCCACACAGAAATGCCAACTGGCCCAGCTGGGACTCGAACCATAGACCTTCTTGCTGTGCTAACCACTGAGCCACCGTGCGGCCCACAGTTGGAACAAATGAATGCAAAAAAATATATATATATTTAGGAAAAGTATTACAAAAAAATAGGAAAACATGACAGCTTTCTTGCTATTTTAAGGAGAAAATTCCATCGATGGTTCCCAAAATAAAACAAAACTTAAGTTAGAATAGTGTAAGATTTCTCTCATTTACTCAAACATACAGACTGTAGTTCCATTCGATCCCACACAAACCTGCCTATTAATATCTCATATTATTAGCAGGATCTTGTGAGATGAAATGCATGTTCAGTGAGCGGCTCCAGGTCGACTCTCAGTCCCTGAGGATGTGTGTTAATCACAGACCCGCCAGCACTGTGCCAGTCCAGGCTTCTCCATGGGGAATTATAGCAAACGTGGCATCAGCCCCATGGAAACAGCACACAATGGAAAGACAAATAATCTTCCGCTCTGCATGGAGACCTGAGCAAAAGGTAAAACCTGCCACATCCCCTCCAAAACACAACACACACACACCAGAGAGGCAAAGACCCCTTTTCAGCCTTTGTTCTCTGATTTCCAGGCAGGAAGGAGAAATGTGGCGGTGACGTTAACCTGGCTAGCCAGGGTCAAGCACATTTGTTATTGGTCTAATTAAGAGGCACAGTAAACCTGTTACTGGCCATTCAATTCACCACAGCAACACGGAGTGGAACAACGCCACGTCTGCAACACTAAACCCACCTCAGCCTGTACAACGCACACCAAGACTCTAAATCACACACTCAAATGCAAACACACAAACATGCACCTTGTAAAATTCACAGATAAATTGTCTCCGCTTGGCTGCTCTTTAATGTTAATAGGAATTTACAGTGTGTATCCCACCAGTGACGATATACAGCCACATCGCACTGCTACGAGTGTGATATTGCGTTTATACAACAGTTCGACGGCATAATCGCGTGTATAAAAAAAGAAAATCAAACACGGAGAGTCTCAAAACCCTTTTGTAAGAGGAACTACTTTCTTCCGCCATTCATTCACATCTGCAGCTGACGTCAGAACAGCAGAAGCCGTTACTAATTCACCAATGTCACTTTAGAGTACTAGAAAGCTAGTATTTGAATGATTCTCTAGCGTAATGTCTAAAGTGATGACAAAACAGGTGATTTTGCTCACATTTTAAGATTATAAGGCTGAACTGCATGAAATGCCATCAGTCTACAGAGATTTCCCAGTATTCCTCTGTTGCAATCGGGAGATAACAATATTACTATGGTATAAATACAGCACAAACATACAAAAGAGAGAGATCGACTTAGAAAGTCATTTACCTGTTTATTAATGATTTGATCATCTGTAGTTTGAAATGTGGATGAACATCGTCAACCGTCTTTGCGCAAAGACGCGCTGTCTCTCAGAAATTATAAATATTTAAAACAAGCACTATCCTTAAATAAATAAACTGCATAGTTGCAATCTAAACAACTACATTCAGATTCAAAAAACCAGACAGAACTGTTTTATAATTATAAATGAATCACTGTAAATATATTGATTATTATTATTATTGTTATTATTATTATTATTATTATTATTATTTATTACTATTTTATTCTAAAATGTTGACTGTTAAATGTACAGTTTATTCAGTTTTTTTTATTATTTTTTTTTACTACTACTATTTATTAAAGTAAGTTTTTTATGTAAACTTTATAAATGCTGTTTGTTATATTTGTCATGCCACAGTGAGAGTTCTTAATAAAAAATAAATAAATTAATAATAATAAAAAAAATAATTATAAATATATAATATTTATATATATATATATATATATATATATATATTTATTTTTTTTT
>CAIGQV010003909.1:5149081-5164110 GCA_903798115.1 Danio jaintianensis | reverse complement strand
GTGAGAGTATGTCTGCAGTCTGGAGGTATTATAAAGTAGATTATTATAGATTTTTTATATATTTACTGTTGCACTAAAGTCCAAAAGTGAAGAATTAATGTTATTTATTACTTGATTGTTCAAGATATCTCACAGAAGTGCTCTGTTTGGTAACAGAGTTGTTGAATGTTAAAATAAGGTGAATTAAATAAAAAAATAAGGAACATCCTGGATCTGTTTGTTCGCTCTTCTTTATTCTTTTTTATGTATTATATAAGTATCGAATCGGGTTTCGGTATCGGTAGATACTCAAAATCAAATGACTCGAAGGCAAAAAAATCAATCATAAGTACAATATAAAAACACGTATTTAAACAAAAAAAGCACATTGTAACAAATTATTAATTTCAGTGTAAGTACATATCAGCTAAGGCCACGTAATAAAAAGTGGGACCAAGAATACAAAACAATTTCAAAACAACTGTGTTTTTCTTACTCCTCTGGCAGGCATTCTTTCTTAATTTGTACTGGTAAACAAGACAACGGAGAAAATCTTTTTTTGAAGTTTAGAGCAACCTGATGCAATTGATTTCAATACAATTTGGTGTATGTGTGCTGCTATGGTGACAACAAATGCTCTAACACTTATTCAAACACATTGAGATTTCATATTTTATTATTTAATTTGACTCATTGAATGACTCTACTTACAGGAGGAAAAAAAAGAAGAAAACAAAGTACTGTATTTTTTATTTCAGGGCAGCTTGTCGACTGTTTTCCACTTAAACTATCTGAAAATGTTTAAAACAACACCAATTTACTTGAGAAGCAACACTGTGTGAAATATAATGGGCTTGTTCTCTGAGCATGTATATTTAACCTTGTTGGGTTTTGTCTTACTGCACTGGTTCTTTATTTTTCTTTCTCATGACAAGAATAAACAAGAACAAACTGCCAGTGTAGTCAAATAAAACACCCTAATATTTAAGATACATTCTTGAAAACATGGCTTAATATCTTGTGCAATGATGCTTCTCAAGTAAACATGTCTTATTAGTATTTAGCTGTATTTCTGAACAAACTGAACTTTGCAGTATAGTTAGTGCACTTTCGTAAGAGTGCCATCTTTACTAGCTTGGCTTGACACTGTATACAACTCTGAAAAATGACAAACACATTCACAATGACAAAAAAGTCAATTAAAGGTCCAGTTGTGCGTTGGTGTTGTGCGTTGCTTGCGATCATAAGCGGGGAATAAGTGAAGAGTGGGGGGGGGGAGAATGCCCTGCCTAGAGGTAAACGGTTGACTTGAACCATTTTTGTCACTTTCAGCTTAGCTTAGCATAGTGAATTGAATCGGGTTTGACCGTTAGCATTTTGTTCACAAAATTAAAAAAAGAGTTTTGATAATTTTCCAATTCAAAGCTTGAGTCTTTTGTAGCTACATCGTGTAACGTAACCGACGGTAAATAAAAAATCACTATTTTCTAGGCCAATATGTTATATTACACGACATAACTACAGAAGACTTGATCTGTAAATAGTAAAATTATGTAAACTATTTTTTTTACATTTTTTTAACGAAATGCTAATGTTCAAATCTGTTTCAATTCATTATTCTAAGCTATGCTAAAAGTGACCCCGCCAAAGCAAGAAATTGTCTGAATGGATTCAAAAATGTCAACTGTTTAACTCTAGGAGACTTGTAAATAGGTGGAGTGTTCCTTTAAGACTAACATATTGATACTAACATCTAATAAACTTGATTTTATGGGCTGCACGGTGGCACAGTGGGTAGCACGTTCACCTCATAGCAAGAAGGTCGCTGGTTCGAGCCTCGGCTGGGTCAGTTGGCGTTTCTGTGTGGAGTTTGCATGTTCTCCCCGTGTTCGCGTGGGTTTCCTCCGGGTGCTCCGGTTTCCCCCACAGTCCAAAGACACGCGCTATAGGTGAATTGGGTAAGCTAAATTGTCTGTAGTGTATGTATGTGTGTGAATGAGTGTGTATGGATGTTTCCCAGTGATGGGTTGCGGCTGGAAGGGCATCCGCTGCGTAAAACATATGCTGGATAAGTTGGCGGTTCATTCCGCTGTGGCGACCCCAGATTAATAAAGGGACTAAGCCGAAAAGAAAATGAATGAATGAATGAAATTGTCCGTAGTGTATGAGTATGTATGGATGTTTCCCAGTGATGGGTTGCAGCTGGAAGGGCATCCGCTGCGTAAAACATATGCTGGATAAGTTGGCGGTTCATTCTGCTGTGGCAACCCCTGATTAATAAAGGGACTAAGCCGAAAAGAAAATGAATGAATGAATGAATGAATGAAAAACTTGATTTTGATTGTATGGGAACATTGATGCGCAAGTCCGGGAAAGAAAAATTAAATGGAAATTTAAATTAAATGGGAAAAAAAAGATAAATTAATTATTTTCCCCCAGTGGTAGACCTTTTTTATTATTATTGTAAGTTAATTCAAGATAATTCAAGATAAGCGGGCAACAAATGTCCATAAAATAACATCTAAAAAACTTGATTTTGATTTAATGGGAACATTGATGCGCCAGGAAGTCCAGGAAAAAATAAATAAATGGAAATTTAAATTAAATGGGAAGAAAAAGATACATTAATTATTTTACACCAGTGGTAGACCTTTTTTATTATTATTGAAAGTATGAAGTCACTTTCATTTAGCTATTTTTGATCTCAGACAACACAACCGTTGACTTTCATAGTAGTTGTTTTTATGAAACTCAATGGTTACTGGATATCAGGACTCTTCAAAATATCTTCTATTGAATTCAACAGAAGACAGAAACTCATAAAGGTTTAACGCTTTAACAAGAGCTTATGAAAAAAAAAAAAAACTTTACAAATTCAAGATAATTCGAGATAAGTGGGCAATAAATGTCCATAAAATAACATCTAATAAACTTAATTTTGATTTTTATGGGAACATTGATGCGCAAGTCCAGGAAAAAAATAAAATGGAAATTTAAATAAATGGAAAACAATATATAAATTCATTATTTTCCCCCAGTGGTAGACCTTTTTTATTATTATTGTAAAGTATGAAGTCACTTTCATTTTGTTATTTCTGATCTCAGACAACACGTATGTCACTTGTAGGTGTAATATGCAAAAAGCTACTAGGTGTCAGTCTGCGAGCCTTACAGTGTAAACTAGAACAAATTTACATGTTTTAAATAATTCATCCAGACACAGATTTCTGGACAATGCTCCGCTGTAACACAATATTCATGCGTCCTCACGCTGGTGACTCAGGAGCAAAGGTCAAAAGGCAGAATCCATGTGAAATATTGCTGCATGTGTACAAAATAAAGTGCGCTCTACATGAACATCCAATCCCATCTGGCAAAATCCAGTCCGATGGACACAATGAGGACAAGATTCATCTCTATGGAGGAGAACTCAAAGCCAAACACAATGGGTTTGTATGTGCTATAAATACGCAACTTCAATTTGCCATTTATTTATGCCAACACCCATATTTTCGTCCAAAGAGGTCAAAAGTAAAGGTCGATTTTACTTCATCAATGACAATGAAAAATCGTGCACTCAGAATGGCCTTTAGCAACGTCGCATTTTAATCCAAGCTGGTTGTTTATCACACTGTGGTTGACCAATGTGAAAGCTTAACCACCTAAGGGTGTATGGGCTTTTTTTTTCCTCCAGAAGGGATGAAATACAGACCCAATTCTGGCTGCTTCTGTGTTCTTGTGTTGGGCCGGTGGGGTTCTGAGAGTCTCTTTAATGCAGTACAAGCAGTGATCGATCCGCTGTCTGCTCCCTACATAGAGCACACTATTCCCCTGACTCCTATTACAAACACACTTATTCTACTCATCCACCTCCCACCGAGTCAACGGAGAAAGAAAGAATGGACGAACGGAAGGAAAGAAGCAGTAAATATTAAGCTTCCAGCGTCGGTGTGTGTGAGTGTGAGGTGTTGATCCATTTCAATCTGCAAGTTTGGATGTTTATATCTTCTAAACACACATTTTGTCACTGTTTTGGAGCACACTGGCTTATAATCTTTTTTTGAAAAAGGCTCATTTTTCGAGTCTCCTAGAGTTAAACGGTTGCCTTAAACCATTTTTTAATACATTCAGTTGATTTCTTGTTCTAGCGAGGTGTGTGTGTGTGTGTGTGTGTGTGTGTGTGTGTGTGTGTGTGTGTGTGTGTGTGTGTACCTGTCGGACATTGATCCAGTAGCCGATGATTTTGTCCACAGCGACGGGCTCTTTCTGCGTCCACTGTAAGATGTAGGAATAATTGTTCTTCAAGGTGCGAATGGGATTTGGAGTGTCGTAGTAAAATTCTGCATCGTAGGGCTGAGCTAAAAGGACAAACAAAGCAAAAGAGAGCATGACTAATTATACAAATGCTTGAAAATGATGAATTGCTACCATCTGAAGCACATTGCTTTTCAATGTGAAAGTAAGCTAATGTACATCAATGTACAATCCTTCCCTTTTAGTAGCTACCTTCGTTAAAATACTAGAAAAAAAGTGGATTGAAGGCACAGTATGTTATTTTCGCCACTAGAGGGTGAGTATTTGCAACTAACAAATGCGTAGTTTAATGATGTTCTGACTACATCCTATGGGACTCCTGCAAAAATCATGAACATGGATGAGCTAAAATATTTAACACTTATAATCATGATATAGTCTAAAGCAGAGTAAGGTTAAAATCTAAAAGCTTGCGAATGAGAAACGAGCACGAAAGCAGTGGAGCTTTTATTATGCCGCAGTCCACCACTTCCATTTAATCAGACAAAATACATTTTAGGGTTCTGTTTAATGCTAAACTGTGCAGATATTAAAACACACAACTGCCGGCAGCTAGCTCTCTGCAACTCTTACATGGTCACCCACTGAAGCTAAGCAGGGCTGCGCTCGGTCAGTACATGGATGGGAGATCACAGGGGAAAGCTAGGTTGCTGCCGGAAGTAGTATTAGTGAGACCAGTAGGGGGCGCTCAACCCACAATCTGTGTGGGTCAAAACGCCCCAGTATAGTAAAGGGGACTCTATACTGCACAGTAAGCGCCGTCTTTCAGATGAGACGTTAAAACCGAGGTCCCGATTCTGTCGTTAAAAATCCCAGAATGTCCTTCGAAAAAGAGTAGGGGTTTAACCCCAGCATTCTGGCCAAATTTGCCCACTGTCCTCTGTCCATCATGGCCTTCTAACCATTCTGATATCATAATTGGCTTCATCACTCTGTCTCCTCTCCACCAATCAGCTGGTGTGCGGCCTGGTGCAATATGGCTGCCGTCGCGTCATGCAGGTGAATGCTGCACACTGGTGGTGGATGAGGAAATTCCCCCCAAAAATGTGTAAAGCGCTTTGAGTGTCCAGAAAAGTGCTATAAAAATGTAAGGAATTATTATTATTACAAGATATTAAAGCATCTTTGGTGTTTCTATGTTTTCTATAAAACCAAACCAGAAATCAAGGGTGTGTGACATCATTAGCATGAACACACAGCACACACTTCATCTTACTAGTTAAAAGTGCTTATTTCTGTGAATTTGAACATTCTTTGAATCATTTGGGATAATGGAATTATGTAAGCAGCAAAATATACAACACTGTTCTAGTGGATTTTAGATATCTGAATGGAAAAATCGTACATATTGTGCCTTTAAATGGTAAAACTATTTTTGTGCTGTTAAAAAAAAAACAAGTTTGTTTATAATTATGACAATAAATTAAAGGGCTCATGTTATTGCATTTTAAAAGTTTGGGAAACCGGTGGGGAAAAAAAAGTAAAATTTTTCATAAAATACATTTTGCATCATTTCATTTCATTTTTCTTCGGCTTAGTCCCTTTAAGGGGGTCACACACCGGATGCGCGGCTCAGCGTCGTGCCAGGCAGCGCCATGCATTTTAGAATTCTAAACATAGATTTTCTATTAGGGTACGCACACCGGCTACGACTCAGGACACTGTTCATATTTCTGCCACGCCACAGAGTGCCATCTGAATAATTTCATTTTAAATAAAACTGTCATGTACGCGCCACGTCACGGTGCTGAGTGGCCCATCCGGTGTGTGACCCCCTTTATTCATCAGGGGTCACCACAGCGGAATGAACCACCAACTTATCCAGCATATGTTTTACACAGCGGATGCCCTTCCAGCTGCAACCCAGTACTGGGAAATATCCATACACTCTCATTCACACTCATACGCTACAGCCAATTTAGTTTATTTAATTCACCTATAGCGCATGTCTTTGGACTGTGGGGGAAACTGGAACACCCGGAGGAAACCCACGCCAACACGGGGAGAACATGCAAACTCCACACAGAAATGCCAACTTGCCCAGTCGGGGCTCGAACCAGCCTTTTTGCTGTGAGGCGACATGTGCGTAATGTTTCTTTTATTTTTAGCTTACATGCAGATATAAACACCTATTTTACCAGAAACGTGTTTTGTGAATACTTAAGATGTCTATCGGTGCTGTAGAACTGCCAGTTTTAGGCTGCTGAATGATATTATTCCTAGCATTGATTGGCGCGATTATGCACTCACAATGGTATAAAGCGTGATTGGGGGGGGGGGGGGGGGGGGGACAAATGTTGCAGCTGGAAGGGCATCCGCTGTGTAAAACATATGCTGGATAAGTTGGCAGTTCATTCCGCTGTGGCGACCCCCTGATGAATAAAGGGAATAAGCTGAAGGAAAATGAATGAATGAATGGATCTTTACAGTTTGCATCAGATTTTTTTTTATGCTGCTTACTTGATGGAGAAAGTAAGAATAATATCCAATCATACACATTTGGGTGCTTATGAATGCAATGGTCAATCATAAACATTTAGATTTGTCACTGCTAAACAACACTCAGCTTTATTGACCATACACTTAGTGGCTCAAATGGGCGCTCTAGCAAATTCTCTCATCGTAAACAGCAAAGCGGAGATACGATCTAAGAGATTCATTTTGCACTTCAGTGATTATAATGTGAGATTTTGTGAAAGTGCATAAATTGTGCTAGAACGTAATTTTTTCCTTCTCTATATGACTTGACAACACAAACCCTCTAAAGTGTTTGAGGGCATTTGAAGACGTTCACAAACAGCTACATTACACACCGCATAAAGGCGTAATAGTGGCACTTTAAAATAATATGACAAGAAACAGCAGTTTGTGTTATCAAGCAGCACAAAAAAAAAATTATACAGCTAAAAATAACCACATTTACAACTCTATTCTGTCTTACATTAAATCTAAGGAGGATACTCTGTGGTTTTGGCTTCCAGTCATTACTGTTATGTTGAATATAATGTGTCACTTTCATTTGCCATTCTAAGTATGCATGGCTAATTGCGTTTTATTATTGCAGGACAAAATTGCAAGCCATTATTGGGTCATGACCTGTAGGGCGAGAAGCATTAATCTACAGCATCAATGAAAGATATGCATCTCATTACAGGAAAACGCTTTAATTAATCCGCCTCTAGTGTCACCAAACACAACTGCAATACTGGTATGTGGAACTTATAGTTAAATGCTTTTATTTATTTATTTATTTACCTTTTTATTTATTTATTTATTTATTTATTTATTTATTTATTTATTTATTTATTACATTTAGTCTGGTTTAATATTTACAAATAAACTACAATTTCGCTGTGCTTTTTACAAGAAAAAAAGCACTTGTATGGATGTTATGATTACTTTTTTATGGGATGTGGTTCACGGTACAACATTTTCAATTAAAAACAGAACACATTTTGTGTGTATTTGCTCTTATTTTACAGCATTTCGGCTTCTTGAAAAGATTACACTGCAAAAAAATGCCTTTTTTACATACAGTTTTTGTCTCGTTTCTTCTCCAAATATCTCAAAATTATAACTTCATTAAGTGAACGAGGGAAGCTTACATGGACATACCCTCGAATCCTCGATTTTGACCGACGGAGCAAATCTGCTTCACATGTCCACTCCAGCACCTATATGTCCCACAATGCGATTGTGACGTCACAGCAGTTTAGTTCCCAACTCAAGAGTTTAGACCATTTCATTTAAACCTATTCAGATGCTCTGCCAGTGTTTGAAAGCCATGTCTATCAGCTGATCAGGCAGCTGTTCACTCATATTTCTGCTCATATCTGTTGATTGGGTGAACACAAGAACACACTCAATAGCACTCCAACTGCAAGCTTGCAAGTGCAATGCTGCTATCTTACATTTTGTGTATTTGCTGTTATTTTACAGTATCTTCTTGAAAAGATTATACTGCAAAAAAATGCCTTTTTACATACAGTTTTTGTCTCGTTTCTAGTTCAAATATCTAAAAATTCTTAAATCAAGAAGCATTTTCTGGACAAGCAAATATTAATGTCTTGTTTTCAGAAATAATAAGTCCAAATGAAGTGAGTTTTTCCTTAAAGTAAGCAAAATAAGCTGTTGATATGAAATATAAATTTTTTCTTATTTTGACATATTATTTCTGAAAACAAGACAAAAAAATGAACTTGTCTAGAAAATGCTTCTGGTTTTAAGAACTTTTAGATATTTGGACTAGAAACAAACAAAATTTCTAAGCTTTTTTTTTTTTTATAGTGTAATTTTTGAAAAAAAAATTCTAAGTGCAACCTTTTAAATTCATTTACCAAGATACATTTGTGCATAAATATATTTTATAGTATTTATAAAGACAGTTCCACGGTAAATGTCGCAACAATTTATTTTACAATATTACAGAAATCTGCTCTATACTGTATAACAGCAGTCATTTTAATGTGTGGCAAAAAAAGGAAGCTGATAGCATTTGCACCGCTCAGCTGTCATGATGTGTTGGCAAAGCCCGGATAAGACCCTACTGAGCAGGAAAAAACCTTACAAGTCTCTAAGACAGCAGCCAATTCTCTTCCCCCCACAGAGAGAACAGAAACACCTGGGCCTTTTGGAAGTGTACAGTATACTGCCACATCACCGTCTGGCCCTTCTTGGCAGATCTCTACATCATCAACTAGCACAGAAGCTAACAAAGCTGGCAGCTCAACTGTAAAGAGTGAGTGACAGACGTTTCTCGGGCTCATTTTTTATTTTAATGCTATTCACTTTTCCAGAAATGCTAGCAGAGCTAATCATGCAACCCCAGATGGAGGACTCAGCTTGAGCCAGTTTTTAGCCGTTTTATAAGGTTAAATTTGTGCATTTATGGTCTTTAGTTTGTCCAAGATGTTTAGTTGTAGTAAGCTGTGAACAAATCGCCCTTTTGAGTAACATCAGTGAACCTTTTAAATTAATAGATTTGGCAGACACTATTATCCAAAGTGAGGTGCACATTTTGTCAGTTACTGCTTTCCAGGGATTTGAACCCATAACCTAGTGAAATAATCTACTTTTTTAGAAACAGGAATATGATCGATCAGTTAAATTAGTGAATTAGTCAGAACAGTGAACTTGAAATTACAATAAAACATCCTTATTAATAAAATGTAATTAAACATGATAATGATTTTTAAATACACTTCAGTAATACTATTCAAAAGATCCAATGCTGTTCAGCAGCTTTTAAATGTCGCTGATTGGCCATTGTGTTCACATGCTCAAAAGATAAGACTTTGATTGGCTACAGTGATCATGGTTTCACACCCTTCAGTGCTTATACTGAGGCTGTGTTCCAGTTTACTTTTAGACACACACTCATAAACTTCCCTTCACTTGTTCCCTTGGGGGAATCCCCAACGTCATTTTGAAGTGTGTTCCACTTCATTAAGTGAACGAGGGAAGCTTACATGGACATACCCTCGATCCCTCAGTTTTGACCAAGGGAGCGAGTCTGCTTCATATGTCTACTTCAGCACCTATATGTCCCAGAATGCGATTGTGATGTCACAACAGTTTAGTTCCCAGCTCAAGAATTTAGACCATTCCATTTAAACCTATTCAGATGCTCTGCCAGTGTTTGAAATCCGTGTCTATCAGCTGATCACTCATATTTCTGCTTATATCTGTTGATTGGGTGAACACAAGAACACACTCAACAGTGCTCCAAGTGCAAGCGGGAAATGCAGCTATTTTACATTTCAGTACCGATTGGAACCGAAGTTGGTACTTTTGAAAAGATTATGCCCTAATCTTAATCTTTTTTTTTTTTTTTTTATGCTGTGTTTCCATTGACAACAACAGAAAAAACCAACAACAAAAAAACATTCAGATCGGGTACAGCTTCGATAGGATAGTTCAACCAAAATTAACATTTACTGTAATTATACTTAAAGGTGCAGTATGTAAGTTTGATACCCAGTGGTTGAACTAGGTATTGAACTAGACTGATTTAAATCATGTTCTAAATAAAAGCAACGGCACACGATAGAAGGAATATTTTCCATATTAAAATGAGTTTTTGTCCTAACCAACACCTGAAATTCATATTTTAGAAATTACTTTTATTTCTTGCAGCTGAACAACAGAAAACTGACAATGATCACCTCAGGTACACCTCATGTGCTTTATTCAGTGTTAAATGCTAATAATGTGAGTTAGAATGACATTTTATGTAACATTTATTGCCATACTACTGAAAGCAGATAGCTCACCTCAGATCTTGAAAATAAAATAAACCGTTTGAAATTGAACTTCAGAACTGTGACTCAGTGGAAGCCAACACATATCAGTGATTCAGCATGTACATTTAATAATGTTAAAGAGGTTTACTACGTATTAATTACATTGTAAACCTTACCATTTCGTTGGAGTGCAGTAAGTGCACTATTCTGTGCTTCTGAATGGCTGTATGTAAATATATGTTGTGTTGCGTCTGGTGCAAACAGCCAAATTGCTTATCACTGAAAATCTCATCACGTAGCGTGTTGTTAGGACACAGGTTTACAATGTAACCTGCTCACCTAATGTTTATGTTTGTAATATTTATGCTATTTGCTAATTAATAACCACCTCATTTGGAACTCTGAATCTGCGTCTCATTTTGGAGTCTGCTACTGTCCACCAGAGTTGTGAATAATATTTCCAGCAAAGACCACTCATTTTGCTCCACAAAACATCACTAATACCATTCACTGGTATTACTTTAGTTTTGCCTGTATATGTTCTTTTGGATTTTTGTAGTCGTTCACATAACTCGTAACTTGTGTTACTTGTAATGCATTACCCCAACACTGGTACAACAGATGCAACAAGATGAACAAAACATTATTTCTGACAGAGAAATAATAATAGCATGATGATCAATCTCCCCAAACATTCATCTATTTTAAAGGGTTTTTTTTTTCTCTTAACATACAGTACATGTAAAAAGTCCCCATGAGTAGACATACTGTAGAACTCACCAGACACATTGAAGGTGCAGTTTGAGATGCCGACTCCATTGCTCACCCTACACTCATATGTGCCATTATTAGTGGTGTCCAGTTTGAAGCGGAGCTGAGGGACACTTTGCGAGTCCACTGGAGGGGTTCGGATGGGCATCCCATTACGATACCAGTAGGCGCTGGCTATTCGGTTGGGATTGGACTTGAGAATCAGACAGCGGAGACTGACTGTCACAAATGTTGGAGAACGGACATCCATCAGGACTGGATCCACAACAGGAGGATCTGGTGAAAACAGAAAGAATATTAGACTGCCTGTTTATTTGTTGAGTTTATGAGTTTACATTTGTGTGGTGAATATTTCGGTGCGTTTATAATTTTGCAGACATTTCATATCAGTTGCATCAGTTTTGGTATGCTGTGTTGAAGGCATACACATTGGAAAAACTCTTATTATTTTATGAGTAGACTCTCAAATACTTATTCAAATACTGAAGAAATCTGCTTTTTTGGTGCACCAAAAATAATTTGAATCTTGATTTCCATCAATTTATGATGAAAAAAAAGAAAAAAAGAAAAAAGCTAATGATAATATCTGCTGTGCTAAAATTTTGTCCAACACAAACAAATTTTGTGGATTTAAAAAATATATATTTACATGTTTAAAGCAAAGTTGGTTTGTTTATTTTTCAACTGTATATTTTGTGTACAATTATAATTTTGCAGTCATTTGACATCAATTCCATCAATTTTGGATATTTTATCTATGTTTAACTATAACTATTTTGATGACATTCATTTTTATTTCTTTATAGGAAGGTTCTCAAATAGCATTATTATTTTCTTCTTCTTCGCTAGAACTAGCCATCCAATCACAATGGAGGAGGGGTGGGACAATACCACGCAACTGTCAACAAATAATCTGCTAAAGACCATCAACTTATAATGGTACAGTGGAGATACTCTCTATCTAGCAACTGACTGAAAAAATACAGCACTGCAAAAACAAGATTTTAAAAAAGAAAAGTTATTTATATGTTTAAAGCAAAGTTCTCAAAAATAATTAATTTTTAATTTTTATGTTTTTCAACAGAAATCAACTCTTTTGCGTACAATTATAATTTTGCAGTCGTTTGACATCAATTCCATCAGTTTTGAAGCATACACTCAAGGGCCACTTTATTAGGGACACCTTACTAGTACCGGCTTGGACCCCCTTTTGCCTTCAGAACTGCCTTAAACCTTTGTGGCACAGATTCAACAAGGTACTGGAAATATTCCTGAGATTTTGGTCCATATTGACATGATAGCATCACGCAGTTGCTGCAGATTTGTCAGCTGCACATCCATGATGCGAATCTCCCGTTCCACCGCATACCAAAGGTGTTCTATTGGATTGAGATCTGGTGACTGTGGAGGCCATTTGAGTACAGTGAACATATTGTCATGACCAGTCTGAGATGATTTGCGCTTTATGACATGACGCGTTATTTTGCTGGAAGTAGCCATCAGAAGATGGGTACACTGTGTTCATAAAGGGATGGACATGGTCAGCAACAATACTCAGGTAGGCTGTGGCATTTGGGACTTGGTACTAATGGGCCCAAAGTGTGCCAAGAAGATATCCCCCACACCATTGCACCACCACCACCAGCCTGAACCGTTGATACAAGGGAGGATGGATCCATGCTTCCATGTTGCTGATGCAAAATTCTGCCCCTACCATCCGAATGTTGCAGCAGAAATCGAGACTCATCAGACCAGGCAACGTTTTTCTAATATTCTATTGTCCAATTTTAGTGAGCCTGTGTGAATTGTAGCCTCAGTTTCCTGTTCTTAGCTGACAGGAGTGGCACCCGGTGTGGTCTTCTGCTGCTGTAGCCCATCTGCCTCAAGGTTCAACATGTTGTGCGTTCAGAGATGCTCGAACCAGTCTGGCCATTTTCCTCTAACCTAGCATCAACAAGGCATTTGCGCCCAAAGAACTGCCACTCACTGGATATTCTGGACCATTCTCTGTAAACCCTAGAAATGGTTGTGCGTGAAAATCCCAGTAGATCAGCAGTTTCTGAAATACAAAGTCACTTAAATCACCTTTCTTCCTTATTCTGATGCTCGGTTTGAACTGCAGCAGATCGTCTTGACCATGTATACATGCCTAAATGCATTGAGTTGCTGCCATGTGATTGGCTGATTAGAAATTTGCATTAACGAGCAGTTGGACAGGTGTACCTAATAAAGTGGGCGGTGAGTGTATGTTTAACTACAACTATTCTGAAGACATTCGTTTTTTATAGTAGATTTCTTCATAGGAATGCTCTCAAATAGCATTACTTTTTTTCTTCTTCTTCACTAACAGAATTAAAATCACTTTAAGGAGCAGAACAGTAACTGAACTGACCACTCCGGAGATTTTTACTGGAAACAAAATCCCACATAAACCACAGCAAAGCACTTAGGACACATCTCATGAATCCATCGCACATGCCGACGACGTTCAGATGACAGATTGCAAGCTACTAGCTGAATCAATAAGAAGGGGTCCACATTGTCTCAGCTAATTGCACGGAATCAATCTATATAGTGTGCTAGAGCTAGTGACTAATTACAGTCTACCAGGGTCTGGTTAGACACCCTGCATGTATAAAGTGATGTGACTGCAAATTAGCATCACAGAACCTCAGGCGTACAGCAACAGCGCATTACTGTAACAATAACGTGAGCAAAATATGACAGCACATCAGGGTGTAATTAACTCTATGAACTTATATTCGGCGAGTTCATTGACACAATGATTAAAATAACTTATTAGCTTACTAATGCTTTGGATTAGGTTTGGTGCAGGTTATCTTTTCTAGACAAGCAAATTAAATATTTCAAATACATTCTCCAAATGAATATCGTCCACATTTGCTATCATTAAACCAACTTCTGACTGATACGTTTCAGTTCTGTTTTCTCTTTCGCTTTTGTGCGGGTGAATTGGGGCATGAATGGCTTAAGTTGGAAAAAGGAAAGTCGTGTTGGAGGCATAGCACATTTTCGCAATGTGATGAAAAATTCAATGACAAACAGGATTAAACAAAAACAAACATTTTTCATTTGCTGTCTCCTGACAAATATGGTCGAGTAAATGCAGGTTTGTGTATTAAATATGCAAGCGAGGTTAAATGTGCTTTCACCCGCTTGTATTTACGCTGATTCGACAGTGCCAAAATCATCAGAATGAAACTCATTTAAGATTCTTACATGCTCCTGTTATTTGAGCTTTGGATTTGCGACAAAAGACAAAGGAAACACACAGAATGGGAGAAAACTGGTGCTCCAGCCAAACCATAGTGGCACAATTCTGTGGAGTAAAAAATATAAATAAATAAATATTAGTGAATCACAATTAATCACATCCAAAATAAAAAATTTGACAGTTTTGACATAATATGTATGCGTATTATGTACAGTTGGTTACACTTCATTGTGTTCCCACCGTCACCAATTTATTATGTACAGTATATGTGATACACACACACACATAAAAACAAAATTATACAAAACAATTTTGTTACAAAGATATTTAAATGTATATATAATTAGTATCTTGTACATATATATATTTTATATCTAAATATAAATAAACATTTGATCAACTATATGCATGTGTGTGTGTGTGTGTGTGTGTGTATTTATATATACATAATAAATATGCACAGTACACACACACACACACACACATAT
>CAIGQV010003909.1:5037709-5051819 GCA_903798115.1 Danio jaintianensis | reverse complement strand
TATATATATATATATATATATATATATATATATATATATATATATAATAATAAAATATGATCATGCCTTGATTTTTAATTATTTAATTAGGACAGTAAGGTCTGACTTTACTTAGACAAAAGTCTTGTCACTTAACAGAAATAATATACAGTATAGAATATAAAGTCATGGTGCAGTGAAAAAAAAGAATTAATATTGTGTATGACTCCCATGAGCTTGGAGGACTGCATCCATACATCTCTGCAATGACTCAAATAACTTATTAATAAAGTCATCTGGAATGGCAAAGAAAGCGTTCTTGCAGGACTCATCAAGATTCTTTGAATTTAACTTCAATGCCTCCTCCTTCATCTTACCCCAGACATGCTCAATAATGTTCATGTCTGGTGACTGGGCTGGCCAATCCTGGAGCATCTTAACCTTCTTTGCTTTCAGGAACTTTGATGTGGAGGCTGAAGTATGAGAAGGAGCGCTATCCTGCTGAAGAATTTGACCGCTCCTGTGGTTTGTAATGTAATAGGCAGCACAAATGTCTTGATACCTCAGGCTGTTGATGTCACCATCCACTCTGTAGATTTCTCGCACGCCCCCATACTGAATGTAACCCCAAACCATGGTTATTCCTTCATCAAACTTGACTGATTTCTGTGAGAATCTTGGGTCCATGCGGGTTCCAATAGGTCTTCTCCAATATTTGTGATGATTGGGATGCAGTTCAACAGATGATTCATCGGAAAAATCTACCTTCTTCCACTTTTCCAAATGATCAACTAGAAGTCAAGTTATTATTTGTTGCTCTTACAACTGGGATTGACGACAATACTTTTGTCAGGTAGTATATACATATAATAACGTAATTGAGTACACCCCATTTTGAAAATGAATATTTCTCAGTGAATATAGGCAATGTGTTTTGGTGCATTTAAGCAAAACAGATTTATTAAACAGATATATTTATTAAAATAATATTTTAGTCACCAAACATATTTAGAAATTGAAAGATAATACAATTAAATTCAAGCAAAATATTGCAAAAAAAATTACAACCAACAAAATTTCAACTAAATTTTTCCTTTTTTTTTTTTTTGCTTCTCTTGATTTTTCCTTTTTTTAAATTTGTATTTAATATTTTTCTATAACATATAAATTTGGGTGTCCTAGATTTTGGACCGTTATCGTAAGTTATTTTGTTTGATAAGCTCCAGATTTGGCTTCATTTCTGACTAATCTAATGTATATGCACAAATATAATATTGTATAGCTTCCTATTAAAAATATGAATTTAAAAGATAGATTTGTGAGGGGTGTAATTATATATGCTGAGCACTGTATATATAAAAATGTAATATAGACCCCTCGTTAATAAATGTTTGCCTCAATATTCTTTCATCAAACTGCAGTAACTTGCACTGAAGGTTCTAAAATGATTCCCTTATCTCCTACTCCACTCCAAATCACCTGACTTCCCTCTGCCATGTAGCACCTAATTTCCACAATCCCCTCAATTTCTGCTGGATAAAATATAAAACAGAGTCACATCCCACATATTTCCACTAGGAAATGTGTCACATTACAAAAGTAAAATGAGTTCCGAATGCCGTTTCATGTTCATCTCTCATGAACAGAGGCTGGACGTTCATCGTTTCCTTCAACCTCGCAATCCTCAAGAATCGTTAAGCGCAGCGTTTGAAGTGCGGATGAGTTTTAAGCCTGTGCAACAAGCATCAAATATTTTCCACAACCTACAGTAAATGCAAAAGTTCGGAGCGTTCGCTATAATTACAGGAGGATCAAAAGCTGAAACGCTGCTGCATAAAGAAGCGGAGCTCATTAATGTTGACAGGTGCCGAACACCTGCTGGGCTGTTTTTACCTTCGCTTGATGGCCATGGGAGAGCCATTACAGCATTTGAAAGCACTTTAGATATGATTAAGAGCAGTGTGCTATTAAACACACTGGGAACGGATTAGAATAACAAATGTGCTGCCTGGTATCGATGATTTGTCCCTTGAGCGCAGATGTGCATTTGGACAACATTGGTTTGTTTATTGCATGAAATATGACGAAAACCTCAGAGTTTAGAAGGTAAATCCCTCAGACATAGAGAGCATAAAAGAGCTTCGTGCAGGCTGCAAAACTCCCACAATGCACAGCAGGTGTGCACTAATCCACTCTAAACTAGCCGTCCACACTAATGCTGTCAAACTGATATTATTATCATCGTTTCAACCTTCCTGATGTGCCTGGAGGCTTGAGAGCATGCTCAGTGTGGTGAACATAAGACAAAAAGACCACATGACAAGATCAACAGCATTTATAGATGGGGTATAACACCATGTCCAAATATACACGGGTATTTTTATAAACATTTTCCCTGCCTACACCTTTAAAAAAAAAATCTCTGTACACATGAAAAGGCAAAAATTGCACTGTTGTGCATTTTAAGGCATCACACACCAACATAAGTCTTTAATGTAATATTTGCATGAGTACTAAATATTTGCGTGAGTACATTGCATACAAAGCAAATGTGAGAACAAACTGAAAGAAACGGTATGTACAATGGATTTGCCTTGAATGTGGGGAATTAGCCTCAGTCACGTCTTCTGCATTTAGTGTGAACCCAGCCATATTGGCCAATCAGAAAATAAAAAAACAGTGCTTACGCTGATGTCATGAGGCAAAAACTCCAGTTGTAGTGTCCACACAACCACACTGTACTGTGAGTTTCAGAAAATCTTCACCCAGTTTTCAGAAAGTTTCAGTTTCAGTCACCTGATACTGTGTTTTCGTGTGGACAAATGGTCAAATCACACAGAAAAAAATGCATTATTTTAAATGACTGCATACAGAGTTTAGCTGGTAGCAAAGCTAGTGTTTCATTATAAACATAGACATCAAATTTTCAGCCAATTGGATGTACATTCTTTCTTTCTTTCTTTCTTTGAAATATTTAAAAATAATTAAAATTTCACAAAATAGGGGCGGCGTGGTGGCGCAGTGGGCATTTCTGTGTGGAGTTTGCATGTTCTCCCGATGATCGCGTGGGTTTCCTCCGGGTGCTCCGGTCTAAAGACATGCGCTATAGGTGTATTGAATAAGCTGAATTGTCCGTAATGTATGAGTGTGAATGAGAGTGTATGGGTGTTTCTCAGTGATGGGTTGCAGCTGGAAGGGCATCCACTGCGTAAAATATATGCTGGATAAGTTGGCGGTTCATTCCGCTGTGGTGACCCCTGATTAATAAAGGGACTAAGCCGAAAAGAAAATGAATGAATGAATTTCACAAAATAACTAATCATTTTGTCTAAATGATGATATTTTTATTTACAATTCAGAATGTTATTAGGCAATTTTAGAATACAACTAAATATAAACATTTTACTCAAAGACTTTACCTGCTAAACTCATTACATCCAGAGAAAAGTGAGAACGTTCTCTTATTCTGTTCTGTGTTGGTTTTATAATCTTTCATTCATGTTTTGTTCTGATGAACGTTATTCCATTATGACCACTATTTCTGTATCCACCAGCTACGCGCCACTGTGGATCAATATGAATAATAATTCATTACACTTACATTCTCTACATCCAATTAAGTCTGATGAGCATCACCCTTTCCACAAAAACATAAAATGACTGCCATATTACAGTCAACATAACTCAAGAAGACTGCAAGTAATAACTCAAAATGGACATTCAATTTTACAATATCAGCTAGCCTAAAATTAAAATACTAGCTTAAGACTCACAATCGCACTTCCATTTCAAATCCAAAGCTCTTTTTGAATCCCCATTTCTGAACTCTCTTTCACTAGTGAGCAAAAACCATGAACAATCAATACAAAAAACAGCCCTGATAGCCATATGACTTACAGCCCCATTAAAGCAAATTAAAATGCTCTCAACCGCAGTCAACAATAGCACTGAGCAACCGATGAATTCATCTATTTACAGTGTTCAGGGGTATTAACTGCTTTGGTTTACCCTGACAGAGGTAATCAATGGTTCTCTGTGTCCTGAGGTGAGCTCTGTGAAAACAGCCAGTCTCCGTGAGTCTATAAGATGGGTCTCGAGGGAGTGATCTTTCTCAAACACAGCGGCCGGGTTTCTGAGACATTCACAAAACCTTTCACATGACTCCACTGATTGCCGGGGACACATGGATCACGATAAAATTGTCACCAGTAAATAACTGCTTGTGTGAAATGTCAATGTTATGTTGTTGTTGTTTCGTCTCTCCCTGAGAGTGATTCGGCTCTTGATTGAAGATGGCATGTTGAAACGGCTGTCATCTGCTCTTCTTGCTGTGACACAACTGACCAAACTGCTGAGTTCACAACACAACACATCTGTCACACTATTAGATCAACTAACAATCTTGGATTACTTCTCACTTTCCCAATGCTAGTTTAAAGGCCCCGGTATACTTCAAACGAAATTGAAAAAAATAACTGAAACGACGTCATTCCAAACAAAATCCAGCCAAATTGAAGTTTCGTTTCGAAACAGTGCCTAAACACCTTTGAGCTGCCATTGGTCCATGAACACTATGCAGTCGATGGGTGTGTTCTGGAACTCCGTCTTCCACGGAGTTCAGAATCAGGCCATGTCCATATATACTAGGGGTGCAACGGTTCAATCTACTCACGGTTCGGTATGTATCATGGTTTTAGGGTGCTTTCACACTTGGTTCAATTGCCTGGACCGAACCCAAGTTCGATTGTCCCTCGATTGTCCCCCCTTGCCACGTTCTCGGCTGGTTTGTGTTCACACCATCTTTTTTCCTTCTGAACCCCGGTATGCTTGCACCATCAAGCTGCTGTTTTGTGTACAGCTGTTGCTAGGTGATGGCCACGCAAGCAAAGCGGCAAAATGGAGACATCCGCATATCATGGTCAATCTGCTTTTACTGAAACTTTTGCTTTTGTTACCAAAAACGTTCAGAATATCACGCGATGTCTGCAGAAGTCGTTTTTGGTGGAGACAAGCAGACATTATCACCGTGTTTGCACTGGGTCAGTCCCGCTTGTCACCAAGGTAGGTGATACACAGACGTACACACACGAATGAACGTTATGAAAACTAAAGTTTGTTGTACAGTTGGAGGTTCACTTCCGTTATTTGGTATGATTGCATTCATATCAGAAGTGAACCGTGCCAGAGTTCGCACAAAACGTACCCCAGACCACCTCTTTCAGGCGGACTCGGGTATGGTTCACGGGTGCTTACCCAAGTTCAGAAGACACGTTCACACTAGCTAAACGTACCATACTTTGACGTCAAATGAACCCGGGTGCGGACCAAAAGTGCTAGTGTGAAAGCACCCTTAGGGTCACGGTTTCGGTACGGTACGATTTGAGCTATGTTTAGAATAAAAAAAACTACAGAAATATTCAAAGAACAATATACATATTTATTGGGTAACAAACAGCTGACAATGCAACAGGCTTTACACATATGACTTTAGATTTGCATGTTCTCTCATTAATGAAAAAAAGTAGTGCATTTTAAAATATAAAATATAAAATATAAAATATAAAATGCTTAAAAAATAGAGCAAAAACTTAAATTTCCCCTTTTTCTATTTTAAATCTTGACTCAACAGTCTCAACCAATTTTGCTGATAATAATTACGTCAACACATCTTAATAATTGAGCACTTTTACAGTATTGATTACTTCTGTTTACATGATGCTTACTTTACCAAGGCAACAATGCATTTTTACTAACAATCATTCCAGAGAGCTCCGTTATCACTTGTTAGCACCATCGAATGAAACTTAACCAAAGAGAGACCGTTCGGCTCTTCTCTATTAATTCAGGGGGAACAGTAAATCGATAAGAAAATTTTTCTTTGCAGACAGCGGGTAAACAGAGTGAATAAACAGTGGGAACGATCGTGTGCAGAAGAACACCCAGCGGGAGCACAAAATGAAGTAACAGACCAGCACAAACTATAGGCTGTATGTCTGAGTCCATATGAGACTCTTCTGGGTCTGGACACGGAACCTCAATTCGCCTGTTAGTGACCACTGATCTTTGCAACAACAATAAAAAATAAAACAAAAATCGGCATTCGTTATTGTTTTGTGTCTGTCTGAATTTACATTGAGTGTCTGTTGAAACACTGACAGCAATACACTGTTTTGGCCTCACCTGCGCATTTGCTCTGTATCTCCTTAACTCGCCATGCCGAAACACACAGAAACTCCACATACAGCGACACGTGTGGAAACGTGATGTCAACAACAGATTTACATACTAAGAGGTGATTGGACAGGTCCTCGCATGTGTAATGCATGTGAAAGATAATCGGAAGCGTACAAAGGCGGAACTTCTTTGCTTTGTTGCTGTTGTTTTTATCACCAAACCAATATTAATAATGCACATTCCGAACCGCGGATCACAGGGCACACCGAACCGTGGGAGGACAACGAGACGATACAATTTTTTTACAGAGAACCGTTGCATCCCTAATATGTACACAGGTATTTTTACAAACTGAGTTTTCCCCTGTTTCATAATAAAAAAAATCTCCATCCACATCAACACACAAAAATGCAATTTGATGCATGTCAAGGACACGCTCAACCAACAGGGGGCGATAATGACATTTTTATGCTGACCATAACAGCAAACAGGGGATTAAGTATTTTCGTGAGTAAATTGCATACAAATCAATGCAAGCCTGAGAACAGAGTCGGATTACCATCCCGCGGTGCAAACGACGATGCGTTTGCCGCGAACGTGTGGTATGGGTCTCATTAAGCACAACAACACCAAGATAGCAACATGAATACACTGGAGGGTCGAGTAGTAGAGCTGGTAAAGATATATCCGCACCTGTACTATGACTCGCGGAAAGACAGGTTTTCAAGGGTTTCACATACCATTCGAAAAGCAGAACCGCATGATAAAGTTCTAACCATTGTTACATTCAGTGTCTGTTCTCAGCAAATATAAAGCAACGTGACGTGCCGCAGTGGCGCTTCTTACGGAGAAGTCTGTTTGTTAGATATTTATGAAACTGTTCTTCTTTTTCAGCCGCCGTTGTTGTTGTGTTTAGCAGTAGACTCAAGCAGCGAAACACATTTAAAACTCCGCCTACTGCACTACGGGGGTGTCGGAGCGTTTGAAAACAGTAGATTGGTTCTCTTTGACCATACTCACAGCCTGAACCCCAAGACTTGCCTATTGTACCCCATTCCACACTCACGCTGTCCTGCATTAGTCACTTTGTGCTGTGTTGTCTGCTCTCTACAACTACAGCATTGACCATAACTACCTCATATCATTATTATTATTATTATTATTATTACATACTGTAAAAATAGTAGGGGTGTCAAAATTAATAGTTTCTTCGATGCACCGTGATGCAGAAGCGAACAATTCGGTATCGGTTCAGTAATAATCATAACCGGTTATTATGTAGGCCTACTGACATCATTTATCACATATGCGTTATATGGCAGTAGCTTACTTTGGCGAGGGAGGAGACCGCGAGTAATTAAAACGCTCCAACTACTTAAAAAGCAGATAACTGTGCACAATTCACTGCTTGTGAGTTTGCTGGACAGTCTTTCACTGACAGGGAAGTACATCAGAACCCAGCCAGGAAAAAAATGAAAGCTGTAAACTCTCTCTCTCACTCTCTGTGGCCGCTTTGACCTGCTGGCGTGTTCGTGAGGTAACGTTTTATCTCCTCTCTCGGCTGTTACAACAATAACGTTACTTGTGGATCCAGACACGAGATTGTCTGCAGAGCGAGTTTTCTCCACCGCGTCGCCATCTATAATAGATCAGCTGATCGCCGCAGCCATTTAACATCAGTGTCCTTGTCACTGTTAGCAGAACAGCGCCAGAGCTAACCGTTAGAGCCAATCGCAGCCTTTTCTGATGAGCGCGTGATCAATCATAGGTGTTTAAAAACTCACTCAACAACGCTCAAAAAGCAAGCGGGATAATATTTACGTTTACGTAGTGGACACGCTCTTAGTGCTATTTCGCCATTCGCTTTAGACTTTAGAAAACTACACTAATCGTAAAACCAAACCTTAACCAGTTTTGAGCTGTAATGGGCAGCATTGTGACTATGACAAGAAAAAACAGGTATGTTTGAGAAGTCTTCCTTTTTTTTGGTCTCATCTCTTGGTTTGTTTATATGTCTTTGGTGGAGTTTGACTGAAATAAGTACAAAAAAAAGCAGACCAAAGTTAGTTTGAAAGCAGACTGAGACCCGTCTTGTCATTCTCAGTCTGCTTGTATAACACATTGGAGAATGTGAAAAAAAGAATGTAGCAAACTTCACTTTTCAGCTTTTAAACCCTAAAGAGTGACTCACCCCATAGACTTTCAATGTCAGTCCATTATTGAACATCAACTTTTGGTTTGGTTTTTACAAACGTAGGGATGAGCCTGTGGAAATCAATACAGCTTAACTTGTGTTAAACCCAGAATATCCGCTGCAGTAACTTTATATGTTTTTCTCCAATGTGGGTTTGCATATGGGAAGCTGACAAATAGGCAGTAAAAAATAATTATTTTTTAACATAATTTCTGAATAAGAAATAAATATAGTTTGAAGTCTAATGTTTGAGAAAATATAAGGGGTCACTAACTTTAGCAATTCTTTCATTGTTTTTTTTACTGTACCTTTAAAATGTCTTATGGTGTGACACAGCAAAAAATAAGAAAAACAACTATTAATAATATATCATAATAATAAAAAAACATAAAGAGCCCCTATTATGCATTATTAAAGCTCATATTTTGGTTTTGGTGGTCTCCAACAACAGGCTGATATGCACACAAGGTCAGAAACTACTTTCATTGTCTTATAATATGCATAAATTTTTACCTAATTATCCCAACAACTCCTCCTTTGTGTAACGCTAATCTGCAGTGATTGGTCTGATTACCCAGTCTTGTGATTGGTCGACTGTGTTCAATGCAATATATGCAAGATCATTCATATATTAGACTCTGAGTCGACTCTTTATTTTTATTTTTTTGAGAATTAATAGTTTTAAACACGGTCCACTTTCAGATTTAAACATGGGCTTCACATGGAGCTTCAGTCACATGATCTTAATCGGGGTGCTTCAACTAATTAAAGTTTTCTGTGGATTCAAAATTAGCATATAGGGTCATACCGGAGGACATGATTTTCAGTGACTAAATGTTCCTATGTTTTTAGAAATATATGGTTGAAAAGGGCGGCGCGGTGGCACAGTGGGTAGCGCTGTCGCCTCACAGCAAGAAGGCCGCTGGTTCGAGCCTCGGCTGGGTAAGTTGGCATTTCTGTGTGGAGTTTGCATGTTCTCCCCGTGTTTGCGTGGGTTTCCTCTGGGTGCTCCGGTTTCCCCCACAGCTCAAAGACATGCGCTATAGGTGAATTGGGTAAGCTAAATTGTCCGTAGTGTATGTGTGTGAATGAGTGTGTATGGGTGTTTCCCAGTGATGGGTTGCTGATGGAAGGGCATCCGCTGCGTAAAACATATGCTGGATAAGTTGGCGGTTTATTCCGCTGTGGCGACCCCTGATTAATAAAGGGACTAAGCCGAAAAAAAAAATACATGAATGAATGAATGGTTGAAAAAAAAAAAAAGATTGACATTCACTATTCACTTTTAAAATTAGGCCAGAGATATTTATTAATTTTACAATTTCGTTCTAATTTATAAGAGTTGTAATTTACTGAGCTATGCTTGAGACCGTCACACCATAGGTCAGTTTTGGGATTTGCCTCAAAAATTAAAAAATAAATAAATAAAAGATAACACAGTGGTTTTTATAACAAGAGGTCCATGGAAGACAAAGATGATTTTTTCAACACATTTCTAAACATAATAGTTTTAATAACTCATTTCTAATAACTGATTTCTTTTATCTTTGCCATGATGACAGCATGTAATATTTTACTAGATATTTTCAAAATACTAGTATTCAGCTTAAAGTGACATTTAAAGGCTTAATTAGGGTAATTAGGCAAGTCATTGTATAACAGGAGTTTGTTCTGTAGACAATCAAAAGAAAAAAAATGCTTAAGAAGGGTAATAGTTTTGACCTTAAAATGGTTTTGAAAAAATGAAGAACTGCTTTTATTCCAGCCAAAATAAAACAAATAAGACTTTCTCCAGAAGAAAAAATATTATAGGAAATACTGTGAAAAATTCTTTGCTCTGTTAATCATCGTTTGGGAAATATTTAAAAAAGAAATAGAAATTCACAGGAGGGCTAATAACTGTAACAAACTGTATGTAGCACCACTTTTTCGTTCCACTTGATGTCCACACATGTAGTGAAACGACGATAAAGCTTAACTTGACTTGAAATGTTTAACCATTTACTGCACTTCAAATAACGACAATAGTAATTATATAGATTTTTTGCCATGTTTGGCCGTGAAAATGCAACCTCACGTCAACAACCCAATACTGGTTTATCAAATATATAATTAAAAGCAGATTTATGTCACACTGATGTGATCTCTGGTGTTCTGATGTTGTGGGAAGTGCTTTTCCCTGTATCGCTGGCCTCAACATCGTCTGACCATTAACCGTTCTGACTTGAGCTCAATCTCTGAGCGCTTCTTCTCTCCACAAAAACAAGAGGACGAAGCAGAACTGAAACAAATGTGCCAATGTGCTGGGCTAAATTTAGGCCCATGCTCTGGTCTTGACATGAGCTGTGTGGGTGATCTGCTAATGGAGGCCTGAGAGGTGAACTATAGATCAGCGCTTCAATATTAATGCCTCTACAGCACCCATGAAGAATTCAGGAATCGCATAACAGCCGCAAAGAGAAACAGCGGAGCCGACGCTGTCAGCAGTTTGTCGGTGTGTAAGCGTTTAATTTTTCATTCTCTCTCCTCACTGTTAAATATCTTGGGGCCTGTGGTGTAAAAGACGAGCAGGTGAGTGGAGAAAATGATGGAAATTATAGAGCTCGATAGATGTTGTTGAGGTGTTAATAGCATTGTTAGGTGCCAATGAGTATATTGAGTTTTAGAACATTTCACTTTTCTTGCTGGTTTAAAAATTTCATGAACTGTTCTCAACTCAAATTCACAAACTGACAAGACTGTACACAACCTTAACACACACTGAATAAAAAAATAAATAATAAAATAAAATAAAATAAAATAAAATAAAATAAAATAAAATATATTAATGGCACTCACATATAAATGTATTGTAAAATAAACAAATCCAAGGGGGAAAAAAGTAAACATAAATAAATAAATAAATAAATAAATAAATAAATAAATAAATAAATAAATAAATAAATAAATAAAAAACTGTACACAAGCCTGACACACTGCCAAAAATAAAATAAAATAAAATAAAATAAAATAAAATTTATTAATGGCACTTACATGTAAATATATTGCAAACTAAACAAATCTAAGAGGGAAAAAAGTAAAAAAAGAAAATGAACAAGTAAGAAATTTACACATTTAAAATAAAATAAATGCAGTCATGGCACTTAATTGTAAATGTTTTATAAAATAAAATTGTTTATACACTAGTAATGGGGTGTCAAGCATAAATGTATTTAAAATAAAATGATAGATATTGCTAGAAGCTTTCGTCCACTAATGGGTTTTAGAACATTTCACTTTTCTTGCTGATTTTAAAATTTCATGGACAGTTCTCAACTCTAATTCACAGACTGAAAAGACTATACATGACTTTGACACACACTGCCAAAAATTAAATAAAATAAAATAAAATAAAATAATATTTATATACACTCATAATGGGGCATAAACAAGCATGGTCAAGCATAAACATATTTTAAAATAAAGTTATATACAGAAAATCAAAACCAAACTTAAAATTAAAAGTACAGAAATATGTAGATGTGTGTTCATCAAAGTGTGAACATTGTTAACCCAATGCGAGACAACATTTCGAACACACCAAACCAACTAGCCTGACCGGTGGACCAATGAAGCCCAATGGCCGACAGTCTTCTTGGTATGTCCTGGCCTTGACATATCAAGCATGCGACATATTCTGTAAGCCTCAATCCACCAACTGATGAAAGTCTATTCCAGCAGCAGCAGCAGCATTGATTTTACAGTAGCTTTTAACAGGCAGTCTTCATGCAGGAGTCCTGCTTCACGCTGCAGGAAAGGGTCTATTCTTTCCAGAGCTTCAGGGCTAAAAAACACATCTGAAGCCTGTGAAATCACCAGAAAGCCAGAGAGAATGAGAAAGAGAGAGACCCAAGGCAGACAATCCTCTTTTGTGCAATATCTCGAAATAATTCCAAGGTCGAGGTTTTTGTGGGTATCAAGGGGTTTGGAATAAACACAGCACTAATTAGCCCAAATATGATACAATAGGCCTCTCTCAGATTAGCCTGATGACTGAGGAGAGTCTCCAAACTCTATTATTCTCCTGCTGTCATGCATCGCTTCAGAGGATGAAGGTCTCCATGATCCACAAATCAAGATAAATGAAGCAGTGAGAAAAAGAGAGAAGAAGCGTGAAGCACTGATGGCGATGCTATGCTTGGCACTTTAGCGTTATACTGCAATTACACTGTTAAACTTAATGACGGAATAAACGTTTGATAAAAGGACTCACAGGGATATTAAGTTGGAGCAATTTTTCTGTCGTATCCAACACAAATGGATTAATAAAAATGTCCCAAAAAAAATTGTGCAGTCAAACGATTAATTGTGATTAATCGCATCCAAAATAAATATATTTGTGAGTAATTTGTATAGTTTTACGCGCTATTACGCAGTTCTTAGGGTCTCGCATTTTCGCTGATTTTTTTTGTGCAATTTGACAAGCTTTTTTTTTTTACAGCGCATTGTGTTCCGTGTCCTAATTGGCTGTAGACCATTGTTAATCAATCTCCTAAGTGTCTACTGTACCGTACAGAATACGTTTAGCTTGCCAAATTAACATAAATCTTGGATCTTCGAGTGTGAGTTCCAACAAGGATGCAAAAAGGGTTGTAACTGTCCACAGCAAGACCTTCGTAAAGGGGGTCACACACCGGATGTGCCGCACCATGCAAACATAGGTTTCTATCAGGGTACGCACACCGGCGCCGCAAGTCGGCAGCTGTCTGTGGTGCCCATCTACGACTCAGGACACTGTTCATATTTCTGCCGCACCACAGAGCGCCATCTGAATAATTTCATTTTAAATAACATGCGAATGTGCACGTCCGGTGTGTGTTACTTCCAACTGTCATGTGGATCAGTGACTGCAGGAAAAAGAACATTACGCTAGATAACAACATTATCCACACAAAAGCTAAAAAGCTTTATGAACCTTTTGCTGACAGCGATTAATGTTTGCACCTGACAACAGGTTTTGATCTTTGGTTTCATTCTATAATACTGGACTTATTTTTCTACGAAAGTTTGAGCTTTGAGAGTGTTTAAACAAGAGAGAAAAGTGTGAAAATGTTAATGCCTGTCTGAGAAAAGTGTATAAAGTGTGTAGGGAGGGGTTTCACAGCCTTAAAACATCTATAATAATTGTCAAAAATCCTTCGTGGATTTTGCCTATTGCGGGTTATTTTTAGAATGTAACTCCCGTGATTAACGAGGGACCACTGTATATACACATGTATATATTATGTAAATACAGACTTTTATCTTAAATGCGATTAATCGTTTGACAGCACTAGTAAAAAAATTAAGAAATAAAGAAGTAAATAAAAATAAACAAATAAAAGAAATGAAAATTACTACAATAATTAATTTCGCAAAACTCTAATTAAAGAAAATACCACCACAAATATGTAGTTAGCATAAATAAAATACATTTTGAAATATGACATTTGAGACATATTAAAGATTTCATTGTTCAAAACATAAAATAAAATAAATGATTGTATAAAACATAAAAAACTATACAATTTATAAAAGTATAAAACAATAAAAAAAACACAAAAAGAAATTTTAAAAAGTACAAAAAAATAATAAAATGAAACAACAATGTAAGTTTTTTTTTAATCTAGAATTACAAATAAAATGAAATGTATATTTATACTAAGTACTGTGTATATGTTTATACTATATTGTATAAAATATGTGTTTATGTATATTTATATATTTATATACAGTACAAATTAT
>CAIGQV010003909.1:5015683-5027709 GCA_903798115.1 Danio jaintianensis | reverse complement strand
GTGTGTGTGTGTGTGTGTGTATGCGTGTGTGTGTGTGTGTGTGTCTATGAGAGAGAGAGCTTCATTTTTATTCTCCTCTAGTGCTCTTCTGGTGTGTTCAGCACAAGGGGCTTTTTGTGGACTATATTGTGACGCCAGACTCTGGCATAAACAGACAGGCTGAAGGCCAACACACACACACACACACACACACACACACACACACACACACACGCACACACACACACACACACACACACACACACACACACACACACACACACACACACACACACACACACACACACACACATACACACACTTCTGTCTGGTACCAAAGAAAGCACAGTGACTCACTTTTAGCCTGCTACCCATCATTCTCACAGCCCAAAGGTCAACTTTATTGTACCTTCTCCTCAACCACGTGTGTGTGTGTGTGTGTGTGTGTGTGTGTGTGTGTGTGTGTGTGTGTGTGTGTGTGTGCGTGTGTGCGTGTGTGCGTGTGTGTGTGTGTGTGTGTGTGCGTGTTTGTGTGTGTGTGTGTGCCCACCTGTGGATTTTTCTAAATGGCATTTTAGAGTGAATCCAAAAGCAGTTAGTACATTGTATCCCTTCTGTCTGTGTCATCGTAAAGAACTTAATGTAGAGGAAAGGAGAATGAGAGAGTGAGAGAAGGATAAATAAAGGTGGATTAAAGGGGAATTAGAAAATAGGTAAATTGAAGAAGAGAGACTGAAGAGTAAGATGTTGTAATTTAAGTCTTTTATAGCTTTTTAATTCAGTGCATATTTCATCTTGTCATAATTTCAGCCAATCTTTGTATCCGCTTGTTAAGTGTGACGTCAACTGAAGTTGCTTCCTGTTCCAAGCGCCATGTCAAACTGTATGGGGTGGCTCATGAAATGGTAGTAATAAACGTTTACAAAGCGATGTAAATCACAATCGCAATATATATATCCATGCCTAATATCAGATGGCCAGAAAGTGATATTTTTTTTATAAATAGTTAAAATATTGGTGTCTGTGATGCAGCAAGTCCAGAGACTGTTGTGTACACCATGATTTTATATAAAATTCACTTTAATGTGTGATATGACTAAAAAGTGGTTATAAATGAATATTTTCTCAGTTCAAACGAGTACCCGGGAACAGTATTTCATACGTCACGACTTAACAAGCGGATAGTGACTTCAGATTCATTTAGAAAGCAATTGACATCATTTTGTGCAGGTGAGTTTTTTTATGTTTCAGAAATAATTTTGTTGCGCATTTATTTAATCATATATACAGTAAAAATAGCAATTTTAATCATAAATATTTACCAATTTAATTACTTATGTATATATTATCCTTCAAAAATTATTTGATTTGATTTCATTTAGTGAAGCGGTTTCAACAAATTCATTCATTCATTCATTTTCCTTTGGCTTAGTCGTTTTATTCATCAGGGTTCGCCACAGCAGAATGAACCGCCAACTATTCCAATTTTGTTTACCCAATTCACTTATACCGCATGTCTTTGGACTGTGGGGGAAACAGGAACTCCAGGTGGAAACCCACGCCAACATGGGGAGAATGTGCAAACTCCACACAGAAATGCCAACTGACCCAGCCGGGACTCGAACCAGCAACCTTCTTGCTGTGAGGCGCCAGTGCTAACCACTGAGCCACCGTGCTGCCAGTTTCAACAAATTGCTATTATAATAACAGTTTGTAACTGCAAAGATGCGAGACAAGCAAATTTAGTCTGTTTAGACCAGTGTTTGTCATTTTAGCACACCTTTAATATAACAATGATAGATCTTAGACTAAAGGGATAGTTCACCCAAAAATGAAAAACAAATCACTATTTACTCACCCTCAAGTGGTTTCAAACTAGGGTTGTCACGATACTGGAATTCGGTAACAATCCATACTGGCATTTTAAAAACGTCCATTTCCCGCTAACATTTGAGTGCTGTTGAGTTATTTTTAAGCAGCGCTGATTTGCCATTGTGTTCACATGCTCAACAGAAATGACTGTGATTGGCCGTGAAGGTCATCAGTTCACCAAACTCTCCACTGTTTACTAAGTGTAAGCACAGATACAGGGACACTGGAATGTTTTAAAGCTGTGATTCATCAGCGCATTGCTTGTATGTCAGCTTATAGACAAACCAGCTGATAGACATGACTTTGAAACACTCCAGTGTCCCTGTATCTGTGTTTACACTCAGTAAACAGCGGTGAGTTCGGTGAACTGATGACCTTCACGGCCATTCACAGTCATTTCTGATGAGCATGTGAACACAATGGCAAATCAGCGGTGTTTTCAGAATGTGCTTAACAGCACTCAAATGTTAGTGAGAAATGGACGTTTTTAAAATTTCAGTATCGATTGGTATCAAATTCCAGTATCGTGACAACCCTATTAAATTTTTTGGGAGTTTCTTTCTTCTGTTGAACACAAAGGATGGTATTTTGAAGAAAGCTGACAACCTCTAACCATTGACTTCCATAGTAGAAAAGAAAATACACTATAGAAATGGTTACAGATTTTCAGCATTCTTCAAATTATCTTCTTTTCTTAATATCATCAAAAGACTTGTGCTGTTTAAGATTTTTCATTTTCCATTTTAAAAAAGCACTGCTAATATATTTACACTGAACAATATCTAAGTGTTATAAATGTATATATAAGTGTTTTTTTACTCTATATATTTTTAACTTTATATTATTGGCATTGCTGATGTTGATTGAGTCCAAACAGCTTTTGTTAACAACGTATTTGTCCATAATTCTATTGACGAAATTAACAGTTGCCAAAATGAGAGGGGAGGAGAGGTAGATGAAAGATAAAGATGAAAAGAAAGTAGAGATGGAAGTAAAGTTTGCCATGATGAGGGTCCAGCGTGACGTACAGTCCTGATCTCTACAGGGGACGTCTCTGTGAGCTTCAGGAGGTGCTGCAAATTAGACCGTGACAACAGGAGGTGAGAGATGAATATAGGAACTCGTTCATTCTTCTCCTTCTCTGATGAGTTTAGACAAGATCAGGCATCATTCTGACCTGTGATCTGCTTCTTAAAGTCCACGTGAACTGGATTTTATTTCAGTATGTTGATGTACTTCCAACTGAAACGGAATATTGAGTAGGGGGCGGGGCTTTCTTTTTGCGCATCATTCCCTCATAGGAAACTAACAGTTAGAGGGGCGTGGTTAAAAATATTGTGTCTGAAGTTGTCAAACTGATGTCCGACACTCCAAATGTGAAGGCAAATGGTAAAACTTTGACTGAAGTTTAACAATTTTTAGCTTTTTTTAATATATATATATATTTTGTTTTATTTAACATTTACAAGATATTTAGCAAAACAGTACAATACCAATAAAAAATAGTACAGAATAATTGACAATAACAACCCCCTCCCCCCACCTCTCCACAAAAAAAGGAGGGATTGTCTCTGTTACCAAATATATATATATATATATATATATATATATATACACACAACATATGTAGAATAAACATGTAAACAAGAGATGACAATACTCACATTTTTACAAAGCCGGTGTCATGAATATATAGGTTAGAAATAAAGATGAAGATTTACAAACTTAAAATGCTAAATTCCCAAGAGTCTTAAGATAGGTCCCTATGTGGTTTCAGCTTTTTTCTGTGAAGTTTCAAGACGTAGTTGTTCCATTTGAATGACATAAAGCAACTCGTTCAATCATCTCTTATAACAGGGATCCTTTGGAGATTTCCATTTAAGTAAGATCATCTTTTAAACTGTAATCATGCCAACCATCAGGGCTTGCTGTTGGGTTAAAGGAAAGGTCTCCATTATATAAGAATATCCAAAAATAGCCAAATTGTAGTCAGGTTGGATATTGGTTCCATAAACACTGGAAAACAATTAAAAAATGTTGGACCAAAATTCATAAAGAACAGGACAAAACCAAAATAAATGTGCCAGAACCCCTTCTGCCCCATCACATCTGTCACATTTAGGAAATACAGAGGGAAATAATTTACTTAATCTAGTTTTAGAGAAGTGAAGGCGATGTAAAACTTTAAATTGGATTAATTTATGTCTCGAATTTTTCTTTATTCTAGACAGGGCTTCTTCCCAGATCTCATCAGCCACTTCTTCAACATTTTTTATTTTTAATTCAGTAAATTAACATGCAAGGATTAATTTTTCACCAAGAACAAGAATATCAATGTGCGCAAGCGAAATAAACATTTCATATTTTGACTTCACACAGACTAGCCAGCGTCAGGACGTGGACGCACTGGAGCGTTGTTTTTGCACATGTCAGTGTTTATGAATAGATTAAATCAAAAAGAACACGAGTAATCTTGACAAACTATACATCAGTCTAAAGCTACAACCCTTAAGCAGCCATTGTAGCTAGTTGTTTTTCAATGGGAAGCTTATAAAGAATATATTTGCTAAATTTGTGTAAGTTTTACAGAAGACACTTATTAGATATGGAATAAACATCATCGTAATAATAAGACACATGCATTCATTGCTGTACATCATGGTTTATTTTGAAAGGTAAGGGTCCTCAGAACAACATCCTATAGAACACATTTAGTCCAACGACACAATAGTGTTGAATTATGGATGGTTATTCATTTGTTTACGTCACCGTTTCTTCCGGAGATGTGTTGTTTACTATGTTACTTACGTGACGTGAAAATGGGTCTTTGTAGTAAAAAACAAGACGATGTCATAGCCTACAGTGCAGTGTTAATTTCGTTGACGAAAAATTTTTGTCATAATTTTCGTGACGAGCAAGTTTCTACCGATTAAACTAGACGAAAACTAAATAAAAATGAAGTGATGATGACGACAACTATAATAAAAATATACTGACATTTTCGTTGACTAATAAAAACGAGACGAGAATGTGATTGAGGGACGTTTATTGGGAAAATATCCAATTAGAATTTATCTTGGTGTGTGATGCATGACGTACACACGTACATTTGAAAAGTAACTGATCCTCAGTAAACGCGCGATGCGATTACATCATCTTCCACAGGGGCGTCTGTCTGTCTGATTAAACTATAATGAAATGGCAACAGCTGAGAGAAAAAGAAGATTCACATTTGATGTCAAGACAAAAAGCCCGTAAACTGTATGGAGAGGAAAAAGCTAACATTGCAAAGTGGAGTTAAACTACTTTAAGCCCTTTCAAAGATTTAATGGCGTGAAACTGTTCAACAGACTGGTTAAAAGACTAGTAGTTTACCACGTTAAAATAAAGGGTTTGCTAAATAATTGCACAATCCTGCATTTTCAGATGGCTACTGTTCTTACATGTGTATAGATTGCCAACACATAATTTTACATATTACTTATGATATAAATAAACAATGCATATCAAATGTTTGGTCTTCAATGGAAAATCTATATTTCATATTTTAATTAGACTGTTTTATTTAATTTTAAGTTGGAGAGTAGATTTAGTCGACAAAAATCGTATGAAATTTAGTCGACTAAAACTAAAATGATTCAGAAGACTAAAATATGACTAAAACTAAAATAGAAAGTATATAGTCAAAAGACTAAGACTAAATCAAAATTTGCTGTCAAAATTAACACTGCTACAGTGTTACAAATAAAATGAGACCACAAACTGAATAAAAAGTCAAAATTATAGTTACTAAAATAGGAATAGTAAAATAGGGATAGTTCACACAAAAATTTCTTGTTAATTTACTCACCCACAAGGTCATCCAAGATGTAGATGCTTTCTTTTCCTCAGTAGAACATTAAAGAAGATTTTGAGCTGAATTCGTGGTCCTTTGTGGTTCATATAATGCCAGTGAATGGTTAAAGGTTTATTTGGATTAAAACACATACTAATGAGTCCAAATCAATAGTCATGGCTCCTGCTGGTACATTGAGCTCTTGTGAAGTGAAACGATCGGCCCGTGTAAATAAATTTAACATTATTTACAATATTATTAGCTTTAATCCACAGCCTGGTCAAACTGTTCTTGTTGTTTATAGTGTAGTTCCATTGTAGTCTGCTCACTTTTTTGAATTTTATTTTGATTATTTTATTTTTTATTTCACGTGCGCCAATAACTGTTTGACCAGGCTATGGATTAAAGCTAATAATATTGTAAATAATATTCAATTTCTGCTGGAATCAGCTTCCAAAAATGATCAGATGTGCTCCAACATTAGGCACATTCAAATCAAGACTTAAAACACATCTGTTTAGCTGTGCCTTTACTGAATGAGTACTGTGCTACGTCCGACAGATCGCACTATTATGTCTTTCTTTTCTTTTTTTATTCATTTAAAACCTGTTTTAATACATTTTAATGTTTTTAATAATTGTTATTCTTTCTTGTTATTATTTTTTATACTCGTTTCTTTTATTCTTGTTTATGTAAAGCATTTTGCTATTACCATTGTGTATGAAATGTGCTATATAAATAAACTTCCCTTGCCTTCTACACTACCTGACAAAAGTCTTGTCGCCTATCCAAGTTTTAGGAACAACAAATATTAACCTGACTTCTAGTTGATCATTTGGTATCAGAAGTGGCTTATATGAAAGGCCAAGGCCTCTAGATAATGCTTATTTTACAAAAAAGAAATATGATCGTGTCTTGATTTTTAATTATTTAATTAGGACAGTAAGGTCTGACTTTGCTTAGACAAAAGTCTTGTCACTTAACAGAAATAATGTACAGTATAGAATATAAAGTCATGGTGCAGTGGAAAAAGAATTAATGTTGTGTATGACTCCCATGAGCCTGGAGGACTGCATCCATACATCTCTGCAATGACTCAAATAACTTATTAATAAAGTCATCTGCAATGGCAAAGAAAGCCTTCATGCTGGACTCCCAGAGTTCATCAAGAGTCTTTGGATTCATCTTCAATGCCTCCTCCTTCATCTTACCCCAGACATGCTCAATAATGTTCATGTCTGGTGACTGGGCTGGCCAGTCCTGGAGCACCTTGACCTTCTTTGCTTTCAGGAACTTTGATGTGGAGGCTTAAGTATGAGAAGGAGCGCTATCCTGCTGAAGAATTTGCCCTCTCCTGTGGTTTGTAATGTAATGGGCAGCACAAATGTCTTGATACCTCAGGCAGTTGATGTTGCCATCCACTCTGCAGATCTCTCGCACGTCCCCATACTGAATTTAACCCCAAATCATGATTTTTCCTTCACCAAACTTGACTGATTTCTGTAAGAATCTTGGGTCCATGCGGGTTCCAATAGGTCTTCTGCAGTATTTGTGATGATTAGGATGCAGTTCAACAGATGATTCATGGGAAAAATATACCTTCTGGCACTTTTCTAAATGATTAACTAGAAGTCAAGTTATTATTTGTTGCTCTTACAACTAGGGTCGACGACAAGACTTTTGTCAGGTAGTGTACATCTTAGATGATCTGCGGGTGAATACATCAAAAGGAAATTTTCATTTTTGGGGTGAACTATCTCTTTAAGATCTCACGACATGACTTCACTCTCCTCCTTCAGAATGATGAGCTTCTGTGTGTTATCATTAGTGAACTGACGTGTTTAATCCTCGCTCAGGCTACTCAATATCAGAGTTTGATCCAATCCCTCTGATGTAGAGTGTCATGGCGATTGGTTTTTGACAGCGGTCAAATGAAAGAATCGATTGTTTAATCTCATTTAATGTGTGATATTCCACAACATCGCTTCTAGACAAGAAGGCGTGCATGTTTTTTTTTCTTTTTTTCAATGCATTATAGGTTCTGTTATGATATTTCTGTTTAAAGCGTCCTATTTCTCTCTTATGCACACGCACGCACATGTACACGCACACAATGCTCGTTTTTTCCTAGTGTTGAAGACTATTTTGTAAAAATATTTTGTATCTTTTTTTAATGTAACATTTTAGATGTCTTTATCATCACTTTTGGTCAATTTGCTACATTCAAAACAAAGCAAAACATAAAATAATAAAAATAAAACAAAATAAAATTTACGGTAATGTACTTACATAAACAACCACATCACTAACATAAATAAAGCTTAAAATAATGGGGATAGTTTAAGATTGTGGTGTTTAAGATTGATACAATTAACGTTTTATGTCAGTAAAATAGTTTACATACAGTTTTTATGATTAAAATGGGTCATGGACATTTAACTCATAGTTTGCAGAATAAAATTATTAATTTCTGATTATTCTGGTATGCATATACAGTTGAAGTCAAAATTATTCCCCCTTCTGTGAATTCATTTTTTCTTTTTCAAATATTTCTCAGATGATGATTAACAGGGCAAGGAATTTTTCACAGTATTTCCTATAATATTTTTTCTTCTGAAGAAAGTCTAGATTTTTTTATTTTTATTTTATTTTAGTAATTAAATGATTAATAATTGTAATAATTAGTTTTTAATAAAAAAAAAAACATTTTAAGGTCAATATTATCAGCCTTCTTTTTTTATATTTTATTTAAACTTTTTTCTTTTTTAAATACAAAAAACAATACAAAGGAAATCTACTGGTGTAAACATAGCAACCCCAGCAATAAATCAGAAAATAAAAATAAATCAATTAAATTGAATAAATAACAAACAAATGGTGGTATTTGCCAATCAAAGCAGTCATAATGTTCAAATGTAATTATCAGTGAGTATGGTCAATTGTTCCAATAAATCGTTGACATGGCACTAATCAGTTTTGAGGAAATCCAGAAAAGGTTGCCATACAGTTTGAAATTGGTATTGAGATTTTTGGTTCCAAGGAGCGTATCCTCTCGAGCTGAATTACTTGATACATTTCACCCATCCACTCTTTGAAACATGGAGAGTTGGAAGTTTTTTTTGAAAGGGTTAGGCCCATCAAAAGGGGACATTGCTGCGACTTTTCAATACTATTAGCCTAGTAATATTTTTTTCCGATTGTCTACAGAACAAACCACTGTTATACAATGACTTGCCTAATTATCGTATCCTGCGTTGTTAACTTAATTAACCTAATTAAGCCTTTAAATGTCACTTTAAGCTGAATACTAGTATCTTGAAAAATGTCTAGTAAAATATTATGTACTGTCATCATGGCAAAGATAAAAGAAATCATTGTTAGAAATCAGTTATTAAAACTATTATGTTTAGAAATGTGTTGAAAAAAATCTCTCCGTTAAACAGAAATTGGGGAAAAAATATACAGGGGGGCTAATAATTCAGGAGGGCTAATAATTCTAACTATATTTTTGTTAGCGATAAATTCATTAGAGTGCTTGAGTTTACCAGCGTTCATTCACTCCACTTTTTTTTGGTCCCAGAAGTCTCTCATCTCGTCAAACAGTCGTGCTAAGCAACCTCTACTCCTAATTGGCTGATTTGGGTTGATGATGTCCCGTCTTTGATGATGTCACCTGCAGGCTCTTAAACGCTGCCCCGCCGCGCCTCTCCTTCCGCCGCGTGCTTTACAGCAGGCTGCTGGATGAAAGAGAATCTTTCACTCGGCATCAAAATTTCATACGCCTCTAATAAATATCTGCAGGCGCTCCAACAGCCATGCGCTCTTGTTGAAATGGGTGCCGGTTTGTGCGTGGATTTCCCTCAAGCCGCTGCAACTTGTTGGAACAGCAAGCTTTAGTTTATCGTTTGGATCATTTGGTTCTGAGTAAATATTGGGGGTCTTTTAAAGGTGCCATTTGTGTCTGTTTAAAGTGTTGGTATCAGAAGTCGCTTTTCCACTATTGGGCCAAACAGTTCTCTTTGCTTAAGGTTGCGTGTCCACCGATGCGTTTTTTCTTGAGCTAAGTGTTTGTTTTCTGTTGTTGTCAATGGTAGCGCTGCGTTTTTTTAATGTCTGCACTGTAGCAAAGCGCTAAGTGGGCGTTTTTTAAATTCAATTCAATTCAAGTTTATTTGTATAGCGCTTTTTACAATACTTACTGTTTCAAAGCAGCTTTACAAAAAGTGCATATTATTGCATTACAATCAAATTAAGTTATAAGTAGGCCCACACAGAATCTGGGAGTCTATTTATTTACTTGTGTAAATGTGTGTAAATTTATATTTATTCAGGTTTTAAATTAATTTCAGTAATATTATTGACTAATATGAAAATGTTCATTTAATTTATTTATAATACGGTTTGTAAAGTAATATTTTCTAATCTTTTAGTAGCTATATTATATGAGAGACTTGCTTAGTTTACCAAATATGTGGATCTAATTGGATTTGCATTGTAAACATTAAATAAAAGTTAAGTTTCATATATTAAGTTTTTAGTTACTCCTAAAATCATGCCGCATAAATCTGCAGATTTTTTGCAAAATTCTGCGCAGAAATAGCAAAAAGCAGTTGCAAGTTGAAAAATGCAACGTCCATCCGTGTCACTTTTGAGCTGCCGTCCAATCACAATGGAGGAGGGGCGGGACAATACCACGCAACAGTCAACACACAATCTGCTAAAGACTTTCAACTTGTAATGGTATACAGCAGCGATACTCTGTATCATAGCAACCGACTGAAGAATTAAAAAGCACAAAAATGCATCAGTGGACACGCAGCCTATGAGCTCATTCACACCAAACGCATCTTTGCTTCTAAAAATGCGAGACACGATGCTCAGGAATGGGTATAAAAAAAGCTCAGTGTAGCACGATATTATGAGCGTGATGTAATAACGACAATAGCAAATCTTTCTATTAGAAGTGGATTTTTTTCCATTTTCTGGCAAAAGTTTTATGAAAGGTTTCATGATTTTCAGTCTTGAACAGCAGTAACATTATTCTTAAACATGTCTACTTTTTAATTTGATTTAATAATTTTTTTTTTTTTTCATTTAATTTCCTTCAGCTTAGTATCTTATTCATCAGGGGTCACCACAGTGGATTGAACTGCAAATTATTTAAGCATATGTTTTACGCAGCGGCCTTTCTAGCCGCAACCTAATACTGGGAAACACCCATACACTCATTCACATACACACTCATACACTACGGCCAATTTAGTTCATCCAGTTCACCTATAGCGCATGTCTTTAGACTGTGGAGGAAACCGGAGCACCCGGAGGAAACCCACGCCAACATGGGGAGAACATGCAAACTCCACACAGTAATGCCAAATGGCCCAGCCGGGACTCGAACCACCGACCTTCTTGCTGTGAGGCGACAGTGCTAACCACTGAGCCACCGTGCCGCCCTTTATTTTATTTTATTTTATTTTATTTTATTTTATTTTATTTTTGGGATTTAATTTCTTTCTTTTTTTCTCTGTCTCCAAAAGATCTTTAGATCAAGATATTAAAATTATATATATAAATAAATTTACTTTATATTTGTAAAGTCAAATCAAGAACACTTGTTGATTTTCATTTTTATATTGATGATCTTAACACATTTGACATTAAATGGTGTATGAGGCTTTGAGGCTTTGGGCTCTCTGGTGGATGAAAATATATATTATTTTTTCTTCAAAATGTATGTAGATATATGTTTAAATGGTAATGTTACTATGTTGTATTCCTTATTTATTTATTTATTTTTTGTATTAAAAGGTAAATGTAAAATTTAAGTATTTTATCTAAACATTGAAATGAAGTATTTTTTTCAAGTTCTCTTCTCTCTCTGTCTGTCTCTTTCCTAACTTGTTTCTCTGTTAAAGTCTGAGTGCTGTTTAAAGCGTGTTTTTCAGACTTGGATTGTGTCTATAAAGCCCTAAAGCTGCAGGAAGTGAGTGTGACAAGGCCTGTGTGTCTCTGCTCCTGCTTTCTCTCAGTCTCAGTAAATCCTCCGACCTTCTGCTCTTTTGCCATTTATGGAAACACAGCAGCAGAAGCAGGCCAGACCTGCTCATTCTGAGATTTTTTTAATATACAGAGAGGTGTCGGTTTAATAAAATCTCAAATCTGATCAGTTATGACAAAGATGGCATGATATAAAATAATGAAAATAACTATTCTTATAGCAAATCATTTTTAAAGATGTGGCCTTGATGTTTAAATGAAAAGGTATTTATTATTATTATTATTATTATTATTATTATTATTATTATTATTATTATTATTATTATTATTATTATTATTATTA
>CAIGQV010003909.1:4992944-5004572 GCA_903798115.1 Danio jaintianensis | reverse complement strand
ATATATATATATATATATATATATAGTTGAAGTGGGGCAGCACGGTGACGCAGTGGGTAGCACAATCGCCTCACAGCCAGAAGGTCGCTGGTTCGAACCTCGGCTGGGTTTGCATGTTCTCTCCGTGTTTGCGTGGGTTTCATCCGGGTGCTCCGGTTTCCCCCACAAGTCCAAAGACATGCGGTATAGGTGAATTGGGTAAGCTAAATTGTCCGTAGTGTATGTGTGTCAATGAGTGTGTATGGATGTTTCCCAGTGATGGGTTGCAGCTGGAAGGGCATTCGCTGCATAAAACATATGCTGGATAAGTTGGTGGTTCATTCTGCTGTGGCGACCCCAGATTAATAAAGGGAATAAGCCGAAAAGAAAATGAATGAATGAATAGTTGAAGTGTGAATGTTTTGTGAAAAATTTGTACAGTATTCCCTATAATATTTTTTTCTTCTGGAGAAAGTCTTATTTGTTTAATTTCGGCTAGAATAAAAGCAGTTTTTAATTCTTTAAAACCATTTTAAGGTCAGTGTTTTTAGCCGCCTTAAAGGGTCATGAAACCCCCCTCTTTCAGTTCAAGTCTACCTTCGAATTTTTTCAAGAAATGCTTCCTGATGGGCGGAGTTAGCCACAAGGGATAATTTTCATCTGTTGCCCCCTGCCAGATTTTAAAAAGGCAACCTAAAATCAAAAAACACATCATCACACATACTATAACAGTAAACTTACATACAACAAAATGATAAAACATATAATAAGAATTTCATAAAAAGTTAGAGAAAAGAATTACACATGATTACAAACTTGATTTGCTTTTAGCCATTTCTTTAACTTGTATTTAAATGTTGAATAATTTGTAATACCCCTTAAATCAATAGGAAGTGTGTTCCAGAAATGACTGGCTCCAACTGAGAAGACTGACCGTGCAAATGTTGTACATCTAAACTGCACAGCACAGTCTCCTCTAGTAATAGATCGTGTTGCTCGACCTTTATTATTCTTGTGTGTCACAAACTCACGTAATGGAGGTGGAGCATATCCATTTAAAATTTTAAAAATCATACAAGCATCAGCCAAATATTTCATACCTAATAGTCTTCTGATCAAATACTTGAAGTGTCTGTTTATAAAGTAATTCAACTGATTTTAAAACTGGTGTGTGACCAACTAGTAAGACAATATGTTATATGAGAAAAAATCATAAAGTGTATAAAAAGTTTTGCTGCTTCATTAGTCAAGTAAGGTCGTGTATGCCTGAAGTTGGCCAGATTAAATGTAACAATTTTAATGACCTTCTTCCTATGCTTTTGGAATGTCAGTTGTGAATTTAAAATTAGATACCTAAATATTTTTAATCAGAGACAACCCTGAGCTTTTCTCCTTTAACAAATACATCAGGATGATGGATAACTGTCAATGATTGTGAGAAAAACATACAAACAGTTTTTACTTATATTCAAATTAAGATATGAGTCACACAACCAATCAGAGACATGAACCAATGCCTCGGTTAAATAATTTGCTGCCAGTTGTTTGTTTTTCGCGTGCACGTATAGAACTGTATCATCAGCATACATCTGAATATTAATAGTAGGACAGACTTGTTGGAGTTCATTTATATACAGACTAAACAGGATAGGGCCCAAAATGGACCCTTGAGGAACTCCACAGTTACTGATTCTGTATACTGATTGACTATTACCAAGGCGCACACGTTGTTTCCTATTTGTTAAGCAAGGGAGGAGTGGCCGGCATAGCAGGGGAAAAAGAGGGGAGCAAACAACTGTCAGTTGGCGCACAAAATCAGACAAAAAAAAAATCAGACGCAAAACGTGAGGAGACCCATGATTTTATAGTTTACAAAGTTAAAATGCAAAGAAATAAACAGTAAGTCATTTAATGCCCTGCTACATATACGATAGGTTATTCGTAATTTCATATAATATATATACACATAACCACAATTTGTTATATCATTATTAAGATAATCATGTTTATATAAACACTATAAATGAGGAAGTTTTCTCTTCTCCTGAATCCCCGGGTCTGAATGCAGACACAGTGGATAGCAGTGCAGCAGGTCTCTTGCCCTATCTATTTCAATCTGTATGATTTTAAACATAGGCAAACACAGCAGCACGGATATAGGCGATGTGTCTGAATGGTAACAAACTCAACTGATAAAAGACAAAGTCTGCCATTCTCCAATTCTCGTACAGTTTTCCCGACAAAAATGCTTGCTGCACACAAACAGCTTTGCTGTATCTGCCCTGACAGCATCACGGGGATAGCCATGCAACAAACCCCATAGATCATGGAAACAAACATATACGACCCTTCATCAACGGCTAAATACTGTGTGCCGTGCGTAGGCATGGGATGATAACAGTTTTTAAGATATACTGCGTTTGGAAAAGTCAAGTTTCTAAAACCGTCAAAATTTTCTTCAATACCGTTCCTAAGGTATGTGTACTATTTTTTAAATTTATTTTTTTTGTTGTTGTATTTTAGGACAACAGTATCTCCAGCAGAAAAGATATCCAAAGACGTCGTTTTAAATTGTAAAACGTCTGTTTTTGAAATAAATGAAGACAGCAGAAGTCAATAATTCATTTGAATTATTTAGCCTGACATGTTTACTGTTCCAAAATATTTAAAATGTTACTCAAAATAAAATATATTGTGTTCAAAAGGGAAAGAATTTTTAGTTTTTTACTCAGACATTTAAAAAGAATAGATTTTAGAGCAGTAATCACAATACCGTGAAACCGTGATATTTTTATCCAAGGTTATCATACCATCAGAATCTGATACCAGACCATGCCTAGCCATGCGCGGCCGCGGTCTCACAGCTTGGCAGGTCTGTCTTCGGAAAGCACGTGCTGTCATGAATAATTAAGAAGCAAGGTCTTCTCATAGGATAAGAATTCTCAGCTGTGAATAATAATGAGAAACCAACACGTCTTCTCTGGACAGGCAGATGAGCGCTACGTCACAGATTTTGATCTCGCCCCAAAAATGATTTTAAACCTGGAAGATGAAATTAGCTGAAAAAAGCTCAAAATTATTTAGTTTTCCCCACAATTAAAGCTAACATGGGCTAACGTTGTCTTAATTGATGCTCAACACACACAAATCTGGTTTCTTTAACCTTTTAAGCAATATTTTTTCAATTGTCTAAAGAACAAACCACTATTACAATGACTTGCCACCTAGTTAAGCCTTTAAATATCACTTTAAGCGGAATACTAGTATATTGAAAAATATCTTGTCAAATATTCTGTACTGTCATCATGGCAAAGATAAAAGAAATCAGTTATTAGAAATGAGTTATTAAAACTATTATGCTTAGAAATGTGTTGGAAAAAAAATCTTCTTCCTTTAAACAGAAATTGGAGAAAAAAGGGCTAATAACTCAGGAGGGCTAATAATTCTGTGTAATTATTGTAATTTACCGTGCTTCATGGTAGTGGGTGGAGCTAAAGATCTCTTTTGGCATGCTGTCCTCACTACGACTCTCAGATTGGTAGAGTTTCTGTACAGCATAATGAGAGAAGTAGTTTTTTTTTTTTTTTCTACACAAATCTGTTGTTGTAAATTAATAAGAACAGATGGGATCAACAAAAGCATATACAATCAACTAACAACCTCAGAGCGCACAACAGGTCTGTCTTTTAATTGCTAATTTCCCTATGGAGAAAATAAATGGATTTTTTCCTTTCAAAACCTGTCTGTTGGGTTGTACTGGACCTGAGCCTACCCAAATCAGCGTGTATGACTGAAGCACACTCTCTGTGGTGATTTCAGTGGAGATGCTGATGATAATGCTGGGATTGAGATCTCAGGGTGATGAGGACACTGGGTTTTGTGTGCTGCATCCCATAGGGAGTGTTGGGTTCCTCTCTGCATTGGCGTTCTGCAGCGCTGTCTAAAACATGATACTGTTTTGACTCCTCCCTCTCCTGCCTTTTTCTTCCATATCATGTTTTTTTCTTCTTCTGTGATTAACAGAGAGCCTGTAAAGGTCAGCAGTCCTCAAAATGATGATGTGTGTTACAGTCAGAGCACAGTCGCACGTCCATTGCTCTATGAACCCTTTAGTTGTTCTTGTAATTTACTGCAAATATGATTGAAACCATGTTTAGCCTGACACCAATTATTAACTGTAAAGATGGAGAATGAACTAGGCATTTTGTTGGATTGCATATTTTCATTATAGTTGACTATATATGCACTGTTGTTCAATGGTTTGGAGTGAGTAACAGAAATGAATACTACTGTATATACTTGAAGGATTAGTTCACCAAAAAATGAGAAGTATATTATTAGTTACTCACTGTAATTATGTTGGAATATTTAATCAATTCCATGCGTGTTCAATAAAAAAAGGTCAGGAGAGGGTTTTCTTCAATGTCAAAAATATTAGTAATTTATTGGATACAAATGAATAATTCGATTCACAGAATTCTGGTATCCTTAATGCAATGCAAGAATTACATTCAGGAGGTGCGCAACAATTTTCATTTCCTGACTCCAACTTTTATAAGTAGCTGATATTAACAGGTGGTGTTTAGTGAAATTCGTCACTTGTCAATCATTCTCCAGTCCTCCATTGGCCGCACCCATACATACGTCCTCTTTTTCTACGAATTCTCTGCACAACATTAAAAGCATAAGACTTCTCAACTGCAAATATTCTGTGTTCATTTTCAATCCATCTCTCCTCACAGGAAGTTTCGCTGCAAAGTTAATTTTAGACAATCAGACCTTTGCATTTCTATCAGCTTCATCTACTTCTGCAAAAATGCTTCATTAGTATGCAAAACATATCACACTTAAGAGAAGAAGTTTAGTTAATATTTCACCTTAAGCAATACAAATACATTGTTTAATGAACAGAAAAAGAGACAAAAATAATTAAAATATATATATTCCTTTTCCCCAACATTACTCATGTCATTTCAGTCACCTGAGACCTTCGTTCATCTTCGGAAGTCAAATTAAGATATTTTAGATGAAATCCGAGAGCTCTCTCATCCTCCATAGACAGCCTGAGACGTTCAAAGAAGGGCTGGGCGATAAAATCGGTATCTGTAGTTATTGACCGAACACCATTGTCAATATTGATAAAAAAATGTTCGGTATGAAGTTTCGGTATGAAGCACTATAGTTTTATAAAAGTGTGGCTGCTGAGCACGCGCCTTGGGAGCAATGCCAATAAGCTTAGGGTGTAAGTTTTTCATTTCCAATGGAGGTGTGCGACTTGCATGACATGCATATTTGACACGCGTGGATTCTGCTTCAATCTGCTTCACACTTTGTAAGGAATATATACATTTCAGACAAACAGAACGCATCCAAACACTGCAGTGCTTTTTACTTTTCTCCATAAACTTGTATCGGAGCTGCAGCAATGGTTTGTCCATTTGTCATCCTCTGAGAAAACGGTTGATGGTCACTTAGTTACGAGAGACGCCAGGGGAGCGTGAGTGCAAAGCGCAATGAAAATGATGAGGGAAACCACTTACTTGCGCCTGTCACTTCAGGTCAGAATAACAACACACGCGAAAATGAGTGCGGTGGCTAGCAGCAGTGAGGAGATTGTAAATAAAAAAGGATGTAAGGATGTCGCCAGAGTGGCTTTTTGGTTTCTTTTCTTGTGCATCCCAGCCACTAGCTCCCCATCTGAGTTTTTAGCATAGGGGTAATGTAGTCATCCAACTTCACAATTTGTATTGTTGCAATATGTATTTGAACAATGATGGTTAGTTCCTTTACTTGAAAACTCAGATTTGATTATCATCATTTCTATTGTTTACAGAGTTTGAGGTTTACTGTATCATTATTATTCAAACCTTAGTTTGCTTTGATTGTTCAGCATGTACACTTTACCATTGCACACACTTTGTAACATTTTATTTATCAAGTTTAAGTGTCTCTTTAACACTTATGTTTAATTTATTATAAAGAGATCAGATATTTTGTTTATTTTGTTTTGTTTTTGACTATTCAAACTCTTTGCCTTAGTAATGTTGGTAAATTAAAATAAAGTGGTTATAAAAAATCCTAATATTCGTAAATGGATTGCTAAAAAATATTCAATAATTATCGATACCGAATGATATGAAACATGATATCGTGATTTTTTTTTTTTTTGGCAATATCGCCCAGCCCTAGTTCAAAGTCCAGAAAAGGGACCAACAACATTGTCAAAACCTTCCATGTAACTTTAGGGGTTCAACTGTAATTGTATGAAGCTACAAAAATACTTTGGTGCACCAGAAAACTGTAAAAACCACTTTGTTTACTACTGGCACTACGACGCTCGCTCATTGCACTGCTGACTCTAATAGCAATATGTTGTACTGCCCATAGTAAAGATACACCCAAAGTCATATTTTTACATTTAGTTAATTTTTTAATTTCTTTTTTTGTATTTTTGGGCAGTCTAAATAAACCAAAAACATTTTATGAGTTGAGAAAGACGGCATCAAAATCCCTTTTTGTTGTGTGTGACTGTGTGTAGATATGTGTGTAGGATGACTTACATGAAATGTAATGTGTGAAATACACATTGTTAAGGTGGCTTTTGGTTTAATTAAACAACAATATGATGTGATCTATAATGTATTTTTTACTGTAACTGACAGATTCTGGCCAAAAAAATCTCAACATTGGGGTGGGAGGGAATGGGAGTCAGGGACAGGACACAATTTTACATTTACATTTATGCATTTAGGAGAGACTTTTATCCAAAGAGACTTACACCCGTGAGCACACACCCAGGGAACAGTTGGGGGTTCAGTGCCTTGCTCAAGGGACTCACCTAAAGCCCTGCTCACACTGTGAGATTTCAGCCACGATTTTGTCATCTGAGACAATTTGGGAAATCCTAAAAGATTCCTGAAATCCTGGACTAAAATCTGTGATCTTTGATCGTTGGTTTGACATGTTCACAGACAGCGGCTTAATGCCCGTTGCGATCAGATTTTTCCTCCGATGAAGTTCTGCCAGATTCAGAAGATTTCAGAGACTTTCCTGCAGTGTGACAACAGCTGCGATGAACGTCAATCCAAGAACCAATAGGAGCGCTGAATCTGATGATGCAATCCATGCGACAGTTCAAATGACTGCGGGGAAATGTCAAAACTGTTTTTTTCTTCCTGATTTTATTATTGAGACACACTGTGTGCAATATTGCCGCTACAGATTGTTTACGTTTGCTGTGAGGAATCATTTCAGAATGCAGGATAGTGAAAGTGTCACGGATGGATGACGTCAAACTCCGGGGGAGTTTTCTTCCATGTTTGGTATGTGTTCAGTCTGATATTATGACAGCTGAGATCTTACAGTGTGACATGGGAGCCATGTTCGTGCAGTCTGACATGCTACAATCATTCAGGATTATAAAAAAATCGCACAGTGTGAGTCGGCCTTCAGCCGTGGTATTGAGGTGGATATTCTCACCAACAGTCCCTGCTTGTACCAGGATTCGAACTTGCGACTTTTGGATCCAAGTCCAACTCTCTGGCCATTAGGCCTCAGCTGCCCCCATTTTTAAATTTTTTTTTTTGTCAGGGAGATTTATTTTTTGGATCGCTGTAGTACCAACAGATCAACTAAAATCTACAGCCTTCTTGAGTATTTGTGCTGACCTTTCTGACCACAGTGTGTTCATCTTGTAATGGGTACTTCCAGCAGGTTAACACAACATGTCACAAAGCTCAGATCATCTCAAACTCAAAACATGTCAAAATGGCTCCACAGTCAGTATTTATATCCAGTAGAGTAGCTTTGGCATGTGCTGGAATGGCAGATTCACATTGTGGATGTGCAGTCAAATGCAAAAAGTGGGCCCATTTCAGTATTAGCAAAACTGGCAAGAGTAAGCAAGTAAAGTTTATTTATACAGCACATTTATGACACCAAAGCTGACCAAAATGCTGAATCGACTCAAGAATGGGCAGAGGGTAAGGGAATTAAAACAAATCACGAGTCACTGATACACATGAAAATACAAACAACAATCAAAATTCTTAGGAATAAATATATGTATTCAACATGGTTTTAAAAGGTGTAGAAGAAAATGCAAGGCTGATGTCCAGAGGCAATTGATTCCAAAGAAAGGGCTTTCTCATATCAACGTTAGTATTTAAACGAGGCAGAGGGAAAGTTAACACAGCATACAATTAGAATGAGACATTGTGCTTTCTTATGACATCACCTAATGGTTGCATATACAATTGAAGTCAAAATTATTCGCCCTCCTTGTGAATTTTCTTTTCTTTTTCAAATATTTCCCAAATTAATTTTTCACAGTATTTCCTATAATATTTTTTTCTTCTGGAGAAAGTCTTATTTGTTTTATTTCGGCTAGAATAAAAGCAGTTTTTTTTTTACCCTAATTACCCTAACTTGCCTAGTTAACCTAATGAATTTAGTTAATCTTTTAAATATTATGTACTGTCATCATGGCAAAGATTATTATAAATGAGTTATTAAAACTATTATGTTTTGAAATGTGTTGAAAATATATTCTTTCTGTTAAACAGAAATTGAGTTAATAATTCTGACCTCAACTATATATATATATTAAAAAGAAGCGAGCCCAAAACAGATCCTTGTGGTATCCCACAGACAATAAGAGCAATGGATGAAGAGACCTTGCCTAACTCAACAGAATAAGTGTGCATCACAATGTCCAAAATCATACCCGCATTCACTGTAATGACACTGATGGCTCAGTACACTTACAGTACACTCACTGCAGAAAAGTAAGTCAGTGAGGTTGAATAGAGTGAGTAAGCAGCAGCAGCAGTGATTGTGGATAGGTCATCGGGAAGGTCTAGTGCTGTTGGAGATTTAGCTGCTTCACAGGACTCACAGTTCACATCCTATAGCATTTCTGTCACATGGACATCGGCGGTTAAATGCATAGCCTTTAGTAACACAATAGCAGCCTAAATGGCTTTTCTGAAAGAGATTCCGCTCCGCACATTATTTATTCATACTGCTGGTCACTGCAACCTTGGGCATCGATAGGAGAGAGAGAGAGAAGAACAAAGAAAAGCACAAAAAAAAATGGTGGATAAGTTTGAGATGGGGAATAGAAGGAGGGGTCGTCTGGGTTTGGTTTCTGTCCTTGAGAGTGCAGTGGAGAAGGATCAATACAGTTCTGAAAACAGAAAGATCAGATGACAAAAAATCACTCCACACCACATACTGATCAAGACACACAAGGTCATACGACAACAGAGAGACGAAAACATGGACACGCGGATAAAGTGTTGTGGATCAGGGCTAAAGAGACTCTTCTTACTGTTGGAAAGTTTGTCTTCTCTGCCGGTTTATGCTGGAAATAAATATTACATTTTAAAGACGGATACATTATTGAAACAGGAACTGGACTTGTCCTCTTGTCAATGGACTTGTGTCTTTTATTTTTATCAACTGGTAAAACTGCAGCTTTGCAAAAAAATCGTCCAGAACTTCGTTGTGAATGTTGCGCCACCGAGTTAATAGTCATAATTAGGGCTGCACGATAATGGAAAAATCGGACATTGCAATATTTTGTTTTGCTGCGATATATATATTGCGATATGAATACAATTTCACCAGATGACTTGAATAGCTCTATTAGGAAAGATTTCATTCATTTAGATTGACTAGGGTGATCAATTCTTTTTTTATGCCATAAAATCAAATAAATTAAGCATATATAAATACGACAGAGGACAAATAAAGTATTCAAGCCTAACAGTATTCAAATACAAAAATTGAACAATCAAATGTAAAATAACCTGGTCATAATTATATAAATAATTTTATACAACAGTTCTGTCTGGTTCTCGAATTTGATTGGCTGATAGCCGTGCCGTATTCTGCAATAACAGCACTCGTACAGCCTCTTCACCCTTGTGTATTACTCCACCCACAAGCAGAGGAATAAGCTCACTACAGTTTGACAAATATTGCAGCTGTTGGACAACATTATGTACCTTTGAGGCTTTTTTAGGCGAGAATGTAGTTGGTTAGATTGCAACTATGCAGTTTATTTATAAGGATAGTGCCTTTTTAAAAATATTTATAATTTTGGAGATTCAGCATGTCGGCGACCATCAGCAGAGCAAAATAATTGACGGTTGACGTTGCGCCACAAGATGACGACAGAGACCGCATAATAAGTCCTTAGGGAGAAAAACTCAATGTAAATTTCAAACTACAGCTGAACAAATCATTATAGAACAGGTAAGTGACATTCTAAGTCGACCTCTCTCTTTTGCATTTTGTAGTGCTGTATTTATACCATAGTAATCTGGTAGTGTTTGCTTTGCCTTGGCTTTTTTTCGGGGTTAATTATTGTGATCTCCCGATTGCAACAGAGAAATACTGGTAAGTCTCTGTAGACTGATGGCATATTTGTGCCGTTCAGCCTTATAATCTTAATGTGAGCAAAATCACCTCTTTTATCACCACTTTAGACATTATGCTAGAGAATCATGCTAGTTCTAAAGTGACGTTTGTGAAGTAGCAACGGTTTCTGCTGTTCTGACGGTCAGCTGCAGATGTGAATGAATGGCGGAAGAAAGTAGTTCCTCGTACAAAAGGGTTTTTAAGACTCTCTGTGTTTGATTTTCTTTTTTAAATACACGGTTATGTCGTCGAACGGTTGTATAAATGCAATATCACACTCATAGCAGTGCGATATGGCTGTATATCAGCACTGGTGGGGGACTAAGGCACTCGACCTGCGGCCTTGAGCCAATGCACAGTGCCGATATACAGCCATATCGCACTGCTACTCGTGTGATATTGCTCGTATACAATAATATAAAAATAATACTTAGCAATAGCATTTTTTTCTTTTAATCTTTAATAAATAATCTAATCCTGCAATGTGACTATTGCAGATACACACATTGTGATATTGATGCTCAAATGATATATTGTTTAGCCCTAGTCATAATCTAATTAGATAAGGTTTATAATGCGTCTGTCTATATTTCAGATAATTCTCTGTGGAGTAGGTATAGAGGAAGACAAGGAGAAAGGTGTGCTGGTGAGAAATATAAAGCAGAAGGAATATTAAAGCTGTGTGAGTTGTGTAAGGCCCCAGTGGTGGAGCGATCTAGAAAGCTCAGTTCTTGTTGGTGTCTCAGTGTGCACAGCATCTAAATGCATTACGGCAGACGGCGTTTGTGGAGAAACGCTGTGTAACAGTCTCTGATTGGCCACAAGAGAGAAGGAATTAAAAGAAGGAGGGTTGGACAGGAGCGTTTTAACTTGTAGCAGATGTCTGGTTGTAGCGTTATGATGATAGCAGGTGGGAGAGACTCGGTCATCAGAAATGTTTGATGTTTGAAAAGCTGATGTTACTCATGAGTAAACACTGTGTTGAAGCGCTCGCCTTTCAGAAAAACAGGCTCTTTTGAATTGAAGCAGTTTGATGTGCTGTCAGGAAATTCTCCAATTTGGAAGCAGCTTTGTCAACGTTTATTGGATAAGAAGTAATCTATCTATCTGCTTTGTCATTATTTTGTTCTGTCTGTCTAGCTTTCTGTCATTCTGTCATTTCTGTGATTCTGTCTGTTCCATCCATCCATCCATCCATCCATCCATCCATCCATCCATCCATCC